>CM055116.1:1137639292-1138171792 GCA_029206835.1 Rana muscosa | reverse complement strand
GGAATATCCAGGATAGAGGCCGGTTCAGGGGAGTCTCTCACGGGAGGTATTCTGACTGCCTCAGCAAGTGGGAGCAGGTGGTTCCGATGCCACGTCTTCAGTGGACCCACCTTTCCTTCTGGCTTTAGTTTGTAGACAGGCAAACCGGGCAACTTCCTACAGACAACATAGGGCTCAGATCTCCACCTGTCGGCAAGCTTGTGTTTTCCAGGGACCCCCAGATTGCGTAGCAGTACTCGGTCCCCGGGCTGCAGATCTTGCACTCGAACCTTCAGATCAAAATTTCTCTTGTTGCGGGCCCCCCTTTGATCCGAAGCCGCCTGGGCTTGTTCATAGGCCACCTGCAAGCTACGTCTAAGTCTGTCCACGTATCCCTTGTGGGATGTAGCTGAGGTATTGTCTATAGAAGTGCCAAAGGCCAGGTCCACAGGTAGCCTTGCTTCTCTCCCAAACATAAGTCGATAAGGGGAGTAGCCAGTGGCGTCACTTGTGGTACAGTTATAGGCATGTACTAGGGCTGATATGTGCTGACTCCAGTGTTGCTTCTTCTCTGTTTCTAAGGTTCCCAACATGTTGAGCAGGGTCCGGTTAAATCTCTCCGGCTGAGCATCTCCTTGTGGGTGGTAAGGCGTGGTTCTGGTCTTCTTTATTCCTAATGAATCCAAAAGTCTTCGGATCAACCGACTCTCAAAGTCCCTTCCTTGATCTGAGTGGAGTCTCTGTGGTAGTCCGTAATGGACAAAATACTTCTCCATAAGTATCTTGGCCACGGTGGATGCCTTCTGGTCTTTGGTTGGGAAAGCTTGAGCATAGCGGGTGAAATGGTCGGTTATTACCAGAACATTCCCCAATCCACTCAGGTCGGGTTCGAGGCAGAGAAAGTCAATGCATACCAGATCCATTGGGCCTTGACTCTGTAAGTGGCCCATTGGGGCAGCTTGATGGGGTAGGGTCTTTCTCTGAATGCATCGTGCACAGGAATGGCAATACTCCTCTACTTCTGCCCTCATGCAGGGCCAATAGAACCGATTTCTGACAAGCTGGAAGGTCCTTTCTGCCCCTAGGTGACCATGATGGTCATGCAGGGCAATTAGTACAGTCTCTCGGTGCTTCTCTGGAAGAAATAACTGCCACTTATCTTCTGAGTCATCAGAGGGGCCCCTTCGGTAGACCACTCCCTGATGTACCTGTAGCCTGTCCAATTCCTTCCTCAACAGGCGAGCCTCCTTTGAGGGGTGATGTAGGAATTTGTTGGGATCCTGATTCTCCAGGGCTTCGAGGACCAATCTCCCCATGGGGTCTTCCAATTGGTCACACCTCAACTCCTTCTTGGACAGTCTCGGTAGGTTGTCTTCCTCCAGTTGAGTTACCCCACAATAGTGTTTGGGGACTCCTACCATGGTAACCCCTATTTCTTCTGCTCTGGAGCCTCCTCTGGCTTGGAATTCAGCCCCTTGACAAAGGGCCCGCACCCCGTCCGGTGCCACTTGGGTCCAATCTTCCCAGTCATTTGTCGTGGCATGAGACCTCCGGGACAGGGCATCTGCATCCCTATTTCCGGCTCCTGGTCTGTACTTCAGACTGAAGTTGAATCCAGACAATGCGGCCAACCACCTGTGTCCGGTGGCATCTAGTTTCGCGGTGGTGAAGAGGTAGGTCAGGGGGTTGTTGTCTGTCTTCACAGTAAACTCTGCCCCATACAAGTAGTCTTTTAGCTTGTCTACTACCGCCCATTTGAGGGCCAGGAATTCCAGCTTATGAGTGGGGTAATTCTTTTCTGAGGGGGTCAGGCTCCTGCTCACATAGGCCACTGGTCGCAGTTGTCCTTCATGTTCTTGGTAGAGTACACCACCTAGACCCTCATGGCTGGCATCCACATGTAATTCATAAGGTCTGGTAGGGTCGGCGTAGGCCAGGACTGGGGCAGTGGTTAAGCTCCTCTTCAGAGCATGAAAGGCCTCTTCACACCTTGGGTTCCACTGATCTTGAACTGACTCACCAGGCCTCCTGGGCCCTGAGTCATCCTCTTCCCCTTCTGCCTTTAGCAATTCATTCAACGGGCGGGCAATCCGAGCAAACCCCTCCACAAACCTCCTATAATAGAAGCAGAACCCCAGGAAGGATCTGAGCTCTGTTACTGTGGTGGGTCGTGGCCAGGAAGTGACTGCTTCCAACTTCTCAGGATCTGTGGCCACCCCTTCTTCAGACACTATGTGCCCCAGATAGTTCACAGAAGACTGGTAGAACCGACACTTCTCGGGGGAAAGCTTAAGTCCCTCTTCGCTGAGTCTTCTCAATACTTTCTCCAACCTGGCTTCATGTTCTTCCAAGGTTCTTCCAAAGACAATGACATCGTCCAAGTACACAAGGACTTCTATAAGATTCATGTCTCCAACAGTCTTCTCCATAAGGCGTTGAAAGGTAGCAGGAGCTCCAGACAGACCCTGAGGCATCCTATTGAATTCGAAGAATCCCACCGGGGTTATGAAGGCTGTCTTCTCCCTGTCTTCTGGGTGCATAGGGATTTGATAGTACCCACTCTTGAGGTCCATCACACTGAACCATTTGGCTCCAGACAAACTTTGTAGGGCATCTTCTATCCTTGGCGTGGTGTATTGGTCAGGGATGGTTCTCCTGTTGAGAGTCCTGTAATCGATACAAAGCCTCAACGACCCATTCTTCTTTCTGACCACCACGATTGGGGAGGCATAGGGACTTCTAGACTCCCGGATCACACCAGTCTTCTTTAGTTCTACAAGTTGTTCCCTCAGATCCTCCAGATCTGCCAGGGGGACCCGCCTGACCCTCTCTCGGAAGGGCTTATCTTCTTGGAGGCGGATCCGATGGGTGGCACTTCTTGCACACCCCACATCGAATTCATCTTCGGAAAAGATCTTCTCCCACCCGGTCAGCTGGGCCTTGGCTCTTTCTTTCCAAGCCCTGGGTAGGTTCGGGTTTTCCACGGACAGTTTCTCCCAAACATCTCCTCCGTCACCCGTCCCCTTGACTTCGGACCAAGTGACCGGGGCAGCAGGGCTCACCTGACCAAGCAACACTCTGGCAGGGATCTCCATGGGTCCTCCCGTAGTGTTCCTAACACTCACCGGAACTCTGCCATGGGCCTTCTTCAGGGCCTTGAACGGAATCACTTCTGGTATCACTTCCAGGCCTGAGGACTCTTCCCTTGGGTCTGATTCCAGCATGACAAAGGAGCCAGGTTGTTCCCACGAAAGCTTCACAGTGGCCCTAAGACAGGTTACTTCTCCGGGCTGTAGCACTACTCCTTCTCTGCCAAGTCTCCACACCTTCCCTATCCCCTCTCCCGGGGTCTTCTGCTCTAAGACCAGTCGTTGGTAGGCCGTCTTTAGCATGGGATGGATTTTGGTGGCTGAATGGTTTCTCTCTTTCACTAGAGGGGTCAGGAGTCTCCTGACTAGATCCGTGTTTGTCCCAATGATCAGGGAAATCTTGCTGGCTCCAGGCGGCCGGGGACACACAACTGCCAGGGTGTCAAACACTTCAGCCTTCCCAGCCACGGATGGGTCGAAAGTCATCTTTATGGGCAGGTACCCATCATAAGGGAAACTCTGGGTTCCAAGTCCCCATATCTCCAGCTCTTCTATCTTCTGGATAGGCAGATGACTCAAGTGCCTATCATAGAAGTCCCGGTATAGTAAAGTCACCTGTGCTCCGGTGTCCAAAAGAGCTTTAGTATAGACTCCTTCCACTTGAATGGGCACAGTAGGAGACGGGCCCACCAGTTCCTTTGGGTATGGCCGGACTGGGGTCACCTCTTTTTTTTGGCTTTCGACCCTTGCTCTGCTCCTTTTGGACTTTAATTTTTCCTGAGCCTGGCATGCATTGACTTTCTCCCTCTCAATGGGGGCACAAACCCGCTGAGGGATGTTATTGTTCCTTTTAGGTGGATGTTCCTTCTTTGGGGTGCTGTACTTCCACTGAGGGGTCTTGCCCCCTCCCTCTGGGGTACATCTTGGTGGGGGTGTACTATACCTCCTCCTAGGAGTTTTGTCTCCTCCATTCTTGGCCTTTTTTTTTAGTTTGGAGCGCACTGAAGATGATGGGCACCCGGTTGACTCCTTCACCGGGGCCCTTTGGAGTTTCCCGCCGGCTTGCAATTATCTGTTCTCTTCTTCTTTGGGCTGGAGCATACGTTAGCAAAGTGGCCACTCCCTCCGCAGTTATAGCAAATCACCTCTTCTCGATCCTGTAGGGAGGCTGGTGTTGAGGTGTTCGGGAACAACTCCTTTCTTGGGCTTGGTTTCTCTCGTCTTCTCTGATCTTTCTCCATCAAAGAGGTCAGCATCTCCAACACTTGGGCCATTTGCGATTTCAGAGTGTCAACCTCCGCATCTCTTTCTGGGCTCTTGACCGAATGGACCAACACTGGTACAGGTGTGACATTCGCCACCTGCTGATCTTCCTGCAGCGCCTCTTCCTCCCTAATAATTTTTATTAGATCAGAGTAGGTTAGTGACATTCCTCCTCCTGAGGTTTTCAGGTGCAGCCAGACCGGGTCTGAGCGCCGCGCTCCCCTCATGATCTGCTTCATGCGTGCGTCATCTGCATCTTTGGGCAGCATTCCCTTCTTCAGTACAATCTTGCATAACTGCCTGTTCAGCCTTCTAACATATTCTGACAGTTTCTCATTCGGCTGCTGGAGAGTGTGTTCAATTTGATAAATCATCTCTGACACCTTCTCCAGCTGACCAAACTCTTCCTGCAGCATGGCCAGGCAATCTTGAGCTGTACAGTTTTCATTTCCAAACCGGAAGCTCTTCACCGCTTCTGCCGCGGCACCTTTCAGACTTTCTAAGACTCGCTGTCTCTTCTGTGCATCAGGCACCTCCCATGCTTCTACTGCCTGCAATGCCTGTTCCACCCAAGTGTCAAAATCTTCCTCCCCCGCAGGGACGGGGAGCTTCCCTGAGAAGGTGCTAAGCTTCCGGTAACCAGCCTCTACATGCACCGTACTGCTTTTCTGGCACTTAATTACAAGGTCTCCTAGAGCATTCAACAATTCAGGCCCTATAGCGGCCAGCGGTGATCCCGGGCTTAATAGTTCCTTAAGCTTTTCTGCTTTAGGGGATAGTGGTGGAGATAATTGTGGGAGTGATGGCTTTGGTGTCTGAAACCATTCTTCCTTCACTGGCAGCGTATGTATCAAGTGATAGATCTGATTATCTATGGCTTGTATACTCTGACTTTTAAAATGCTCTGGGATTTCGTTTTTCCATTCTACCAGTGCGTATGTAAACGAGATCACTGGATCTGGCCTAAAATCCATCACCCATGCTTTGTGGCTCGGAGACAGTAACAATACGAGCTGTTTTATCTCCTCTTCCTTCCATCTTTCCCCCGGGAGTACAATGACTACCGCCGCGGTTGGATCGGCGCCAATCGCTGCGCACCACTGTGACATTGCCAGCGGGTCCATGCTGGTACTTCTGACCGGCTTGATTGCAGCGTGCAACGTACAAGGATCCCGGACTCGAGCCCCCACGTGTAGCGCTACCCCCAGTTAAGAGAGCCGCTGATATTGATTTGGGCCCTGCAGTGCACCGCTGTCAACCCCCGGCAATCGGCTCTAACCTCCCGTGGCACAGCTGGTGATAGAGAGATAGGACCGCGTGATCGCAACTGTTGGTGACGCAGTCCTATAACAAACATACACAGAATATACTTTAAAACTCCTATTAAAGTAAGCGGAACTGACACCAAATGTACTTTACCCAGATATTTTACTGAGGCTAATGGGCAAGTAATAAACAACAGTATAACAAGTTGCAGATCCCTGCAATAAACAGTAATAAAGATAAACAGAGTAATCAGAATAATAAAGTATTGCTATGCAACTCTAGCGCTGCCCTTTTACAGCTACTTCCCCTCATGGGTAGACTAACACCCAGCAATGTCTACCTATGCAGTCAGGCCTGACTGATCTAAATGGAAGTTCAGTGAAACAATATTCGCTAGCAATCTCTCGGTGGTGCACTTGAAGAACAACTTTGTAATCCCAACGAATAGTAAAGATAAAGTATCTGTCTTTAAACAGCTCTCACCACCTGGACAAGTCCAAGTCCCTTTCCTCCATCGATTCGTCTAGGAACAGGAATCCACCGACATCCAAGTCTTCAATCCTTCTGGTGTACTGCAGCAAGGAGGATTAGATGTCTCTAAGGCTCTGCTAGGCTGGCAGAGGGCTCTTTGGAAAGGAGCACACGGCCCAGGCTTCAGGCCTTGTGCACACAGCAGTTCAGCACAGACATCCTCTTGCTAGGAGAGGGGGGTCCAAAAAGAGCGACCAAAACTCCGCCTCCCCTTTATAAAGTCTGCCCCAGCAGTCTCTGTTCTGGAGCAATGCACCCTGGGTGCTGCAAGATGTACTGGGAGATGTAGTCTCTTTCTCTCCTCTGCTTTCACTTCCAGTAATGTCTCTTTACTTCCTCCTGACTCACCTCTCACCTGGAACTTCTTATCTCTCTGCATTAAAGGGGAACACCCCGCTACAGATAGATAGATAGATAAAGGGAGAAAGAAAAAAAGATAGATAAATAGAAAGATAGAAATATAGATAGATAGATAAAGGGAGAGAGAAATAAAGATAGATAGATAGATAGATAGAGGGAGAAATAAAGAAAGATAGATAGAAAGAAGGGTGAAGAAAGAAAGAGAGAGAGAGAGAGAAGGGAAGGGAAGGAAGGGCACCCCTACATCAGTGTACAGTGTGTACTCACTTGGAGGCAGGAGGGACTGGATGGATGGATGAGACAGACTCCATCTTTCCTTTCTGTTTTCTGGGCTTTAGCTTCAATCTTCCCGCCCACATTCCTATTAGGCAGCAGAACAGTGTCTGTCGGGGAGAGTGGGCTGGGCAGACACAGGAAGAGAGGACGGGAGGAGTAGAAGCAGCTCCTCTCCTCTTATTGGCTGTGCGGGCAGCAGGGGGAGGGGAGAAGTGTTAGAGCTGGCTGTGATACGTCCAGCTCATCTCTTTATCTGGACAGAGCTCTCAGTGAGCTCCGATCCCCATGCTGATCTGTCAAGCTCGCAGCCGGTTTTCTCGGTGTCACTAGGACACTCGGCGCTGCGCTGGTGGCGGGGATGTCTGCTACTAGAAGAGGCGACTCTGTTATAAGGTAAACTAGGCGACCGCGAGGCCTCTCTGATCGCGCGGGGCCTAAGGCGATCGCCTAATTTGCCTAATTAGAGAGCCGCCTCTGCATGGGAGCCAATCAGCTTCTAACTTCAGCTTGTTCAGTGATGACTTGACAATAAAAATCGAAAGCCGATTGGTTACTATGCAGAGCTGCACCAGATTTTGCACGTTCCAGTTTTTAGTAAATCCCTAAATCCCTCTCATAGTATCGAACAAAAAATTCCAGCCTACTGGCTATAAAGCAGCCCCATTCAGTCTACACCATCTCTCAGCTTTATGGCGGCCTGCTCATTAGGGGCGCAGGGGCACCGCCCCTGATTCATGTGCCCGGCCCCTAATCTCCATGCAGGGTGCCAGTTGCATGGATTTCAATGTTTTTTTTTTGTTTTTAGAAGCACATGATTAGAGCTTGAGGCTCTAATTGGCTTAAAAAAGGGTGGGCCATCCACTTGTGTTATGTATGCAGCGGTGGTTGGAGCGGAGAGGAGGAGGGTGAAGAGGCGGGGGAGCTGGCGGCAGCCAATGAGAGTGCAGTTTCTGGCGGAGACATGTGCAGAGGCAGAGTTGCCTGGAGTCCCTGGAGGACCCCGGAGACGCACCTGACTCCTCTCCGGTATATGAAGGTGACATGGAGAATATATCTCCCATATCACACTAAGCACTCTCCGATACTTTGTATCCTGCGGGCGGGAGGGGCTGGGTCAAGTGTGACAGGGGGTGGGGCCAGACAAGTCACACGTGGCTCAGGTGACGCAGCGGATCGAGTGGAGACCGGGAGGGAGTCGGAGGAGTCGGTGACCTGCGATCTTGGATGGGGTACGTGCGCACCCAGCGGGGGGGGGTTTGTTTGCCACCCCCCAAAAAAATGGAGCACCAGCCACCACTGATAGAACGCAGTCTCTTAGTCCAGGACACAATAGTGTTCACAAATTGTTCTTACAGCAACTGTATCTCCAGGTGTTGGCCTGGTCAGTACAGACAAACAAGACACAGACTCCCAGCCCTGTCTGTGTAGAGGTGCGTGGGTTTTCACAAATGGTCTATAGGTAAGATAATTAACTGCACTGTGTATTTGAACCTGCTGGTCCCCTCGACTGCATAGTCTATTTTATTCAAAAGGTGAACTTAGCCTTTAATCAGTTGACTTTCAATAAGTGTAACAATATATATTACGCACATGAAGGCATATGGCCACCGGTATCACAAGGTGTTTGACAAACTATCAGCACTTGCAAATGGACATTGAGTTGCAGCAATGTCATGATCCACTCACAAGAACAGCGGAGGTCTTTGTGGACGAACTGTTGTTCCGTTTCCTTAATGACTAGGCAGATGGTTTCGTTAGCAAACCTGCATGCTGCAAACTACTTTAAAATGCAAAAGCGGTGAGACCAAGATTCTGAAAATAACAAAAGCTTCCTGAAGGGAAAAAATTCATAGGACTAAATTAGGTCATTCAGAGGTGCCTGCCTTAGCATTGGATCTTTCCATCACAGCAGAATGGCCATATCACTTGTGTGATTTGAAATGTCAAGGTTATGTGAGCCACAGAAGTAGAATTATAAAGCATGGTGAATATTCCAAGAGAATATTCCAAGACATGAGTAATTATCCTGCATCACTTCTGACACAGAATCTCTGTGTATGGCAGGGGTGTCAAACTCAAATTAATCGGGGGCCACATCAGCAGTTTGCTGCCCTCAAAGGGCCGGTTGTATCTGCCCCCCACCATAGTGTTCAGTCTCCAATAAAGTTTTCTTGTGCTGCGTATGAAGCGCAGGGTTCAGGAGTGCGCTGCATAGGGAGTGCAGGGTTCAGGAGTGCGCTGCATAGGGAGTGCAGGGTTCATGAGTGCGCTGCATGGGAAGCACAGGGTTCAGGAGCGTGCTGCACAGGGAGTGCAGGGTTCAGAAATTCGCTGCGTAGGGAGTGCAGGGTTCATGAGTGTGCTGCGTAGGGAGGCCAGGGTTCAGAAATGCACTGCATACGGAGCGCAGGGTTCAGGAGTGCGCTGCGTAGGGAGGCCATGATTCAGGAGTGCACTGCGTAGGGGACACAGGGTTCAGGAGTGCGCTGCATAGGGAGCGCAGAGTTCAGGAGTGCGCTGCATAGGGAGGCCAGGGTTTAGAAATGCGCTGCGTAGAGAGCGCAGGATTCAGGAGTGCGCTGCGTAGGGAGGCAAGGGTTCAGAAGTGCGCCGCGTAGGGAGTGCAGGGTTCAGAAGTTTGCTATGCACAGTATGCAACAACTGATTTTCACCCCTCCTCCTGGGTTCTGACCTCACCTCCCCCCCACGCCCCCTCTGACATCTGTACTCTCTCCTTCCTACCTGACCCAGTTCTCAGGCTGCAGCCCGCTGGATAAAAAAAAACATAGTCGTCGGAGCTCTCAGGAACCTCGGACACTGACAGCTATGCCGGGAGGACCGCGCATGCGCTCAGCTCACAAACAGCCAGCGCTGCTAGATGGACTGAGGAGGAGAGAGAGCGGGAGATGTTCCCTTGAAGACCGAACGGCCGGCCGCGCATGCGCTCACACAAAGCCGGCTCCACTGGCGTGACGGAGACCTGCAGGTGAGAAAAATAGACAGCGGCGACAAAAAGAGGTTGTGAACGGGAGTGATTGTGCGGGCCACATGACAAGGCCTGGCAGGCCGGATTCGGCCTGCGGGCCTTGTGTTGCCACCTATGGTGTATGGCCTGTCCCTGACATTGAGGCTGGATGGATACAAAATGGCACACAATGGTGCATGTAAGCTATTTCTGTAAACCTGATATCTCATATGGGTGCTTAACAACCAGACTTGTTCGATTTGGGTTGTGGTAAAAAGGCAAAATTTGTCACCAAGTCTGTACCCGAGACCAAGTTGGGTTTAGTGATCCTGCAATGCATGCACATAAATGCTGCATTTGTTTTAATTTTTCAGGCCAAGAACATTTTCAGCAAGTACAAAAAGTACGTAACCTGTAAATCCCCGCACTCCCTGTGACAGCAGGCCAGGAATCTTCTCCCCGTACCTGCTGTCACTTTTTGAAAAAAAGTGCAGCCGTGCGGGGCTCCACCCACACAGTTGTGTCATTGATTCACAGATCCTTGTGAATCAATTAACTACAAGTACCGACAGCCTTTGGGGCCATCTGTTTGTAAATCTCAATGAACTACCGGTTGCTGCTGAGCGCTCAAGTAGTACATTCAGAGCCCATTCACACAGGGGCGTCTTTGGATCCGACTCCAAATCGCCCCAGGTCGCCCCTAGTCGCCTCAGGTCATGCTGGCTGAAGAAATCAATGTAAGTTAATGGAGCCTTTCTTATGCACACTACTGCAGTCGCTCCGACTTCAAAAAAGGTCCCTGTACTACTTCAATCCGACTCCTAGGTGACCTGTAACCATTCATTTCAATGGGAGCCGCCTCTCACTGTCTTAATAGGAGCAACTCTCCAGGAAGAAAACATACATTTATCAGGCAAACCCCTCCCTTCCCCCTCCCTCCCACAGAGCTGATTCTTGTTTGATTGGCCACTGGAATGTCTCCTGTCCTGCAGGCAACTTGGAGTTGCCTTGTAAATAGCTCCAGGTCGAGCTGTGATTCATTCTCAAGTCGTGTCTGAGTTGCCTCATAAAATCGCCTGGAAGTCGTGTTGCCCCTGTGTGAATGGGCTCTAAGTCTCCCTGTCTTTTTTAAACTTCCTGCCCTGGTACGATATACAGCTCTTGCAGACAGTTTACACTGTCTGTAGGAGTCCTGCATGACACCTGCCATGCTTCCAGACTCGTGCAAAAACTTAGTAAATGCATTTTTTTTTTCCTACAAAAAATTTACATTTTATTATTTATTTATTTTTAATAAGTTAACTTATCCAATTTCCTGCTACAGGTCCAAATTCATCTTTCAAAATTGTGCAAACAAAAACAATACAAGTAAGCAGTTCCTTTGCATATATTAAAACTGAATTTTGCAGTAGTTCTTTAACCACTAGCCTACCGCCCGCCGTCATATGACGGCGGGACGATGAGGCTCTCGTTCTGGCTGGACGTCATATGACGTCTTCGCCTTCCCGAGCCACTACGTCACTGAGGACGCCGGGCACATGCGATTGCCCAGTAACTGAGCAGGACCGTGGATCTGTGTGTGTAAACACACAGATCCACGCCCTGTCAGGGAGAGGAGACCGATGGTGTGTCCCTTGTACATAGGGACACTGATCGGTCACCTCCCCCAGTCAGTCCCCTCCCCCACAGTTAGAATCACTCCCTAGGGAACACATTTAGCCCCTTGATCGCCCCCTAGTGTTAACCCCTTCCCTGCCAATCATATTTATACAGTAATCAATGCGTTTTTATAGCACGGATCTCTGTATAAATGTGAATGGTCCCAAAAATGTGTCAAAAGTGTCCGAAGTGTCCGCCGCAATATCACAGTCACGATAAAAATTGCAGATCGCTGCCATTACTAGTAAAAAAATATAATAAAAATGCTATAAATCTATCCCCAATTTTGTAGCCGCTATAACTTTTGCACAAACCAATCAATATACGCTTATTGCAATTTTTTTTACCAAAAATATGTATAAGAATACATATCGGCCAAAACTGAGGAAAAAATTTGTTTTTTTTATATATTTTTTGGGGATATTTACTATAGCAAAAAGTACAAAATATAGCTTTTTTTCAAAATTGGCACATTTCTTTTGTTTAGAGCGCAAAAAATAACCGCAGAGGTGATCAAATACCATCAAAAGAAAGCTCTATTTGTGGGGAAAAAATGTAAAAAAATTCATTTGGGTACAGTGTTGCATGACCGTGCAATTGTCATTCAAAATGTGATAGCGCTGAAAGCTGAAAAATGACTTGGGCAGGAAGGGGGTGAAAGTGCCCCGTATTGAGGTGGTTAAAGTGTCTAAGATTTTTAATTTTTTGGGGGGATAATGTGTAAAAGGTAGGGATGAGCCCGATGTTCGACTCGAACATCGGGTGTTCATTGAATAGCGAACAATTTGGGGTGTTCGCTGCAAATTTGAAAGCCGCGAAACGCGCTTTTAAAAGTCTATGGGAGAAATCAAAAGTGCAAATTTTAAAGGTTAACATGCAAGTTATTGTCATAAAAAGTGTTTGGGGACCTGGGTCCTGCCCCAGGGGACATGTATTAATGCAAAAAATTTTTTAAAAACAGTTGTAATGCTTAAAGTGAAACAATAAAAGTGAAATATTCCTTAAAATTTTGTAACTGGGGGGTGTCTATAGTATGCCTGTAAAGTGGCACATTTTTCCCATGTTTAGAACAGTCCCTGCACAAAATGACATTTCTAAAAGGAAAAAAAGTCATTTAAAACTACTCGCGGCTATAATGAATTGTCGGGTCCCGGCAATACAGATAAAAGTCATTGAAAAAAACGGCATAGGTTCCCCCCCAGTCCATTACCAGGCCCTTTAGGTCTGGTATGAATATTAAGGGGAAACCCGAACCAAAATAAAAAAAAAAAATTGCGTCTGGGGCCCTTCAGGTCTAGTATAGATATTAAGGGGAACCCTGCGCCAGTTTTTTTTTTAAAATGGCGTAGGGGTCCCCCTCAAAATCCATACCAGACCTTTCAGGTCTGGTATGGATTTTAAGGGGAACCCCGCACCAAAATTTTTAAAAAAATGGCGTGGGGGTCCCCCCAAAAATCCATACCAGACCCTTATCCGAGCACGCAACCTGGCTGGCCGCAGGAAAATAGGGGGGGACGAGAGAGCAGCCCCCCCTCCTGAACCGTACCAGGCCACATGTCCTCAACATGGGGAAGATGTCCCCATGTTGATGGGGACAAGGGCCTCATCCCCACAACCCTTGCCCGGTGGTTGTAGGGGTATGCGGGCGGGGGGCTTATCGGAATCTGTAAGCCTCCTTTAACAAAGGGGACCCCCAGATCCCGGCCCCGCTATGTGAATTGGTAACGGGGTACATTGTACCCCTACCATTTCACAACAAAAGTGTCAAAAATTTTAAAAAACACAGTAGACAGCTTGGGACAAGTCCTTTATTAAAAATAAAAAAAAAAATTCCAGAGATGTACATCCATTCTCAATTGGAGGATATGGAGAAAAAAAACCTCTCCGACACGATCCGCCTCCATGGGTGGTTCCCGTTGAATGGCACTACACCCGCCGTGACAGCTCTTAAATAGCTCCGTCACGTGACCCCGCTCCCCTCTGACGCAACGGAGAAATGCCGCAGGATTACCCAGTGACATGTACAGGTGACCCCACCCCTCTGACACCACGGGAAACCCCCGTTGCGCCAGAGGTGGGCGGGGTCACCCATACCTTGCATATTATCCTTTAAAATTAGCACTTTTGATTTTTTACATTCGTGTCAGTTAACGGTGTTCGAACAAATTTTTTGCCTGTTCGCATGTTCTGCTTCGAACCGAACCGGGGGGGTGTTCGGCTCATCCCTAGTAGAAGGTATAGAACCCTAGCACATATATTTAAAACGCATGTTCAAAAAATATGCAGAACATCTCTGCAATATATTCACATTTCCCAATGTTCTATCTGAAGTGCAAGTGCAGAAACATATCTGTTGATCTGCTAGAAATGCATTCAGCTTCTATTATGGGCTGACAACACACAGCTTTTAATGTGGAGTGTGGTCAGTCCTGCCCTTTTTTTCATTTTCTAAACTACTTAGACCCTCCTACTATCCATCTCCACAACATAAAATAAATACTAATTTTGTAGTCCCAAGATAAGAACTAGGAGGTCTAATTACTGTATTTATCGGCATATAACACGTACAGGCGTATAACACGCACCTTCATTTTAAGAGGGAAGTTTCAGGAATTTTTTTTTATTTAAATAAAGAACTTTGAAGCAAAATAAGGGTCAGTGCCCATCAATGCAGCCTGATCAATGCCCATCTCTAGCCTCAAAATTGCCCATCAATGCAGCTTGATCAATGCCCATCTGTAGCCTCACAATTGCCCATCAATGCAGCTTGATTAATGCCCATCTTCAGCCTCCCCATTGCCATGAATGCAGCCTGATCAATGCCCATCTCGGGGAGGGGGGCAGGATGAGCGTCATCAGATTACATACAGCGAGAATCTCCTGTTTACTCGGCGGCCTCTTTAATACAAAGTCCTACCTACTGGACCAGCTTCTATGATAGACAGAACACTGGTCCAATGCAGTATCGGCGTATAACACGCACACACTATTTGCAAACGATTTGCAGGGTGAAAAAGCGAGTGTTATATGCCAATAAATACAGTACTCTCCTTGTGATAACACAATAAGGCCCCTTTCACACGGGCGGACCGTATGTCCGTTTTTCACCCATCCGTTTTCGGATGAAAAACGGACATACATGTATCCCTATGGGATCCCATAGGGATACATGTATGTCCGTTGTTGAACATCCGCTGACACCCGATCTCACCCGTCTCCGCTATGCTCCGTTTTTCAGGATAGAAAAATTTCTATTTTTCTATCCGTCTGCGGAGCGGATCGGATGAACATGGACAGACGGTCCATGTTCATCCGATCCCCCATAGGGGAGAGCGGAGATCTGACAGGGCGGTCCCTGCACAGTGTGCGGGGACCGCCCAGTCATCTGCCGGATCAACAGAGCGATCCCCGCTGAGCAAGCGGAGGTTCACGGGGCGGATCATGACTGATTCGTCCCGTGTGAAAGGGGCCTAAGTGTGGGCAGGTCAGGATAGCTCTGAATTTTTCACACGGTCAACATTTATATTTTGCACTTGTCAAACAGATAAACAAAACATTTTCAATTGTATATTTAACAGACCCAAAGAAAGCAAATACAATAGATCCATTGTTGGGGTTTACATACACTTTTTTTTTTTTTTCCAAAGGATTGTACCACCAAAGTCTAACAAAGGGGGGTTAGCACAGTTGTAGGATTCACCCTTTCTTGGGTATTTCTCCTATTAACCCATTTATATTCGATCCATACAGTGTTTGTAACTGCAGCAAGTGGCTTGCTAACTATAGGCAGTATATAGAAGTTTACACGTATTATCAGAGGATGGACACACGGTAAACATATTTTTTATGCCCCCCACCTCAAAATTAATACATTTTTCCACATATTAACAAGTAGCAGTGGCATAACACTGAATTCATCATGTCAGTCTGGAGAAATTGAGTGCCTTATGTACACTGTAGGAAGAAACAGGAATGTTCCTGTGTTCCTGTCACCCAGGAGGGTGTGTGTTAAAATAGCATCTGCTGTATGACTTCGTGTGAAAGCTGGGCAGTACACAGCGCAATATTTGCTCCCGAGATACTTCCACTGGACGTCACCGCTCCCTCATCTTGTGAACGTCTGTGAAGCAGAGGAACTGAATAAACAATAGAGTGTATGTAATGACCTGTGCTGTTTTCCTATAGTGCTCCCCAGGGGTGGGGAAAGCAGACAAGAGCCTTGTTTTATTCTAATTTTATTTGCATGCAGCACCATGGAAAACATTTTCACAAATAAATAAAAGTGATATCAATCCAGTGGAATATGAACAGGGAGTGTTTAAAGTAGATGAGATTTTAATACAGCCACCTGTCATGGATATGCAGTAGTGTTTGTCTGTCAGCTTACCTTCCTTCCCATGTGTTTATCTTAGAGGCCAGAACCCTTTCACCTGGCTTCCTTTATAATCTCCTCCCAGCCTGACTCCACCCCAGGCCCTATCACAGAACACTATATTAACCTGTGCACTGCAAGCCTGCTTTGCTGATCAACGTGTTTGTTAGGCATTGTGTGTTTGGGTTCCTGCCTGCCGTGTGCTACGTCTGTCTCTCTGTTACGTTATTGGCTTGTCCCCGGCTATCCCTGTCTGCTCGTGACCCTTGACCTTCGGCTTGTCTTTCGTTATCCTTGTCTGCTTGTGGCCCTTGACTTTCAGCTTGTTATTCGTTACTCTTATATCTCGTGCTGCTGCTTCCCCTCTTGTCCCCTTATCCTACGGGCCGTGAGCTAGGAGACTCTAGGGGCCGCGACCTGGACCCAGCCTGCAGCATAACATCCTCACCACTAGAGGCTCTGGAGAAGACCTGCTGGGTCTTAGACTCCGCGCCCTGGGGAATCTTGGCTCTAGCTTCCCATAGGATCCCGGTTGTGCTCCTCTGGTCCCGCTTTCCACAACCACCCAGTTTCCTATCCGCAGCAGTCAGCCATAGGGTTCACTACCTTGCGGTGCACTCCTGTCCCCCTACGGTGTGCATCTGTCACCTGGCCACAGGTGACCTGACAGTTTGATCAGCCATGAACCTGGCTGACATCCCGCTCCCCGCGGATGATCCATTGCAGGGCATAGTTTGCAGACTTGAAACCCAGGAATCGAATCAGACTCAGGTGATGTGATTCCTCCAGGATCTGGCTTCTCGCTTCGAGCAGCTTCAGGCCTCCTTGGGAACCCTGAATCCGCAACCTCAAATACAACCAGCGGCAGCACCTATTGCACCAGTCGCAGCCACACACTCACTACAACTGCCAGCTCCATCCCGTTTCTCTGGGGACTCCAAGGCTTGCAGGGGGTTCCTTAGCCAATGCACGATTCATTTTGAGCTCCAGCCCCAAAACTTCCTGTCTGATCGGGCTAAGGTAGCCTATATCATTTCCCTCCTCTCTGGTGAAGCTTTAGCCTGGGCAGCCCCTCTGTGGGAACTGAATGATCCAGTGGTTTCTAGCCTGTCTGGCTTCTTAAAACTTTTTCGGAATATCTTCGGAGAACCGGCTCGTGTCTCTTCAGCGGCCAGCGCCCTTTTACGTCTCCGCCAAGAGTCTGCTTCTGTGGGACAGTATGCCCTTCATTTCCGCATACTGTCGGCTGAGTTGAGCTGGAACAATGAGGCCTTAGTCGCAACCTTTTTGCATGGCCTGTCTGATAGAGTGAAGGATGAATTAGCAGGAAGAACCATCCCCACTGATCTGGCCGGCGTTATCTCCTTGTGTAACCAGATCGATATTCGCTTTCAGGAGAGGACCTTAGAAAAGCAACGCCAGCACTCCTTGGTTCTTAGTCAGTTTGAGCTCCCCTCTCTTCGACCCGTAGAGCATCTCCTACCAGCTGAGGAACCCATGCAGCTGGGTCGGACCAGGCTATCCCCCGAGGAACGTGCTAGGCGCAGAACTCTTGGTCTGTGTCTTTACTGTGGGGGCAAAGGTCATTTTCGTGACACTTGCTCTCTTTGTCCAGAAAAACAATCGGGTCCACTTCATCTGGAAAGTGGAGTATTGGACCCAGAAATATCACCTTCCCCTTCTCGTCTTCTGCTTTCTGTGTTCCTTCATGTTGGTGCTTCTTCTCATTTGGTCTCAGCATATCTGGATTCCGGAGCCGCTGGTAATTTCATGGACTGGGAAATCGCATCGTCCATGAGACTTACTCTTTTGCCCCTCACCACGCCATTGGTGGTCTTGGCGATTGATGGTACTGTTCTCCCAGGGGGACCTATCCGCTTCCAGACCCTCCCTGTTAAGATGTCGGTAGGGACACTCCACCAGGAGTGGATATCCTTCCTTATCTTACCCAAGGCCTCAACGCCTATAATTTTGGGTCTCCCATGGTTACAGCTCCATTCTCCTCATGTGGACTGGACTACTGGACAGATCCTGGCTTGGGGTCCCTCCTGTTCCTCGTCCTGCCTACCCAAGGTTGCCCCCTGTGAACCTGAGCCGGTCATTCATTCCAGGTTGCATAACCATTTACATTTCTCTGTCCCTAACCACCCTTGGACGCACAGGCAGGCTAGCTTGTCTACAAGTCCTGCAGTCGCTACGTCTTGCGATGCAATTCAGGTAGTCGCTACACCTGACTCAGCTATTCACTCTGCCTCTGTACTAGTTATGCCAGTCCAGCCCATGCCCAGTGAGCCTCCTACTTTTTCTTGTTCAGGACATTCTGCTTGTCCTTCAGCTATTCAGCTTGACTCCGGCGACATGTCACCTTCTAACCAACCTGACTTCAGGGTTCCACTGACATCTGCCCAGTCTGATGGTCCTGTGCAAGATGACCAGTTCCCCTTTAAGGGTCTAGGGGACCCTCCTCAGATTCCTGTTGATCCTCTCATGCCCTTGTTTATTCCTAGAGAGCCTTTGGTCCTCAATAGATCTTCTTGTCATCTCCCTACCTCGTTTTCGGTCTCTGAGGATAATCTTAAGTACGAGGTTAGACAAGTTCTGGATTCTCGGCTCTGCAGAGGCATTCTTCAGTACCTTGTGCATTGGAGAGGTTTTGGTCCTGAGGAGGCGTCTTGGATCGCTGCATCTGATGTCGCTGCACCTCATCTGTTGAGGAGGTTTCATCAGAGATTTCCCTTTAAGCCTGGGCCCAGGCGGGGAGGGCCCATAAGAGGGAGGGTACTGTCATGGATATGCAGTAGTGTTTGTCTGTCAGCTTACCTTCCTTCCCATGTGTTCATCTTAGAGGCCAGAACCCTTTCACCTGGCTTCCTTTATAATCTCCTCCCAGCCTGACTCCACCCCAGGCCCTATCACAGAACACTATATTAACCTGTGCACTGCAAGCCTGCTTTGCTGATCAACGTGTTTGTTAGGCATTGTGTGTTTGGGTTCCTGCCTGCCGTGTGCTACATCTGTCTCTCTGTTACGTTATTGGCTTGTCCCCGACTATCCCTGTCTGCTCGTGACCCTTGACCTTCGGCTTGTCTTTCGTTATCCTTGTCTGCTTGTGGCCCTTGACTTTCAGCTTGTTATTCGTTACTATATCTCGTGCTGCTGCTTCCCCTCTTGTCCCCTTATCCTACGGGGCGTGAGCTAGGAGACTCTAGGGGCCGCGACCTGGACCCAGCCTGCAGCATAACATCCTCACCACTAGAGGCTCTGGAGAAGACCTGCTGGGTCTTAGACTCCGCGCCCTGGGGAATCTTGGCTCTAGCTTCCCATAGGATCCCGGTTGTGCTCCTCTGGTCCCGCTTTCCACAACCACCCAGTTTCCTATCCGCAGCAGTCAGCCATAGGGTTCACTACCTTGCGGTGCACTCCTGTCCCCCTATGGTGTGCATCTGTCACCTGGCCACAGGTGACCTGACACCACCCAACTTTTAAATGTCTCCCTGCTACCCGTATGCAACTAATTCCAAGTTATAGCGTGACCACAACGTAAGGGCGACTTCTTTATTTCTGACAACACCTTAGAACTATGGAAGCCAATGGAATGACATCACAATGCTAAGGATTCAGCAGTGTTGTTGTCGGTAGTTAAATAAAATGTTGGACTTCAAATCTTAACTTGACTTAAATCCTTTTCTTTAAGTACATAACAGGACACAGGGTTGTCTAATTCTTAGACCAATGAGTTATGCTCGACTTGCAGATGATTGGACAATGGCAAAGCAAAACTGGAAACCCAGCCCTGCATAACTCCTCCTATTTCCAAAATGCCTTCAAATTTGTAGCGCAATACAAGAGTTCTAGGAAATTTTGATGGCCGCACTCTTGAATGTTCCTCTTTTTTTGTAAATAAGCCATAAAATCCAAAGCAGAGATACATACAGTGGTCAACCTCTCAACCCAATTTATGCATCTCTGTCCTGGATTTTATGGCTTATTTACAATAAAGAGTATCGTTCAAGAGTGTGGACATCCGGACATTTCCTTGATCTCAATGCAGCATGCGAGCTGGGTGAGCATCACGCCGAAAGGTGTGTGGGGTGTTAGCGTGGACCTATCTGGAGCAACGGTTTTCTATTGTTTGTAGTACAAGAGTTCTGTCCTCTAATGTACTTAAAAAAATAAAAAATTCTACAGGTAAGTAAAAAATCCTAAAAATCTTTATCGTACATCCAAAAGCAATCCCATGAAGGAAAGACAAAGCAGCAAGTTAAAAAGCCAGAAACTCCAACAAAGAAACACAAGATAGGCCTCAATGACAACTAATAAGGCTGCCTACCACCTGAGGCCAGATCCACTAAGGCCTGAATGTCAAATTGGTAAAACTGCAACATTTATGTGAACAGAAGACCAGGTGGCCGTCTGACAAACTCATACCAGTAAAAAGAGAAAATTCTCTCGGAGCAGAAAGAAACAAAAATTTGAATGCATGCTGGGAGTGGGAGCGGTTATGCAGAGCTGGGTTTTCAGATTTGTTCTGCCAGTGTCTAACGACAAGGAGATGGATCATAATCCATTGGTCTAAGAATTAGCCAATCCTGCCTTAGCCAAAAGAACAAGCCAATTATCCAGTCCAGTGGTGTATGATAAAGAAAGGGTATATGCATTGAGATTCATTATAAACTGCAGGCAGGAAAGATAAGAGCAGCGGGGAGGCAACATTTAGAAACAGGGAAGTTATATTGGCTTTTCTTCTACTTTAGGCATGGAAAAATAAAATAAGCTCTGTCTGTGTAATGTAATTTACACAGGAAAAGCAGGTCATGTATGCAGCAGGGCAATAACAACCCTGGTATGTGATTATATTATATTGAAATTAGATATTTATAGATTGTGTTTTTGTATGATCATAATGCAAGGTCCTCTGTTGTCACTGGCTTACCTCACTCTTATCCTGGCACTGCGTTGTGACTGTAGTTTTGCCTTGAAACACATACATCAGGCCTAATCTGAATTACAGTCTTTGAAGAAACTACTGTAGTATCTTTTCTAACCCAATTAACCTAGGTGTGCCCTGACACCTATTCTGCAATGCCTGGACTCCCAGCCTATATAAACCACTCCAGGCCTGCAGGGAGCTGCCAGAACATTCTGTTTTGTAGCTGGTCCTGTATTCCTGAGGTCTGCATTGCTGAATATCTGCGTTTTTGCTAACATCTTATTTAGCCCTGATCCTGCCTTGTATTGTTACTACAGTATGGCTCCTTGTCTTTAAATTTGCTTATTCTGTTTTTTTCAGCTGTGGTTTGGCGTTTTTCAATTGATATCTCATTTGGCAGACTTTCTTCATCTGTCTTCTGCTCTCCATGCTTGCCTGCTAACATCTTGTTGGGGCTAGTAGAGTAAGTCAGGAGTCTACAGCCTTTGAAAGTATCCTTGTAGCCAAATCTAGCCTCCACTGCAAGGAACCAGGTGTTTTAGACTCTGCACCCCTATTCTCTGCTGGTGACAGCTGTTCATCAAACTCTGACCACCCACGTTTTGGGTTTGATTCTCTGCCTGTTGTCAGTAATATAACGTTCCGTGAGGCTGTGTTCCATATTTTCACAACATTCATCCGAGGATCTAAACAATTTTTGCCATACATATCTTGCTTTTGAGGAGGTCTCTCAGACCAGGAAAGATGACAAATTGGAAACCAGCAGTGTCATAAGTAGTGGAGTGGAATGCTGAGAGACCATGGGTCATACATACTGGAGGAATCTCATAAACAATGTCGTAGACACCTATTGATATTTCTCCGAGGCTGCGCCCTGGCATTATAGGTGCTTGCACCAGATTCATGAATCTGTTGGAGGTGGCACTGAGGTTGGAGTGTCCATACTGGACACTCTTACCTCAGTGTGGCTCCCACCCCGGCCCACTGTGCCCGTCACACAGACAGGCTCTGGCTGAGGACATTTTGTAGCATGGTAGGTTGTGCCTGATGGGGAACTTAGAGACGGGTTCCTTGTCAGGTGCGCCTTGTTTTTGATTGACAATGCACAACATTGGGTGGATTCCATAGCCAAAAGCAAGTTAGGTTTTATGGTAGGGTGACCAGACATCCCCGGTTTCAGGGGACAGTCCCCGGATTGAGGACACTGTCCCCGGACCAAGTCTGTCCCCAGTTTTGTCCCCGGATCGGATTTGAACAGGGGCTGGGGCAATTTCAAAAACAGTCAGTGCAGAATTAAAAAAAATATTCTGAATCCCTCCCTCCCGCTCCGCCGATCCTACTAGCTTAGGGGGGTGTATTTTTTTTCCATTATCTGTGCCCCTTTCTGATGATCATGTGCTGGTCGGAGCGGAGGGACCATTTCTTCAGTTTCGGGTGCATGCCCATTCAGCTCCGCTCGCATGTTCTTCTGCCTTGGCTCTAGTCCCGGCCAGCCGCCTGCCTGCTTATCTCCTTGTCTTTCCTGGCGGAGTGATCTTCCTCCGCTCCCCACCCAGTAGTAGCCGGGGCCCGGAGAGTAAGACTTGACAGGCTGTGAGGCGGGCGGCGGCAGCAACGGGCAGAGAGTCGCTGATTGCCGCCATACTAGTTAAAAATAGAACATGTCCCCGGATTTTATTTAAAAAATCTGGTCACCTTATTTTATGGAGAACTAGTCTCTCAGTTCGCCATCAGGCTTTGCACACCCAACAAGTGCTGCAGTCTTTGAGTCTAGTTCGCCATTGGGCCTGCCTCCCTTGTGACTAATCTCCCTAACATAGACATTACGGTATTTGACTAATGACATCATTAGTGTCCCCGACTCCTTTGATTACATTTAGCTTTTGGCTAGATAATCTCCCGGCTGACAGCTGAATGGGACCAGGGATAGAGCCCTGCGCAGGAGGCTTTCAGATTCATGACATCTTCCTACCACAGACATGTTCCACTCTCAGTACTGGCATCCCTCTGCACACCCACTCATAGCTGGTCTTAATTACAGCCAGTTTGCTTATCTACTAACTGGGGGTAATTATTTAAAAATCTGTTGCGGCTAGATCAAAAGGGATCTTAAAGTGGTGGTAGTAAGAACTACCTTTATGTCGGACGTTCAGTAAATTGTTACCAAAACTGGCATAAATAATCGCCTGAATTATGTACATGTAGTTTTAAAGGGAACTACAGCCAGAAAATTGTTGGAATATGTTTTTTTCCCCAGATTTACTCAGACTCTCTCTTGATCCCACACACACACACACACTGTAAGGCACTAAATGTCTATTAACCACTTAGCAACCGCCCTATAGCAGTTCTACTGCTACAGAGCAGCAGCTGTGCGCAGGACCACTATATATATATGTAGCGCTACCCCCAGTTAAGAGAGCCGCTGATATTGATTTGGGCCCTGTAGTGCACTGCTGTCAACCCCTGGCAATCGGCTCTAACCTCCCGTGGCACAGCTGGTGATAGAGGGATAGGACCGCGTGACCGCAACTGTTGGTGACGCAGTCCTATAACAAACATACACAGAATATACTTTAAAACTCCTATTAAAGTAAGCGGAACTGACACCAAATGTACTTTACCCAGATATTTTACTGAGGCTAATGGGCAAGTAATAAACAACAGTATAACAAGTTGCAGATCCCTGCAATAAACAGTAATAAAGATAAACAGAGTAATCAGAATAATTAAGTATTGCTATGCAACTCTAGCGCTGCCCTTTTACAGCTACTTCCCCTCATGGGTAGACTAACACCCAGCAATGTCTACCTATGCAGTCAGGCCTGACTGATCTAAATGGAAGTTCAGTGAAACAATATTTGCTAGCAATCTCTCGGTGGTGCACTTGAACAACTTTGTAATCCCAACGAATAGTAAAGATAAAGTATCTGTCTTTAAACAGCTCTCACCACCTGGACAAGTCCAAGTCCCTTTCCTCCATCGATTCGTCTGGGAACAGGAATCCACCGACATCCAAGTCTTCAATCCTTCTGGTGTACTGCAGCAAGGAGGATTAGATGTCTCTAAGGCTCTGCTAGGCTGGCAGAGGGCTCTTTGGAAAGGAGCACACGGCCCAGGCTTCAGGCCTTGTGCACACAGCAGTTCAGCACAGACATCCTCTTGCTAGGAGAGGGGTGTCCAAAGAGACCGACCAAAACTCCGCCTCCCCTTTATAAAGTCTGCCCCAGCAGTCTCTGTTCTGGAGCAATGCACCCTGGGTGCTGCAAGATGTACTGGGAGATGTAGTCTCTCTCTCCTCTGCTTTCACTTCCATAATGTCTCTTTACTTCCTCCCGACTCACCTCTCACCTGGAACTTCTTGTCTCTCTGCATTAAAGGGGAACACCCCACTACACACTCCCCCCACTTGAACTCTTTGGTCCCCAAAGATAAACTTCAACAAATACTGTTTACCATTTTGGACAATGTCGAGCATGATGTTGGCATAGGGAATTCCCACCAAAACTTTGGGATGGAACTCTCTTGCCCACAGGTCACACTACCATGAGTGGCCTGCCTAACTGTGCCAGAGAGTGAGCTGGGGTTGCCCTCCACCAAATGGACGGTGGAAGGATCAGGTTGTTCAACACTTCTCCTAGCCGTTACAACAGAGTCCTCTGAGCTCGTCCCCATTTGGGGGTAAGTTAGTTTCTTGGGAGGCCTGATGACTCTGCGAGCCCTCTGCTCTCTTGGTGCTTCTGACTCTGGCACCACAGGCTCTTCTTCAGGAGTAAGTTCAGGTAACTTTGCTGGTTCTGGAACCTCTGATTCAGAAGTCGACTGACGTATGGAATCTCTAGAGTCCTCCTCAGCGCAAGTGTCAGGAACATCTTCCCAGTAATCAGCTGAGGGACTGAAGGGTATGAATTCAGTAGCCTCCGGATTCAGCGTTGCATCTGGGGTATCCCCTCCATTTGGGAGATCTATGGCGGACGTTCCCAGAGTCGAGGGAGGCCACAGCCAGTCCAGTTCTCCACCTTCTTCTGTACTCAATTGGGAGGCCTCCCCATCTTTGGCTCGAGAGGTCTGGGACCGAGTGTTCGGCCTAGGAATATCCAGGATAGAGGCCGGTTCAGGGGAGTCTCTCACGGGAGGTATTCTGACTGCCTCAGCAAGTGGGAGCAGGTGGTTCCGATGCCACATCTTCAGTGGACCCACCTTTCCTTCTGGCTTTAGTTTGTAGACAGGCAAACCGGGCAACTTCCTACAGACAACATAGGGCTCAGATCTCCACCTGTCGGCAAGCTTGTGTTTTCCAGGGACCCCCAGATTGCGTAGCAGTACTCGGTCCCCGGGCTGCAGATCTTGCACTCGAACCTTCAGATCAAAATTTCTCTTGTTGCGGGCCCCCCTTTGATCCGAAGCCACCTGGGCTTGTTCATAGGCCACCTGCAAGCTACGTCTAAGTCTGTCCACGTATCCCTTGTGGGATGTAGCTGAGGTATTGTCTATAGAAGTGCCAAAGGCCAGGTCCACAGGTAGCCTTGCTTCTCTCCCAAACATAAGTCGATAAGGGGAGTAGCCAGTGGCGTCACTTGTGGTACAGTTATAGGCATGTACTAGGGCTGATATGTGCTGACTCCAGTGTTGCTTCTTCTCTGTTTCTAAGGTTCCCAACATGTTGAGCAGGGTCCGGTTAAATCTCTCCGGCTGAGCATCTCCTTGTGGGTGGTAAGGCGTGGTTCTGGTCTTCTTTATTCCTAATGAATCCAAAAGTCTTCGGATCAACCGACTCTCAAAGTCCCTTCCTTGATCTGAGTGGAGTCTCTGTGGTAGTCCGTAATGGACAAAATACTTCTCCATAAGTATCTTGGCCACGGTGGATGCCTTCTGGTCTTTGGTTGGGAAAGCTTGAGCATAGCGGGTGAAATGGTCGGTTATTACCAGAACATTCCCCAATCCACTCAGGTCGGGTTCGAGGCAGAGAAAGTCAATGCATACCAGATCCATTGGGCCTTGACTCTGTAAGTGGCCCATTGGGGCAGCTTGATGGGGTAGGGTCTTTCTCTGAATGCATCGTGCACAGGAATGGCAATACTCCTCTACTTCTGCCCTCATGCAGGGCCAATAGAACCGATTTCTGACAAGCTGGAAGGTCCTTTCTGCCCCTAGGTGACCATGATGGTCATGCAGGGCAATTAGTACAGTCTCTCGGTGCTTCTCTGGAAGAAATAACTGCCACTTATCTTCTGAGTCATCAGAGGGGCCCCTTCGGTAGACCACTCCCTGATGTACCTGTAGCCTGTCCAATTCCTTCCTCAACAGGCGAGCCTCCTTTGAGGGGTGATGTAGGAATTTGTTGGGATCCTGATTCTCCAGGGCTTCGAGTACCAATCTCCCCATGGGGTCTTCCAATTGGTCACACCTCAACTCCTTCTTGGACAGTCTCGGTAGGTTGTCTTCCTCCAGTTGAGTTACCCCACAATAGTGTTTGGGGACTCCTACCATGGTAACCCCTATTTCTTCTGCTCTGGAGCCTCCTCTGGCTTGGAATTCAGCCCCTTGACAAAGGGCCCGCACCCCGTCCGGTGCCACTTGGGTCCAATCTTCCCAGTCATTTGTCGTGGCATGAGACCTCCGGGACAGGGCATCTGCATCCCTATTTCCGGCTCCTGGTCTGTACTTCAGACTGAAGTTGAATCCAGACAATGCGGCCAACCACCTGTGTCCGGTGGCATCTAGTTTCGCGGTGGTGAAGAGGTAGGTCAGGGGGTTGTTGTCTGTCTTCACAGTAAACTCTGCCCCATACAAGTAGTCTTTTAGCTTGTCTACTACCACCCATTTGAGGGCCAGGAATTCCAGCTTATGAGTGGGGTAATTCTTTTCTGAGGGGGTCAGGCTCCTGCTCACATACGCCACTGGTCGCAGTTGTCCTTCATGTTCTTGGTAGAGTACACCACCTAGACCCTCATGGCTGGCATCCACATGTAATTCATAAGGTCTGGTAGGGTCGGCGTAGGCCAGGACTGGGGCAGTGGTTAAGCTCCTCTTCAGAGCATGAAAGGCCTCTTCACACCTTGGGTTCCACTGATCTTGAACTGACTCACCAGGGCTCCTGGGCCCTGAGTCATCCTCTTCCCCTTCTGCCTTTAGCAATTCATTCAACGGGCGGGCAATCCGAGCAAACCCCTCCACAAACCTCCTATAATAGGAGCAGAACCCCAGGAAGGATCTGAGCTCTGTTACTGTGGTGGGTCGTGGCCAGGAAGTGACTGCTTCCAACTTCTCAGGATCTGTGGCCACCCCTTCTTCAGACACTATGTGCCCCAGATAGTTCACAGAAGACTGGTAGAACCGACACTTCTCGGGGGAAAGCTGAAGTCCCTCTTCGCTGAGTCTTCTCAATACTTTCTCCAACCTGGCTTCATGTTCTTCCAAGGTTCTTCCAAAGACAATGACATCGTCCAAGTACACAAGGACTTCTATAAGATTCATGTCTCCAACAGTCTTCTCCATAAGGCGTTGAAAGGTAGCAGGAGCTCCAGACAGACCCTGAGGCATCCTATTGAATTCGAAGAATCCCACCGGGGTTATGAAGGCTGTCTTCTCCCTGTCTTCTGGGTGCATAGGGATTTGATAGTACCCACTCTTGAGGTCCATCACACTGAACCATTTGGCTCCAGACAAACTTTGTAGGGCATCTTCTATCCTTGGCGTGGTGTATTGGTCAGGGATGGTTCTCCTGTTGAGAGTCCTGTAATCGATACAAAGCCTCAACGACCCATTCTTCTTTCTGACCACCACGATTGGGGAGGCATAGGGACTTCTAGACTCCCGGATCACACCAGTCTTCTTTAGTTCTACAAGTTGTTCCCTCAGATCCTCCAGATCTGCCAGGGGGACCCGCCTGACCCTCTCTCAGAAGGGCTTATCTTCTTGGAGGCGGATCCGATGGGTGGCACTTCTTGCACACCCCACATCGAATTCATCTTCGGAAAAAATCTTCTCCCACCTGGACAGCTGGGCCTTGGCTCTTTCTTTCCAAGCCCTGGGTAGGTTCGGGTTTTCCACGGACAGTTTCTCCCAAACCTCTCCTCCGTCACCCGTCCCCTTGACTTCGGACCAAGTGACCGGGGCAGCAGGGCTCACCTGACCAAGCAACACTCTGGCAGGGATCTCCATGGGTCCTCCCGTAGTGTTCCTAACACTCACCGGAACTCTGCCATGGGCCTTCTTCAGGGCCTTGAACGGAATCACTTCTGGTATCACTTCCAGGCCTGAGGACTCTTCCCTTGGGTCTGATTCCAGCATGACAAAGGGGCCAGGTTGTTCCCACGAAAGCTTCACAGTGGCCCTAAGACAGGTTACTTCTCCGGGCTGTAGCACTACTCCTTCTCTGCCAAGTCTCCACACCTTCCCTATCCCCTCTCCCGGGGTCTTCTGCTCTAAGACCAGTCGTTGGTAGGCCGTCTTTAGCATGGGATGGATTTTGGTGGCTGAATGGTTTCTCTCTTTCACTAGAGGGGTCAGGAGTCTCCTGACTAGATCCGTGTTTGTCCCAATGATCAGGGAAATCTTGCTGGCTCCAGGCGGCCGGGGACACACAACTGCCAGGGTGTCAAACACTTCAGCCTTCCCAGCCACGGATGGGTCGAAAGTCATCTTTATGGGCAGGTACCCATCATAAGGGAAACTCTGGGTTCCAAGTCCCCATATCTCCAGCTCTTCTATCTTCTGGATAGGCAGATGACTCAAGTGCCTATCATAGAAGTCCCGGTATAGTAAAGTCACCTGTGCTCCGGTGTCCAAAAGAGCTTTAGTATAGACTCCTTCCACTTGAATGGGCACAGTAGGAGACGGGCCCACCAGTTCCTTTGGGTATGGCCGGACTGGGGTCACCTCTTTTTTTTTGCTTTCGACCCTTGCCCTGCTCCTTTTGGACTTTAATTTTTCCTGAGCCTGGCATGCATTGACTTTCTCCCTCTCAATGGGGGCACAAACCCGCTGAGGGATGTTATTGTTCCTTTTAGGTGGATGTTCCTTCTTTGGGGTGCTGTACTTCCACTGAGGGGTCTTGCCCCCTCCCTCTGGGGTACATCTTGGTGGGGGTGTACTATACCTCCTCCTAGGAGTTTTGTCTCCTCCATTCTTGGCCTTTTTTTTTAGTTTGGAGCGCACTGAAGATGATGGGCACCCGGTTGACTCCTTCACCGGGGCCCTTTGGAGTTTCCCGCCGGCTTGCAATTATCTGTTCTCTTCTTCTTTGGGCTGGAGCATACGTTTGCAAAGTGGCCACTCCCTCCGCAGTTATAGCAAATCACCTCTTCTCGGTCCTGTAGGGAGGCCGGTGCTGAGGTGTTCGGGAACAACTCCTTTCTTGGGCTTGGTTTCTCTCGTCTTCTCTGATCTTTCTCCATCAAAGAGGTCAGCATCTCCAACACTTGGGCCATTTGCGATTTCAGAGTGTCAACCTCCGCTTCTCTTTCTGGGCTCTTGACCGAATGTACCAACACTGGTACAGGTGTGACATTCGCCTTGGCCACCTGCTGATCTTCCTCCAGCGCCTCTTCGTCCCTAATAATTTTTATTAGATCAGAGTAGGTTAGTGACATTCCTCCTCCTGAGGTTTTCAGGTGCAGCCAGACCGGGTCTGAGCGCCGCGCTCCCCTCATGATCTGCTTCATGCGTGCTTCATCTGCATCTTTGGGCAGCATTCCCTTCTTCAGTACAATCTTGCATAACTGCCTGTTCAGCCTTCTAACATATTCTGACAGTTTCTCATTCGGCTGCTGGAGAGTGTGTTCAATTTGATAAATCATCTCTGACACCTTCTCCAGCTGACCAAACTCTTCCTGCAGCATGGCCAGGCAATCTTGAGCTGTACAGTTTTCATTTCCAAACCGGAAGCTCTTCACCGATTCTGCCGCGGCACCTTTCAGACTTTCTAAGACTCGCTGTCTCTTCTGTGCCTCAGGCACCTCCCATGCTTCTACTGCCTGCAATGCCTGTTCCACCCAAGTGTCAAAATCTTCCTCCCCCGCAGGGACGGGGAGCTTCCCTGAGAAGGTGCTAAGCTTCTGGTAACCGGCCTCCACATGCACCGTACTGCTTTTCAGGCACTTAATTACAAGGTCTCCTAGAGCATTCAACAATTCAGGCCCTATAGCGGCCAGCGGTGATCCCGGGCTTAATAGTTCCTTAAGCTTTTCTGCTTTAGGGGATAGTGGTGGAGATAATTGTGGGAGTGATGGCTTTGGTGTCTGAAACCATTCTTCCTTCACTGGCAGCGTATGTATCAAGTGATAGATCTGATTATCTATGGCTTGTATACTCTGACTTTTAAAATGCTCTGGGATTTCATTTTTCCATTCTACCAGTGCGTATGTAAACGAGATCACTGGATCTGGCCTAAAATCCATCACCCATGCTTTGTGGCTCGGAGACAGTAACAATACGAGCTGTTTTATCTCCTCTTCCTTCCATCTTTCCCCCGGGAGTACAATGACTACCGCCGCGGTTGGATCGGCGCCAATCGCTGCGCACCACTGTGACATTGCCAGCGGGTCCATGCTGGTACTTCTGACCGGCTTGATTGCAGCGTGCAACGTACAAGGATCCCGGACTCGAGCCCCCACGTGTAGCGCTACCCCCAGTTAAGAGAGCCGCTGATATTGATTTGGGCCCTGTAGTGCACTGCTGTCAACCCCTGGCAATCGGCTCTAACCTCCCGTGGCACAGCTGGTGATAGAGGGATAGGACCGCGTGACCGCAACTGTTGGTGACGCAGTCCTATAACAAACATACACAGAATATACTTTAAAACTCCTATTAAAGTAAGCGGAACTGACACCAAATGTACTTTACCCAGATATTTTACTGAGGCTAATGGGCAAGTAATAAACAACAGTATAACAAGTTGCAGATCCCTGCAATAAACAGTAATAAAGATAAACAGAGTAATCAGAATAATTAAGTATTGCTATGCAACTCTAGCGCTGCCCTTTTACAGCTACTTCCCCTCATGGGTAGACTAACACCCAGCAATGTCTACCTATGCAGTCAGGCCTGACTGATCTAAATGGAAGTTCAGTGAAACAATATTTGCTAGCAATCTCTCGGTGGTGCACTTGAAGAACAACTTTGTAATCCCAACGAATAGTAAAGATAAAGTATCTGTCTTTAAACAGCTCTCACCACCTGGACAAGTCCAAGTCCCTTTCCTCCATCGATTCGTCTAGGAACAGGAATCCACCGACATCCAAGTCTTCAATCCTTCTGGTGTACTGCAGCAAGGAGGATTAGATGTCTCTAAGGCTCTGCTAGGCTGGCAGAGGGCTCTTTGGAAAGGAGCACACGGCCCAGGCTTCAGGCCTTGTGCACACAGCAGTTCAGCACAGACATCCTCTTGCTAGGAGAGGGGTGTCCAAAGAGACCGACCAAAACTCCGCCTCCCCTTTATAAAGTCTGCCCCAGCAGTCTCTGTTCTGGAGCAATGCACCCTGGGTGCTGCAAGATGTACTGGGAGATGTAGTCTCTCTCTCCTCTGCTTTCACTTCCATAATGTCTCTTTACTTCCTCCCGACTCACCTCTCACCTGGAACTTCTTGTCTCTCTGCATTAAAGGGGAACACCCCGCTACATATATATATATATAATATACACACACGTGATCCTGCACTGAGGGGTGCGAATGTGCATCGCCAGCGTGCTTCTGCTGTAATTATACCACAGACTTAATGTCTGCCAGCACCCACGATCATCGGCCAGAGAGACAGAACTGCAATCTGCCTATGTAAACAAGGCAGATTGCCATTCTGACAGGACGGAAGGCATGGACTAGAATCCATGTCTTCCCTTTGTAAAAGCACCTCCCACAGTTTTGGTAAAACACTGGCTAGGCACACAATTAACCCTTTGATCACCCCTGATGTTAACCCCTTCCCAACCAGTGTCATTAGTACAGTGACAGTGCATACTTTTAGCACTGATCACTGTATTAAGCCTCGTACACACGAACGAGTTTCTCGGCAAAAACCAGCAAGAAACTTGCTGGCAGAGATTTTTTGCCGAGAAATTTGTTCGTGTGTATGGTTTCTCGTCAAAAAAAGCGACAAGAATCTCGACGAGAAAATAGAGATCCTGCTCTCTATTTTCTCGTCGAGATTCTCGTCGGCATGTTTCTCGACGAGAAAAGTGAGTGTGTGTACACTTACCTGTCCTCCCGGAAGCCCGCGCATGTTCGAAATGAATTCGACGCATGCGCGGTAGCTTCCTAGGCATAGGTAGGGTATACCAAGATGGCGGCGACGGCATCGAATGTGACGAGCGCATGCTCGTCGTAGTCGATGACGTCACCGCGTACGCTCCATTCAAAGAACCGCGGGTTCTTTGAATCGAGCGTGTGTACACTCGGCCGGGACAAGTTTCTTGTCCAAGAATCTCGTCCAAAAAAACGACATGTTTTTTCCGACGAGAATCTCGGCCGTGTGTACGAGGCATTAGTGTCACTGGTTCCTAAAAAGTGTCAAAAGTGTCCGTTAGTGTCAGAATGTTTGCCGTAATATCGCAGTCTCGCTATAAGTCGCTGATCGACACCATTACTAGTAAACAAACAAAAATTTCCCATAGTTTGTAGACGCTATAACTTTTGCGCAAACCAATCAATATACATTTATTGGGATTTTTTTTTACCAAAAATATGTAGCAAAATACATATTGGCCTAAATTGATGAAGAAATTAGATTTTTTCAAATTTTTTTATTGGACGTGTTTTATAGCAGAAAGTAAAAACACGCACTAGAGCTTCTGGAATGAAATTATCTATAAATGGAGGAGGCGGACCTTTCATTCATCCACCTGTCCTCCATTCATGGCAGCTATAATACGGCGGAGGGGGGTGCTTCTGAAAGGATGGGCATAGTTGGCATTCTAGATAAGGACATAGGTCCCTCGGCTCTTTTAACCACCATCACACTGGAGAATTGGGGCAGCGGGGGTAGGGGAGGGGACACAGAGGAGGAGGAAGATTTCAACTAAAGGGGGAGCCAGCAGCATAACATTGGATGTAAGTAATGTCCCTTGTTCTGATCCTTTTCTTTTATTTTTGACTAAAATTAAACTTTAACTCCTTGGTACCAGCCACGCGCAAATTTGTAGCCTCTCGGTGGCTGGGCCTTGGTGCTGAGCGGCCGCATTGTTGAATGCATTAGTGCGAACAGCCCTGTGCCGAGAGCGCGCACCCTGCACAGACATTTAAAAAAAAAAATCTGGGTAGAGTAGAGAGTGGTTAGGCTTTCTACCAATTTTATTGCTCCCTACGTCCTTATTTGTGAGATTTCCGCCAGAACAGGAAGTGATGTGAAATCTCCCCAGCAATACACAGACTTAAAATGAAGTAAATGTAGACTGGGGAAGGATCTAAACCAGAGCCTAGTGCCAGCATTAGTTTTTTACTGTCTGAGCTGCAGTGAGGGAGATTGCAGCGTTTGGAGGAGGAAGGCAAGGACCATGACTATTTTTAACCCTAATGCCGCCAGCATTATTACACAGATAGGAAAATACTTTCCTTTTTCAAATTTCTTAAGTTACTTCCTAGTTTCTGGTCTCAGCAAATTATGTCATACATCCCAAGAGTCTTCAGGAGGAGAGGAGGGAGTTTCTCAGCTAAGCACACCCTCCTGCATGCAGAAGCCAAGGGCAGGTGGATTCCAAGAAGTAAATGCTACCTGAATCATCTGCCCTTACTCAAGATGGCCACAACTATAACATGCTAGGGGAGTCTTTTTCAAATTGATTTCTCAGCAAAATAAAGCTTGGATACATGGATGGGTGGGGGGAGTTTGTTTTGAACATTAAAAATGAATTAAATAGCGTTTTTTGTTTATGGTGCTCATATGAAGTGTAGTTCCTTGAGCTGCACGATTAATCGTTAAAAAAACGTGGTCTGGATTCAACACCCCTCACGATCTTAATCCAGCATTTCCATGATTCGTGTAACAAGTGCAGAGCCATTCTCTGCTCAGAGCTGGCAAAAAAAAAAAAAAGGCAGCCGGCAAAGTTTATCACAATGTTGCTCAGCGCTGAGAGATAAAAATAAACATTGTATCATTTGGTTCTTTTAGATCAAAGGGATGAACTTCAGTCTGCAAATGAGGTCAGTTTAACCACTTAATGACCATCAGTAATTTTTTCAACTTTCCAGCTATTACCGGTAAATTTTCTGCTCTTTTAACATTGGATAGTAAAACATTTTTTTTTACTGCCAGTAAATACCTTATACAGCCCACTTCCTGTTTCTTGTATGGTCATTAGCCTAGGCTTATGACATCATGCACAGCTCTCTCTCTCTAAGGCCCCTTTCACACCAGCGAACCGTATGTCCGCTTTTTCTTCCTTCCTTTTATGGATGAAAAAAGGACATACATTGGTCCCTATGAGATCACGGGTGTCAGCGGATGAACACCCGATCTCCTCCGTGTCTGCAATTCACCGATTCTGCAGACGGAGGAAAATCCTATTTTTCTATCCATCTGCAGAGCAGATCGGATGAACACGGACAGACGGTCCGTGTTCATCCGATCCCCCCATAGAGGAGAGCAGAGATCTGACAGGGCGGTCCCTGCACAGTGAGCAGGGACCGCCCTGTCATCCGCGGGATCAGCGGAGCAATCCCCGCTGAGCAAGCAGAGGTTCACTGGGCGGATCCTCACGGATCCGTCCCGTGTGAAAGGGGCCTAACTCTTGTGAGAGTTTTCCAGGAAGGGAGGGGGTGAGTCATAAGGGGGCCAATGAAAGCTGCAGGGCTACAGAGCTGGAGGTGTGCCTCTGTGTTAATCCATGAAGTGAACAGGCAGCAGCTTCAGCTGCCCACAGTTAAAATGGATGCAGCCAGACTCAGAGGAAGGAGATTTCTGCAGCATATTTGGCAAGTACAGAATCACAGAATATATAAAATAATATGCAAAGTGATTGGACGGAAGCTTCAGAATAGCAAATATGTTTTTATTACAAATTATGTGAGCATACTGCAGTTTCTCTTTAAAGACTAAGGGCTCTTTTACACGGAGGTCCGTTCAGGTACGCCAGTCAGTTTTTTAGGCGGACCTGAAACAGATCCTCCATGTAGCCCTATGGAGGCACGGATGTCAGCGGTGACATGTCCGCTGACATCCGCTCCGCCAAAGTGTGACGGAGGAAAACCCTATTTTTCCTTCCGTCGGCGGAGCGGATCGGATGACAACGGACTCTACGGTCCGTCGTCATCCGATTCCCCATAGGGGAGAGCGGCGCTCTGACAGGGCGGTCCCTGCACAGTGTGCGGGGACCGCCCAGTCATCCGTCGGCTCAGCGGGGATCAACGGAGCGATCCCCGCTGAGCAAGCGGAGCTCCACGGGGCGGATCTGCACGGATCCGCCCCGTGTGAAAGGACCCTTAGCCTTTTTCTGACACTTCTTGCTTACAAGTTAAAATCAGTATTTTTTTTGTTAGAAAATTACTTAGAATCCCCAAACATTGTATACCGTATATACTAGAGCAGGGATATGCAATTAGTGGACCTCCAGCTGTTGCCAAACTACAAGTCCCATGAGGCATAGCGAGACTGACAGCATCAAGCATGACACCCAGAGGCAAAGGCATGATGGGACTTGTAGTTTTGCAACAGCTGGAGGTCCGCTAATTGCATATCCATGTACTAGAGTATAAGCTGACTTTTTCAGCACATCTTTTGATGCTGGAAAAAAGCCCCCCTCGGCTTATACTCAAGTATCCCGCTGTGTCATGCTGCAGTCGGCGGCAGTCCACTGTAACAAAGCCCCGCCTCCTCCTCATCCATGATAGACGGAACACTGATACAATGCTGGGATCAGTGTTCCGTCCATCACGGACGAGGAGGAGGCAGGGCTTTGTTACAGTGGACAGCCGCCGACTGAAGCATGACACAGCAGGAGATCAAAGGTTAAGTGAGTGAGGGCACAGTGAGGCTGCAGATGGGCACAGTGAGGCTGCAGATGGACACAGTGAGGCACAGTGAGGCTGCAAATGGGCACAGTGAGGCTGTTAATGGACACAGTGAGGCACAGTGAGGCTGCAAATGGGCACAATGAGGCTGCAAATGGGCATTGTTGACCCTCTTTTCCACTTACAGTATCTGCTGCATTTCCCACCCTAGGCTTATACTCGAGTCAATACATTTTCCCAGATTTGTGTGGTAAAATTAGGTGCCTCAGCTTATATTTGGGTCGGCTTATACTCAAGTATATACAGTATATATTTTAGCAGAGACCCTAGAGAATAAAATGGCGGTTGTTGCAATATTTTATGTCACATTGTATTTTGGGAAAAAATACACTTCAATGAATTTAAAAAAAACAGTAAACAGTAAAGTTAGCCCAATGTTTTTGTATAATGTGAAAGATTATATTCCGATGAGAATCGTGATCTTTATTCCAAGCAAAAAAAATTGACACTCTCACTTTATCCAGAATCGCGCAGCTCTAGTAGTTCAGCTTGAAATACCTAAAAATATTACACTTATACACATTATTTAGCATATAGAAGAGAGAAGACTCAGGACGCAAAGCATCACGTGACCTTGGATTTGCCAAGTAAAAGGGGCTTTTTTTTTAACGGTAAGTTCTTTTTAAAATGGCTACAGTGATTATTTGTGCCCCCCGCAAACCATACCCCCCAAATACCCTTTAACATATCACTGCAGCAATTTTAAAATGATTCCTGTCCAGAGTGGGGCTTTGGTTTTTGCTGAATTCTGTGTTTTGGAAGATCTGTGTCAGTGCTGTCACTGTTAAGACTCCGGTCTGCATGTGGCAGCTAAATCAGCAATATGTTAATCCTGCACATTAAGAATCACCTTGATATAACCTTGAAGAACCTCCTAATTATACAAAGGGTTTCTAGAAATCGTACTCTAATTTTGCTTCTCTACCGTTCTCTCCTCTTAGAGCAGAACACGCATTTACTGACATAAGTGCAGACTAGTAGACTTCACAGAAGGCAGAAGATATTGTATTTCTACCATAGCACACATCATTTGTAACAGTTAATGGAACACGATCAATTAACTGTGCGATGACGTTCAAACATATTTAGGTTGATTACCAAATTTTGCTGCTTTATGGTTCATTTGCCGTCTTGTGATGTACATGTTAACACTGGGAGTTCTGGAAGCATTGAATATTGCACTTTAAAAATAATGTTTCCAGTGCTAAATCAATAAACGTTGTCTATATGTCACCAGGGGTGAATCTCACCACAAGTGGCATTCTTTAGGGGCCCTTAACACATACTAAGAAGGAATGGAGGACACAGAGCCATGCACAGTTTTTTCCTTCCTTATCCTTTCTCAATATTTTTAAATATAAATTGCAAAATGAAAGACCATGCCCTAAATCTTCACAAAGCACCGGCACATTCCATATTTAAACACCAAACCAAAACTGTAATATATTCCAAATCACTAGTTCTTGGTGTAGTGGCTGCACATTACATGTGGGACAGGACAAATGGTAGTTTACAGCTCGTAAGGAAATATTATTTGGTGCAGCCCATAATGCCTTTCTGGGAAAATCAACTGATATTTTCTATATTTTCTTGACTAAAAAAAGAATAGAAATGCAGCCACATTATCTAAGTACTGTAAGCTGCAATATAATACATTTTGTTCTTGGGTTTAGTTATCCTTTACCATCTTGAAACAGAGGAATGATCATTCTAATAAGCTTCCACCACTTCAAAGCTGAACTCCAGGAAAACAGGTAAATGCACAGATGAAAGTCACATGCCTGCCAAAGGTTCTGTCCTTCCATTCAATGCTCGAAGATTTATACAGCTCTGTCACACAACACAACCAGTCAGGAGACCAGACTTTTCATTGCAGCAGGGAAAGCAATACCAATAGGTCTTGTCCCTACCTCCAGCCTGTGACTGGACAGTGAAAGATAAGCAGCAGACTGATGGGATCATCTCTCGGTCACTCTATTCTTTCCTCCTGTCAGTATGTTTATGGTTAGCACATGAGCACTGCAGAAAAACGAATTGGCCCCTCTTTCCGAATGAGTAAGTTTCATTTTCAAGAAAATATGTTATAAGCACATGTGCAGGCAAATGCCCATACACAGAATCTGCATCATTTACACAAGTATGGAGGCATACACTTTCACTCCTATGACTGGCTGGTCATCCCACTTGTGGCACCTTGAAAACAGGAATATGCCGGGAATTTTATACTAGGCATATTTTAATGCCTGCAAATGTTCATGTGCATAAGGCCTTACATGTAGTGGCAGCATTCGTAAAGCTAAAAACATTTTCGGCAAGTACAGGAAATACCTGTTGATCTTGCCAGAAATGCACTGTGGGCTGCATCAAAGAATATATTCCTTACTAGATATCTTCTCTTAACTACTATTTTTCCTATCCCACATGTAATGGAGATGAACATACCATATATGAACATGTTTGTAGTCCATATCAGGAGAGTGGCCTAGGGTGGCAACCATAGCTCCCTCTGTCACTTCCTGTGGGATGAACTACAAACACAAATAATCTTATCTCCTTACAAGTTATCCTCTGCAAACTACCAATTCTACTCCCCCATGTAATAAAGAGAAATAGAGTAATATTTATAGTTTAAATTAGGAGGGCAGCCTGGGTAACAACTATGGCCCCCTCTATAGATACAGTGTAAAATTGAGTGTAGCCACCAGAGAACAAGAGGTGCATTATTCACATATAATCCATTTGTCTTGGAGACCACTGTCACTGGGCCTGAAAATCCCAAAACTTTGAGTTGCAACTGACAGGTAAGTCTTCTAATAATATTAATTGTTCTGATGACAAGTGTCTAAGAGAGGTTCCTTTACAAAGATCCCCTCTTACTTTTTGTTCAATGGGGCACAGAGGTTTAACCTTCCAACTTTGTATAACCATTTTGCAATTCTGTTCAGCCATTTTGTGATCCAGGTAACCAAGTCAGGCAGCACACCCTGATGCTTGGCCCCAACAGCAGCAGCAGCAGCAGCACAATAGGTCAATAATACATCCCCAGTCTTTTGCTTATGTAGTACCCTCTTAGTTAGGCTACTAATAGGGTTCAGTAAATTTAGTTTTAGGCTCCTCTTTAGCCAGTGGAGCAGGATTTGATTATTACTGGCTGTTCTGGGCTCTGCTGGCTGCAAGTTCACCTGCTTCCCCCCTGCATTCTAGTAAGCTCTAGAAGATAGTGGGTTGCAAGAGGCAGACCCTAGGCTGAATATTCATGCAGCCCCAGCCAACCCCTGGTAGAGAGAGTGACCAGCAGTGGGCTGAGGTGTGCATAAATACTCTGAAGCAGCAGGGTTCTTTGCCCTGGTGGAAACAGACCCAGCCTGGAAGGGCTGTTTTCTCTCCTGGGCTAGCTGCTGGGGCCTGCAGGAGTTTTTTTTAGGGTCCTACTGCTAAAGTGAGGAGAACAGTCAAAAGAAGTAGTAGTAGTGAGTAGAGACCAGAGAGTGAGAGATCCTAGAAAGACTGACACTGCTTTGCCTCTTGTTTCTGGGACTGCTCCAGATTGCTGGCTCAGGGCTGTTTCCATTGTCTGACCCCCTGAAGCTGTATGTCTGCATTTTCTGCTCTAGAGGCCTATCTGGAGAAAGTTAACTGCTACTACAAAGAGTTCTCTGTTAAAGTTGCACTAGTCCTGGAGTATCCCAAGGCTTAACCTATCCATGTTTACCTGAGCAATAAATCTCAAATGCCTCGTTTCCACTGAGCGGATCGGTTCGGTACAGTACGCTATTTTGAGTGTTTCCATTATGAAAGCAGCTAATACAACTGAACCATACCGCACCATTCAGGGTCCTGCTTCAGATGTGGGGCCATAGAAAATGGTACGGTTAGGGCGGAGCTACTGGCGTCACACGAAACATTCCACTGACTGGCGGACAGAAAAGGAAAGCGCGAAAACAAACACCACATCGCCGTTCAGTCCAGATAATAGGAGAAGGATGACTACAAACAACAGCAGGGTCTGGTCATCTCAGGAACTATCTACTTTCCTAACTATAATTGGTGATAGCATTATTCAGAGTGAACTTGATGGATCAGTGAGAAATGAAAAGGTGTATAAAGATATTTCTCACGTTTCTTGTCGCACTAGTGTGACGCCACGCTAGGCATTTTTTTTAAACCCTGTATGGCCCCTGGCGGTCCGACTTGCAGTGGAAACGCTCACCTGAATAGGCCGGACCATTCTAACCCTTCCAAACTGTACCGGCCCGAACCATTCCGCTCAGTGGAAACAAGGTAAGAGAGACACTTTCTGCCTGGTTATTTGGTGAAGATATTGAGAAACTGCAGCGTGCCTGGCTGCCGTGCCTCCAACAGAAAATAGAGCTCGGGACCCGTTAGGGGTCTGTGTGCTACACTTGGAATGTGAAAAACTCTCTGCCATGATCAGTCTGCTCTGTCCTCCTGTCAACCCATTCTCAGCACATGTGCACTGTAGCAGAGCCTGAATGTCAACTCAATGTTATGTCGCACATTTATATGCATTAATATAACACACCTATTTTTTCCAATGGGCTGCCATCGTACCACAACACAGCATATTTCAGACCTGCACTATTTTTTTTTCTTACACAGTGCACCACATGCTATGTATTTTTTCTAACGATACCATATTTTTTTTTTGGTATATTTCTCGGTGTAGTCCAGTTTCAACTTGTAGAATTTTCTATTATCTGACCTGCACTATTTTTTTAACGATTCAATTCTTTTTTTTTTTTGTTTATTTTTTGTATATATCTCCCTGTAGTCCAGTTTCAACTTGTAGAAACTTATACTGTCTGAATTACTGACAATACTTCAGCAAATAATGTGCCAACTTCAGAAACAGGTGTTGAGTCATATACCTTTTGCTAAGCAAATAAAAGAAGTTGTATGGATGCATTGGCAGCAACCCCCCACCTTTTCCTGATCATAATCAGACTGAGCAGCTAGCACAGACATTGCATTTGCAATGTACAGCAATTCAGTTAAGCCACTTCTACAAATAATCTCCTCATAGTAAAGAATTAAAGTGTTCTAAATCAGCTTTATCATGACAACTGTTGTACTTATTAATTAAATTCACCATTCATTATAATTACAGAGTGTATGGTTAAGTGTAATTTGTTCTGCTTTCCCTATCCCTGTAGCAAACATACTGACAACTGTGTAAATAATGACTGTGGCTTCCAATTAATAATTTCATTAAATGAGCAATTATGCTGCTATGTGTTGATATAAAGTTTGAAGAAAAGAGAATTATAGGATTACCACAGATTTATTGGAATGATGCAGGCTTGCAAAAGTGTACCTGTCACAGGCACAAGAGGGATTATGATGATGTACTCAATGTAATGTGGATGGCTTGTGTGATGGACAGCAGGTTGTATCAGTATACAGTAAAACCTTGGATTGCAAGCATAATTCGTTCCAGAAGCTTGTAATCCAAAGCACTTGTATATCAAAGCGAATTTCCCCATAAGAAATAATGGAAACTCGAATGATTAGTTCCACATCTATTTATTCATAAATCCTTCAGTTTATAGTCCATATAAAAAGATTCTAGCAATGTGACCAGGTTGTGTAACCATAAAATGTCCATTCAAAAATTGAAGCCTCGACAAGGGGATTAGAAGCAAAATCCATCAGGAGCTACAGAGTATAAAAGAGAAGAGAGGCGCCTCTAAGTCTAGCAATATGTTGCTAAATGTACCTTCATTAAATGTAACCATATTGCTACACTTAAAGGCGCCTCTCTTCTATTGTATACTCAGTTGTGACATGACGCTACTTGTATATCAAGACATTGCTTGTATATCCAGTCAAAATTTATGAAAATTTTTCGCTTGTCTTGCAAAACACTCTCAAACCACTGTTTTACTGTATACTACACAGTGTACAGCATACAGTATCCATCTCAGAGTGGAGATACATGGACTATGTAATGTAGAGCACAGTGTATATAGTGCCGGGCTTGACAAATTAGTTTTGAATCTAGAAGCCAGCTAAAAAAGTTAGGAGCTAGTTTTTTTTTAACTAACTCCTCTATCTGATTTACCATGTCCCCAAAAGGTGAACTTACCCTTTAACCCTTTCAAAGCCAGAGGCATTTTTGTGTTTTTTGCACACGTTTAAAAAACAATTTTGGGCCTTGAGATTACATAAAACCCCCCAAACATTATATATTTTCTGAAAGCAGACATCCTAGAGAATACAATAGTGGTAGTTCCAATTTTTTATTTCACATATTACCGCAAAATTTCAGTAAAATAACACTATAAATGTTATTTTAGGAAACATAAAAACATAGTAAGTTACCCAATTTTTTGGTAAAATTTAAAAGCCGAGGTTGCACCGAGTAAATAGATTGATACCCAACATGTCAGTACCCTATATTTTCCAAAAGCCCCCTATTTGTCATGAGTTTAGCGTTACGAATGAGGTCTGGTGCTAGAATTATTGCTCTCATTCCGGCGTGTGCGGAGATATACAACGTGTATCGCAATCAACGCTTTCATAGGCGCCTCGTGCATTTATGTTTTTTTGGGGGAGGGGTTTATGTGCTTGGGTCACACTGATGGGTGCCCCTCTAGGAAGGGCATATGGGCCTACAGTGCCTAGTGGAATTCTCAGCCCTGGCCATGATACATATAGATTTTGACACATACCAGGAGTAATATATAACAGTCATCATACAATATATAACACACAATGCACATTATCAAGGTTCCTCACAGGAGAAATACAGGAGTGGCTACAAATATACCCATGCTTTCATATATATGTGTAGCACTGTTTGTACTTTAAGGAAGAACACCGGGATAGGCAAACGAAATCACCTATTAGTTACACCCACTACACAAAACACTACACAGTTAATAACATTTTGAATATCCTTCCTATTTAGGAGAAAAGTCGAATTGAATTTTCATGATCTCATCTCTAATTAATAAAAGAATAGCATCTGTTCTGCCAAAGAGGAGGTGTAATAACAGTATACAATTATCTATTCCATACCCTGTTCCAGTCACCTCCAGTCAATGTTCTACTCTACCAATTTCCAACATAGATCTCAAAATTATACTGTTCACCGTGTAGCGCCCATCCCAAATGGTTGGGACGCTATTCAAATCTAGAGGGATGTTTGAGCCAGTAGTTGGGCTCAGATGGTTGATAATTACATTTAAATTCGCCTCTGTCTCAGTTTTGGTTTGCCTGGTAGTGATTTCCCTTTTTGCCTGTAGGTGTAGGTGGCATTACAACCTCGGGCACCTGTTGGAACACGGGTAGATCATGGTACATTGAGTGACACTTCTCGGCAGTGGTATGGTGGGAGTGGTGAACCCGCTGTGCCTGCTGAGAGGGAATACTTAAGGGGCAGACGACATTGATTGGGGTCTTTCGCCTCTGGGCTTGAGGTGTTTGTGGTCCTGGTCTCGGGGCCACGTTGGCCCGAGGCTGCATCGCTACTTAGTAGGCCCAGCTAATCTGGTTGGGGCCTATATCCAGAGAAGGGATCCCAAGCTTTCCATTCAAATGGGGAGGAAGAACCTTAGTGAAGAAGTCCAGGGGAGGATCTGCCCCGGAGGAGACCTGCACAATAGTGTTGTCTCGGGAGAGGCCTGGCAAATTCAGTGAGGAGGGATCCATTATGCTACAAGCCCTACAGTTTGCCGGATCGGCTTAAAGGTTCTTAAAACTGTATAGCTGGAAGTTTGGGACTTTGAAATCCTGTGGCAGAGGGTTCCTGGACTATCCAATTGATTACTTTAACACAGGTCTGTGGCAGAGACTTTGTACACTTAAAACAGGTCTGTGGCAGAGACCCAACTCATCTTGGGCAGTCTGTGGCAGAGACTGCCCTCTTGCTGATTCGTCAGTCATCCCGGCTGCTAGGCCATGTGAGAGGGGACTATCCAGGTGACCAATACCCACTCTAACATTGAGAGTGGTGAGTGACTTTGAACTTCTACCTTTGTCAACTTTTAGTGGCGAGTGCCTGAACCTTCCCCTGCTCTTCTATACCTTCTACTTCTTAACGTTTACTGCATATGAAAAATAAAGCTTAACTGGTTTTACATCTGTGTGGACATTGCATTACTGCAGACTTTCCTACCCGGACAACGCAGCTGAAGAGGTAACGTGCAAGACCCAAAACTAACCAGCGGCCCTCTAGGGGGTATTGCTACAACCGTCTACAGGAAGACTCGATAGGTACCAGCGTTTCCTTCCTTTGGGGGCTTCCCGTCGCTGTTTCAGTGGATTCTACCCAGCGAGAGCAACTTTTTCAAAACTTTTTTGGGCACCCTCTAGCCCAGGGATCTCCAAACTAAGGCCCTCCACCTGTTGGCGGAACTACACATTCCATGAGGCATTGTAAAACTGACATTCACAGACATGACTAGGCATGATAGGAATTGTAGTTCCTGAACAACGAGAGGACCATAGTTTAGAGATCCCTGCTTTAGCCTCATGTCATTCTATAAAGAGTAATATCTGCATTGACCAGTTTCTTCCAAGCCTCCACACTGAGAATATCTGTACGTGTCCAATTCAGCAATAACAGTTTCCGAACGTAAAAAAATTGAATTTGCAAGAAAGTTGATGAGCGTTATCCATTATGTCATTCTCTATTACTCCCAGGAGACCCAATAGAGGATTGCACACATTTGGGAAATCAAAGGTGTCAGCTATGAACTCAGCAGGGCTTTTTTTCTCAAACAAAAGGTGCTGGAACTCAACCACGACCCCCCCCCCAAAAAAACCCTTCCCCCACACACACCTCACAAACAATCGGAGGGTCTTAATGGGGCATTAAATACCAGGATTGCATTACATACAGAGTGCAGAGTTCAGGGGGGTTACACACAGAGTGCAGAGCTGTCACTTGTAAACGCAGAAACCGGACTTCTGTGTTTACAAGTGATTATGGTGAGCAGGCCCCCTCCAAGGGTCTGAGCCAGAGGTGGTGGAACTGAGTTCCACCTGAAAAAAAAGCCCTAAAACTTAGTAACCTGTGACCATAATGGCTTAACTTTATTGCATTCACATACCATATGCAAAAAGGACCCCAACCAAACTGTTAATTGTATTTTCCATGGGTACAGTGATGAACTGGGGAGGTGCTTTGAAGGTAGGATGTGGTGCTGTAGGGTGCAATATATGCACTGGTACATTTTGTAGTACGAAGATGTTGCAGGTTTGCTTTATAGGTGCACTACAGCTATAACTGAAATGTCAAACCATTAAGATGGAACATTAGTCCACCCATTTTGTCTATAAGTTTGTGATTGTGGTACTTGCATGTTGTAGATGGTGGAACACCCATTTAAGACACTTGCTGCCATTCTCATACAGAAAATAATGAATTTCAGAATTAAGATATTTCTTGTATCCACCAATCAAATGCATTCCTTCCTTGGAAATTTACATGTTTCATGTATTAGGCATTAGTAGATACATTCCCACTGCCCTACTACTAATCTAAAGTGCATATGATCATGCTGCTCTAGGGATTATACAAAAATAAAAATGGGGGGAAATTACCTTGTTTGTCCTCTAATAATGCCACCGAGCAAATCCAGCATCAGAAATGAAGAGAGAAACATTGAACTTCAAAGAGGAGTCACAAGACTCTATAGCTCAAGTAACCTACAGCATGAAGTTGAAATACAACAGTAATTCTATCGACAAATGTGTTTATTGAGTTTCTCAAGAATTCCCTGAGCAAAGACATCTCCGGGAAAGACATCTGCATGACTGCTGATTGTAAAGTCATGCTGCCAAAAAAAGGATTCCTTTTCTGCACTAAATATAGCAACTGAAACTGATGTGCAATCCATACAAAAGCTACATTATTCATACCGATTCCATGCTGCTATTTTATCTACCATATTATCAGTTTTCTCCAGGAGATGCTTCTATTTTACCAGAATTCTAGAAACATTTTGTCACGCATTGGCCAGCTAAAGCAACAAATCTCAATGATATTCTATCTCTGCTGTTTTATACAGTTATTCTTGGTTTCCTTTTTGCTTAACCACTTAACGACCGCCCACCGCCGATTTACGTCGGCAGAATGGCACGGACAGGCAGAATCACGTAGATCTACGTGATCGCCTTTGTGCAGTTGGGGGGTCCATCCGGACCCCCCTTCACTGCAGTGAGCGGCCGTTAAGTGTTCGGGAGCGATCAGGCATGAGGGGGCGGCCGCTCGATTCCGCCCCCCCCCTCGCGATCGCTCCCGGCCAATGAAAATGCTTCCTCCGCCATGTGATGTAAACAAGGCTGGAGGAAGTGATGTCATCTCCCTCGCCGCGGTCTTTTCGTTCCCGGCGCCGAGGAGTGAAGACAGAGGTTAGTGCACCAACAGTCCACTGACACGTAGGTACACATAGGCACACAAATCACCCCCCAGTCACCCCCAGATCACCCCCCAGGTCACCCCAAAGCCCCCAATCACAGTGTCACTGATTGCAGTGATCATTTATTTTACTGATCACTGCATTTAGTGTCATCTGTGATTGTAAAAAGTTGCAGGGCAGTTAGGATTAGGCCCCTTTAGGTCCAGGGTAGCCCCCTAACCCCCCCCTAATAAAGGTTTAACCCCTTGATCACCCCCCAGGTAACCCTTTCACCCCCTAACTTCAGCGTCACTAAGCGATTGTTTTTCCGATCGCTGTATTTGTGTCGCTGGTGTTTTAGATTATTAGTTTTTTTTTTTTAGGTTCGCCGCAGGTTTTTATTAGTGTCAGGTACCCCCATATATTATTTTAACCCCCTGATTGCCCCTAGAGTTAACCCTTTCACCAGTGATCGCCGTATAAGCGTCACTGGTGTCACTGGTTAGCCAGTAAGTTATTTAGTTATTTAGGTTACCCGTCAGGTTTTTATATAGTGTCAGGTACCCCCATATTTAACCTAATAAAGGTTTTAACCCCCTGATTGCCCCTAGTTAACCCTTTCACCAGTGATCACCATATAAAGGTTACGGGTGACGCTGGTTGATTAGTTTGCTTTTTATAGCATCAGGGCACCCGCCGTATATAACCCAATAAAGGTTTAACCCCCCTGATCGCCCGGCGGGTGAGATCAATTAGGTTTTAGCGCCAGAGAGGGTCTGCGTCGCCCCAGGCAGCGTTAGGTTAGTGCCAGTAACGCTAACACCCACGCGCAAAGCATACACCCCCCTTAGTGGTATAGTATCTGATCAGATCTATACTAGCATCCCCAGCGGTTTAGGGTTCCCAAAAACGCAGTGTTAGCGGGATCAGCCCAGATACCTGCTAGCGCCTGCGTTTAGCCCCTCCGCCCAGCCCAGCCCAGCCCAGCCCACCCAAGTGCAGTATCGATCGATCACTGTCACTTACCAAACACAACACACATAACTGCAGCGTTCGCAGAGACAGGCCTGATCCATATCAACCAGTCCATAGCAAACGTCCATAGCAACCAGTCCATAGCAACCGTCCATAGCAACCATCCATAGCAACCAGTCTATAGCAACTGTCCATAGCAACCATCCATTGCAACCAGTCCATAGCAACCGTCCATAGCAACTGTCCATAGCAACCATCCATAGCAACTATCCATAGCATCCAGTCCATAGCAACTGTCCATGGCAACCAATCCATAGCAACCGTCCATAACAACCAATCCGTAGCAACCGTCCATAGCAACTGTCCATAGCAACCGTCCATAGCAACCAGTCCATAGCAACCATCAATATCAACCAGTCCAAGGTGAATGTTTTGAACGCTACCACTCAAAAGTGAAGTTTTAGCGTAGGGTACAGCATTTCACAGACAAGGACACACTTACACAGGGTCTCCCAAGATGCCATTACATTTTGAGAGACCCGAACCATTACAGTTGTAAAGTTACAAAAAAAGTGTAAAAAAGAAAAAAAAAAAACGTAAAAAACAAAACACAAAAAAAATATAAAATAAAAAAAACAAAAATAGTTGTCGTTTTATTGTTCTCTCTCTCTCTATTTTCTCTCTATTGTTCTGCTCTTTTTTACTGTATTCTATTCTGCAATGTTTTATCATGCTTGCTTTTCAGGTATGTAATTTTTTGTTTTCAGGTGCGCCATTCAACTGCAGCGCGGAATTATTTATCTTGACAGCAACAGCGTTTGCTCCCACGATACATAAAGCCGTGACACCACAGTTAAAAAAAAGAGCATATATGCCGAAGCATGGGGGCAGCAGGGGCGGAGGAGCGATTTTGCTCCTAATGCCGCGTACATACGGTCGAAATTCCGACGGAGGCCTGCCCGTGGAAAATTCCGACCGTGTGTACGCGGCATAACTTTTTTGCGGGAGGATGCCCCCATGCTTCGGCATATATATATTTTAGGCACAGGTTGCGTTAAAACATTTTTTTATTTTTTACTAGGTTTTGTTTTGGTATTTGCTTTGCAGGTATGGCATGGTAAGGTCTTACTGTTGTACTGTAATGTTACTTTGTTTTAATGTTAACCACCATTTGCTTAGCAGGTACGCCATTCAGTTGCAGCGCGGATCTATTTATCTTGACAGCCGTGACTCCAACGCTGTAGGAGGTGATTTCACCACCACAGTTAAAAAAAAGAGCATATATGCCGAAGCATGGGGGCAGCAGGGGCGGAGGAGCGATTTTGCTCCTAATGCCGCGTATATACGGTTGAAATTCCAACGGAGGCTTGCCCGTGGAAAAGTCCGACCGTGTGTACGCGGCATAACCTTTTATGCCGCGTACATACGGTCGAAATTCCGACGAAGGCTTGACCGTGTGTACGCGGCATAACTTTTTTGCGGGACGATGCCCCCATGCTTCGGCATATATGCCCATCATTAGAAGTGGGTGGATGAAGGGAGGTATTCTAATGGTGGGCATACCCACCAATCAATCTCTTTTTTTCGTTCAGCCAATAGGCTGTATGAAAAAAAAGATTACAATACATGTCCAACAAGGACCAGCAACGTACTGGTATGTTGCTGGACTTTGAATGTTTATACCAGAATGATGCCTGCGGGTTTAGTTATCATCTTGGTATCATTCTTTTCAGCCAGCAGCCGGCTTTCATGTAAAAGCAATTCTAGCAGATAATTAGCCTCTAGACTGCTTTTACAAGCAGTGGGAGGGAATGTCCCCCCCCCCGGATATAAAAAGCGCCATTGGGAAATTGGGAAAGCATTTTATCACACCGATCTTGGTGTGGTCAGATGCTTTGAGGGCAGAGGAAAGATCTAGGGTCTAACCCCCCAATTTTTTTCAAAAAAAGAGTACCTGTCACTACTTATTGCTATCATAGGGGATATTTACATTCCCTGAGATAACGATAAAAATGGTAAAAAAATAAAATATGGAAGGCACAGTTTAAAAATAAAATAAAAAAGCCAAATAAATAATAAAAAAAAAAAAAAAAAAAAAAAAGCACCGCTGTCCCCCCCTGCTCTTGCGCAAAGGCGAACGCAAGCGTCGGTCTAGCGTCATATGTAAACAGCAATTGCATCATGCATGTGAGGTATCACCGCGAAGGTCAGATCGAGGGCAGTCATTTTAGCAGTAGACCTCCTCTGTAAATCTAACGTGGTAACCTGTAAAGGCTTTTAAATGCTTTTAAAAATGAATGTAGTTTGTCGCCGCTGCGCGTTTGTGCGAAATTTTAAAGCATGTCGTGTTTGGTATCCATGTACTCGGCCTATGATCATCTTTTTTATTTCATCAAACATTTGGGCAATATAGTGTTTTTTAGTGCATTAAAAATAAAAAAAGTGTGTTTTTCCCCCAAAAAATGTGTTTGAAAAATTGCTGCGCAAATACTGTGTGGAAAAAAAAAATGCAACACCCACTATTTTAATCTGTAGGGCCTTTGCTTTAAAAAAATATATAATGTTTGGGGGTTCAACATAATTTTCTTGCAAGAAAAATTTTTTTTTCATGTAAACAAAAAGTGTCAGAAAGGGCTTTGTCTTCAAGTGGTTAGAAGAGTGGATGATGTGTGACATAAGCTTCCTAATGTTGTGCATAAAATGCCAGGACAGTTCAAAACCCCCCCAAATGACCCCATTTTGGAAAGTAGACACCCCAAGCTATTTGCTGAGAGGCATGTTGAGCCCATTGAATATTTTTTTTTTTGTCCCAAGTGATTGAATAATGACCAAAAAAATAAAAAAAAATAAAAATGTACAAAAAGTTGTCACTAAATGATATATTGCTCAAACATGCCATGGGCATATGTGGAATTACACCCCAAAATACATTCTGTTGCTTCTCCTGAGTACGGGGATACCACATGTGTGGGACTTTTTGGGAGCCTAGTCGCGTACGGGACCCCAAAAACCAAGCACCGCCTTCAGGATTTCTATGGGTGTAAATTTTTGATTTCACTCCTCACTGCCTATCACAGTTTCGGAGGCCATGGAATGCCCAGATGGCACAAAACCCCCCCAAATGACCCCATTTTGGAAAGTAGACACCCCAAGCTATTTGCTGAGAGGTATGTTGAGTATTTTGCAGATCTCGCTTTTTGTCACAAAGTTTTGAAAATGTAAAAAAAGAAAAAAAAAAAAGAAAAAAAAATGTCTTTCTTAATTTTCAAAAACAAATGAGAGCTGTAAAATACTCACCATGCCTCTCAGCAAATAGCTTGGGGTGTCTACTTTCCAAAATGGGGTCATTTGTGGGGGTTTTGGGCTATTTTGACATTTTATGGCCTTCAAAACTGTGATAGGTAGTGAGGAGTGAAATCAAAAATTTATGCCCTTAGAAACCTTAAAGGCGGTGCTTGGTTTTTGGGGTCCCGTACGCGGCTAGGCTCCCAAAAAGTCCCACACATGTGGTATCCCCATACTCAGGAGAAGCAGCAGAATGTATTTTGGGGTGTAATTTCACATATAACCATGGCATGTGTGAGCAATATATCATTTAGTGACAACTTTTTGTACATTTTTTTTTTTCTTTTTGTCATTATTCAATCATTTGGGACAAAAAAAAAAAAATATTCAATGGGCTCAACATGCCTCTCAGCAAATAGCTTGGGGTGTCTACTTTCCAAAATGGGGTCATTTGGGGGGGTTTTGTGCCATCTTGGCATTTTATGGCCTTCAAAACTGTGATAGGTAGTGAGGAGCGAAATCAAAAATTTATGCCCTTAGAAACCTTGAAGGCGGTGCTTGGTTTTTGGGGTCCCGTACGCGGCTAGGCTCCCAAAAAGTCCCACACATGTGGTATCCCCGTACTCAGGAGAAGCAGCAGAATGTATTTTGGGGTGTAATTTCACATATGCCCATGGCATGTGTGAGCAATATATCATTTAGTGACAACTTTGTGCAAAAAAAAAAAAAGTTTGTCATATTCCCGCAACCTGTGGCAAAATATAAAATATTCCATGGACTCAACATGCCTCTCAGCAAATAGCTTGGGGTGTCTACTTTCCAAAATGGGGTCATTTGGGGGGGTTTTGTGCTATTTTGGCATTTTATGGCCTTCGAAACTGTGATAGGTAGTGAGGAGTGAAATCAAAAATTTGCGCCCTTAGAAATCCTGAAGGCGGTGCTTGGTTTCCGGGGTCCCGTACGTGGCTAGGCTCCTAAAAAGTCCCACACATGTGGTATCCCCGTACTCAGGAGAAGCAGCAGAATGTATTTTGGGGTGCAATTCCACATATAACCATGGCATGTGTGAGCAATATATCATTTAGTGACAACTTTTTGTAATTTTTTTTTTTTTTTGTCATCATTCAATCACTTGGGACAAAAAAAAAAAAATATTCAATGGGCTCAACATGCCTCTCAGCAATTTCCTTGGGGTGTCTACTTTCCAAAATGGGGTCATTTGGGGGGGTTTTGTACTGCCCTGCCATTTTAGCACCTCAAGAAATGAGATAGGCAGTCATAAATTTAAAGCTGTGTAAATTTCAGAAAATGTACCCTAGTTTGTAAACGCTATAACTTTTGCGCAAACCAATAAATATACGCTTGACATTTTTTTTACTAAAGACATGTGGCTGAATACATTTTGGCCTAAATGTATGACTAAAATTGAGTTTATTCGATTTTTCTTATAACAAAAAGTAGAAAATATCATTTTTTTTCAAAATTTTCGGTCTTTTTCTGTTTATATCACAAAAAATAAAAATCGCAGAGGCAATCAAATACCATTAAAAGAAAGCTCTATTTGTGGGAAGAAAAGGACGCAAATTTCATTTGGGTACAACATTGCATGTCCGCACAATTTACAGTTAAAGCAGCGCAGTGCCGAATCCCAAAAACAGGCCTGGTCCTAATGGCCCGAAATGGTCCGGGGCTTAAGTGGTTAAGGAAAGAAAGAAAAAAAAAAAAAAGAAAAAAAATTGCAGTCGGATCTGAAGCAGGTCAATGTTCCTGGAACCAAGCAGAAAAGTTTGGGATGTAATTATCTTGTCATCCAATTAGCTCACTGAGAAGACTGCAGAGTTGAAAATGTTATCTATTTTCTTTTTCTTTAATTCTTGGACTCAGTTGAATCTGCTCCCTTATAATACATCATCTCATCCGCTGTGCAATGATTCCCTGCCGAACCAGCCACTGCCAACTTTTCACAAAATCGTATTACTCATCACCAAATAAAAACACTCAATGAAAGAATAGGATCAAATTGGTTTTCACAGACACTATTTAATCAATAATTTACCCAAGTGCCAGAGGAGCTGTAACACAATAGCTCTGAATAACGGTCAAGACCTTGTACTGTTACATACACCCACCTCTAGATCTCTCCCCGAGATTGCCCTGCTCCTGTATTGTGCTCCTAAATCACTCTGAACTGATGAGTCTGGACAGACGTTACACAGATGAAAATGAAGAAGGCTCTAACTATTTCAGCATTAAAAGGATTTCTGCTTTACCTTGAGATAAATCCAATCCACCCCTGATCTTCTGGTTACCTGAAAGATAAGTGTGCCCATTCTGGGAGAACTCAGGGTTCTGTGTAATCATTCACCCTACAGACTCTGGTTTGGACCTTTCTACCTGGATGGTAGGTGGACTGAGCCAGACATGATACAGGACTACACTTCCCCGAACTCCCACTCCATATTTGCGTTACAGCATGTTGCAAATGGACTTCTACAATTTTCCACGCTTTAAATAAGTCTCATGTTATACCTTCTCATTGCTGAGATTAACGCCTCAAAATGTTTATATTGAAACTTATTCTTAGACAGCTTATTAGGAGGATGAAGAAAGAGGTCTTATGGGCAGCACAGAATGGCAACAACGTGGTCGGTCCAGATACAAGCCAAAAGACAGAGGTTTTGTTTTCACAAATCTCCATGGAAAGTGGTATCTGGTAAGTAACTAATGTTTGTGTTTATATTTCACTTACCTTACAACATGAAAAAAGTGGGCACATCAGTTTTGGTGGGAATTAAAATTGTATAAAGTAGAATTCTCCTTTAAGGTTTTTGTTTTTCCACTTTGAAATGAAATAAATATTTTTGTTGTTGTATGCGTGCATGTATGCTGAAGCCCTCGGAGAAAACAGTTTCAAGGATAATTGAGGACAAGGGTACCAAGTATAAAGCTGCTAGAAAGAGGCCAAAGACAAATTTATACCAGAAGCCTTGTCTGTTTAACAGGGTTAACCAGAACATTATTTCCTGTGTTTGAGATAGAAAGACACAGTTCCTGCTAGTGCTGCCAGTTTTAGAAAAGAGTGGGGCAATGGACTGTATCGTGTAGGTGTGTAGGGTATGGTGGTTTGAGGCTTGGTTGATACCTAGTGGTGGACTGGTACAAGTTCTAGGTGGGGACTTGGGTGCAGTTACTGGTCTATAATGGCCCAATAATTCACGACAAAAACAAATTTCTGGTGGCAGCACAATATCTAACAGAAACAGAAAATTGGAGTACTTCTCCCTGTTCCCTTTAGTAATGGATTGATCATATGGGCATCACCCTTAGATATGAGCGTGTCATTTACAAGCACAGGGGTTGTCCGTCCAAATTCGACAAGGTGTGTGGATTTGGATATTCAAGGCTTGGCCCCAGTAGACCTGGTCATAGATAGACTGCTAGGTTGACACTTGTCCTCTGAGGATGTAAGAACAGAAACAGAAAAGCAACAGCAGCCAGAAATTTTTCTAATTGACTCAGGAGTAAAAAAGAAAAAAACTGTAGAATTTTTAATTGTCGTCTCCTTGAACTTTGATTCATTGGTTCGACCTAGATAAGGACTCTACACTCCATCTCAGAGCCCCCCTCCCAACCCTTCTCCCATCATTCTTAATCTATCTCTCTGTACTTCCTCTTAGGTCTCTATATTGCCCCAAGATAGCCTGTTTCTTCCCCATACATGTGCATGCCCATATCTTGGGCCATGTATTACTGATGTCATTAATAGCAGTTACCATTCTAGCATCTGTTGAAACTCTTTAATTGCGTCTTTGTTTGCAAAGCTGATGAGCCTCTGTTTACAGTTATACATGTTACAATGCACTCCAAAATTTTTGCAGAAGTCTTTTTGCATTGTTAGATTAGCTCTGTACACCTGAACATATAGTTACATACCGGTTGTAGGTAAGGTTTAATAAAGTCAACAGTCCATCCAGTTTAACCTGTGTAGGTGTTATGTGTGTCAGTGTCGATAATTATTCCCCATATCCATGTTCTTTAAGATGCACGTCCAAAAATTTTTTTTTTTAAATATCAATACTCCCCGCTGACACCAACAATTGTGGAAGAGAGTTCCACATCCTTACCACCCTGACAGTGAAAAACCCCCTGCGCAGCTTTAACCGCTTCTCCTCCAACCTCATTGTGTGGCCACGTGTCCTCTTACACTCCCTGAGACTAAATAGCCTTTTTCCTATGCTGGGATCACCATTGAGGTATTTGTAAATAGCTATTATGTCCCCTCTCAAGCGTCTTTTCCAGCGAGAATAAATTTAGTGCTTGTAGTCGCTCCTCATAATTGAGGTCCTTTAATCCCCTAATTAACCACTTGACAACTGGGCACTAAATCCCCTTCGTGCCCGGACCAATTTTCAGCTTTCAGTGCTCTTACATTTTGAATGACAATTACTCAGTCATGTAATACTGTAACCTAATGATTTTTTTGTCCTTTTTTTCATACAAATAGAGCTTTCTTTTGGTGGTATTTGATCACCTCTGGGTTTTTTATTTTTTGCGCTATAAATGAAAAAACACGGAAAATTTTGAAAAAAAAACGCTTTTTTTTAGTTTATGTGATAAAATTTTGCAAATTATTAATTTTTCTTTATAAAATTTAGCCACAATTTATACTGCTACATATCTTTGGTAAAAATAACCCAAATTAGTGGATATTATTTGGTCTTTGTGAAAGTTATAGAGTCTACAAGCTGTGGTGCGGATCATAAACAATTGATTACACCTAATGTACTGGTGGCCTATCTCATTTCTTACGACCCGAACAAGCCAGCAAAGCACAAATACCCCCCAAATGACCCCTTTTTTAAAATTAGACATTCCAAGGTATTTAGTAAGATGCATCGTGAGGTTTTTGATGTTGTAATTTTTTCCCACAATTCTTTGCAAAATGAAGATTTTTTTTTATTTTTTTATTTTTTCCACAAAATTGTCATTAAAATAGGTTATTTCTCTCACATGGCATGTGTATACCACAAATGACGCCCCAAAATACATTCTGCTACTCCTCCTGAGTATGGCAATACCAAATGTGTGAGACTTTTATACAGCCTGCCCACATACAGAGGCCCAATATTGAAATAGCACCTTCAGGCATTCTAGGAGCATAAATTACACATCTCATTTCTCAACCACCTATTACACTTTTGAAGGCCCTGGAGCACCAGGACAATGGAAACGCCCACAAAGTGACCCCATTTTGGAAAGCTAACACCCCAACGTATAATGTATGAGGCATAATGGGTCTTTTGAACGGTTCATTTTTTTCCTGAAGTTTTTGGAAAATGCGGGAAAAAAATGAAAACGCGATTTTTTTACGCAAAGTTGTCCATTTATAAGATATTGCCAACACATAGCATGTACATAGCAAAAATGACACCTCAAAATACATTCTGCTACTCCTCCTGAGTATGGCGATACCAAATGTGTGAGACTTTTATACAGCCTGCCCACATACAGAGGCCCAATATTGAAATGGCACCTTCAGGCATTCTAGGAGCATAAATTACACTTCTCATTTCTCAACCACCTATTACACTTTTGAAGGCCCTGGAGCACCAGGACAATGGAAACGCCCACAAAGTGACCCCATTTTGGAAAGCTAACACCCCAACGTATAATCTATGAGGCATAATGAGTCTTTTGAACGGTTCATTTTTTTCCTGAAGTTTTTGGAAAATGCGGGAAAAAAATGAAAACGCAATTTTTTTACGCAAAGTTGTCCATTTATAAGATATTGCCAACACATAGCATGTACATAGCAAAAATGACACCTCAAAATACATTCTGCTACTCCTCCTGAGTATGGCGATACCAAATGTGTGAGACTTTTATACAGCCTGCCCACATACAGAGGCCCAATATTGAAATGGCACCTTCAGGCATTCTAGGAGCATAAATTACACTTCTCATTTCTCAACCACCTATTACACTTTTGAAGGCCCTGGAGCACCAGGACAATGGAAACGCCCACAAAGTGACCCCATTTTGGAAAGCTAACACCCCAACGTATAATCTATGAGGCATAATGAGTCTTTTGAACGGTTCATTTTTTTCCTGAAGTTTTGGGAAATTGCGGGAAAAAATGAAAACGCAATTGTTTTACGCAAAGTTGTCCATTTATAAGATATTGCCAACACATAGCATGTACATAGCAAAAATGACACCCCAAAATACATTCTGCTACTCCTCCTGAGTATGGCGATACCAAATGTGTGAGACTTTTATACAACCTGGCCACATACAGAGGCCCAACATGTAAGGTACACCATCAGGTGTTCTAGGGACACATAGCATGAACATACCAAGAATTACACCCCAAAATACATTCTGCTGAGCAAATGGTAAACAAAAGATTACCTGTGGTTTTAGTAGCACAGTTTTCTACAGGAGGACAGCACTGGTCCAGGCAAGAGGCAGGGACTTGGTCAGCAAAAGCGGTGTGGTCAGTTCATCCGACAGGCAGAGGCATGATGGCATAGGTCCTACAGGCAGTTGGCAGAAGTAGGGCCTCGTTCAGGACTGAATGGGGACAGGGGTAGAGGCTTCTCCCACCCAAATCTCTTTGAAGCCTCCGAGTCTCCAGACCCTAATCTGGGAATGAGAAAAACAAAAACAATTGTTTTCTTCATCCAGAAAAACAATTCTGGAGCCCCTCACATATGTGAGACCCCTGTGTTATGAATCCCACTAGTCCACTGGCAGGGTACAAGATCAGTCCAAGAGGCAGGCAAAAAGCATGGTCAAACAGTCCAGGGTCAGTTCCAGATCAGGCAGAGGTATGTACAGAATCGTTAGGCAGAAGCGTGGTCAAATAACAGTCCAGGGTCAGTTCCAGATCAGGCAGAGGTATAAACAGAATCGTTAGGCAGAAGCGTGGTCAAATAACAGTCCAGGGTCAGTTCCAGATCAGGCAGAGGTATAAACAGAATCGTTAGGCAGAAGCGTGGTCAAATAACAGTCCAGGGTCAGTTACAGAGAAAGCAGAGGCATAAGGGGTGTGAACATAAATGGCAGGAAGTGAACTAATAATTTATTTTGGTATGGTAATGGCGGAAGCAGTTGCCTATGCAGAGGCCTGGTTCTGAAGGACATTGGGCACAATGATAAATGGTGTCTCTTCTCTCTCCTCTTTTGGAGCACACCCGGCATTTTTTCTGGCGTTTTTGGCCTGTTGGTCTGGGAGGGATTTTATCTGGGAAGTGGCGCTCGGAGAGACGGCTAACGACATCGGATCTTATGTTTACTGGTGGGCTGTTCGGGTATAAAAGGGCAGTGGTGATTTCCTCCTGGAAGAAAAGGAAGGATTTGGGTCTTCTAGTGGATTTTCGATATATTACATATGAGTTGTACATGGCCAAATTGAACAAATAAATTGAAACTTTCTTATACCACTGGTATGATCTTCTTGTGGAAAGGTAGGGTTCGAGCATCTGGTCGTTGAAGTCGACACCCCCCATGAACTTATTGTAATCGTAGATGCATTTGGGTTTTTGGATCCGGCCATTCCTCCTGGTGACTTCAACAAATTCATTGTTGTGGATGGAAGAAAGCAAGTACACGTCTCTTCTGTCCCTCCACTTCACAGCCAAAATCTCCTCATTACGCAAACTCGCCGTCTCCCCTCTTCTCAATTTTTTGGTGACCAGGCTTTGAGGAAAGCCCTTCCGGTTCGTCCGTACGGTGCCGCATGCTGGAGTCTTCATTCTGTGCAAATTTCGGAACAGGGGCAAACTGGTATAAAAATTGTCCACATACAAGTGGTATCCTTTCTCTAGGAGTGGGTTTATGAGTTCCCAAACTACTTTCCCACTGGTTCCAATGTAGATTGGGCAATTAGGGGGGTTCAGTTCGGTGTCCTTCCCTTCATATATGATGAAGCCATACACATACCCAGTTTCTCTGTCGCACAATTTATACAGCTTCACCCCATAGCGGACCCTTTTGCTGGGTATAAATTGTTTTATGCCCAGCCTGCCAGAAAATTTGATAAGGGACTCATCTATGCATATGTGTTTGTCTGGGGTAAACAACTGGGGGAAGGTTTCAGAAAAATAATTTAGTAGCGGCCGAATTTTATAAAGTTTATCAAAATTTGGGTCATTTCGGGGAGGGCACTGGGTATTATCATTGAAGTGTAGGAATCTCATAATCATTAGATATCTGGACCTGGGCATTACTGAGGAAAAGATGGGCATATGATATATGGGGCGGGATGACCAATATGAACGTAATTGATTTTTTCCATTTAGTCCTATGCAGAATGTGAGGCCCAAAAAAATCCTAAACTCCTCCACTGTAAGGGCTTTCCACACGTAGGGACGGGCATAAGAGGACGTTGGGTTGCTGGTTATAAACTGTTGGGCATATAAGTTGCACTGGGCCACAATTGTTGCCAGCATGTCGTTAGTAAAAATTAAATTAAAAAAATCTATTGGGGAAAAGTTTTCTGTATCCACCTGGACTCCTGGCTGGGCAGTGAAAGGGGGAATGTTGGCTTCTCCTGAATTTGGAGGAAGCCACAAAGGGTACTGAAGGGAATAGGGAAGGCTGGCATGGGACCTAACCCTTTGGGGCTGAGGTGACACCCCACTGGTACGTGGCCTTGCTTCTCGAGGTACTGCGGTGCTGGTGGATGGCACTGCGGTGCTGGTGGATGGCACTGCCTCCTCAGCAGAACGCCTTCGTCTGGCGGGCGGGCCCTCCTCCTCTTCTTCTTCTTCCTCCTCCTCCTCTGCCGTCTCCGTCTCCTCCGTCACTGAGCCACTGCTTATGACAGGCTCGTAGTCCACGTCAGACTCATCTGAATATGCGGAGGACTCTGAATCGGAGCGCTCCCCGTTGCTCCCGTCGGCCGCAAGAATTTCATAAGCCTCCTCGGCTGAGAATACTCTTTTAGCCATTTGATGAGATGGCACTGACAGGTGGCACTGATGGCAGATGGCACTGGCAGGTGGCACTGGCAGTTGGGACTGGTGGCAGATGGGACTGGTGGCACAGATGGCACTGGCAGGTGGCACAGATGGCACTGGCAGGTGGCACAGATGGCACTGGCAGGTGGCACTGGCAGGTGGCACAGGTGGCACTGACTGGTGGCAGATGGGACTGGTGGCACAGATGGCACTGGCAGGTGGCACAGATGGCACTGGCAGGTGGCACTGGCAGGTGGCACTGGCAGGTGGCACAGATGGCACTGACTGGTGTCACTGGTGGCAGATGGGACTGGTGGCAGATGGCGGTGGCAGATGGCACTGGCAGGTGGCACTGGCAGCAGATGGCACTGGCAGGTGGCACTGGCAGCAGATGGCACTGGCAGATGGCACTGGCAGATGGCACTGGCAGATGGCCCTGGCAGATGGCCCTGGCAGGTGGAAGATGGCCCTGGCAGGTGGCACTGGTAGCAGATGGCACTGGCAGGGACTGTGGGCACTGTTTTTTACGTGTGTGTGTGTATTTTATCACTCACTATTACAAGCTGCAGCACAGATCTCTCTCTCTCCTCACACGCTGTCTCTGTGTGAGGAGAGAAAGCCGGCAATGAGAGATGATCTCATATGTTTACATTTGAGATCATCTCTCATTGGATAGTGAGATCGAGTGCTGAATGGCCTCTGTGATTGGCCATTCAGCACGATCTGTGATTGGCTGTGTCCAAGGGACACGGCCAACACAGATTTTCCCCGATGCGCGCTCGCGGGGGCGCGCAGGGGGGGGGGAAGAGGAGGACGTCCATGGACGTCCAGTCAGCACTTCGGCGCCGCAATGCAGACGTCTTTTGAGCATTGCCCGGGCGCGAAGTGGTTAATTTAGTTGTCCTTCTTTGGACTCGCTCCAGCTCATCCCTTCTGAGGACTGGTGACCAGAACTGGACGGAATACTCCAGATGTGGCCGGACCAGAGTTTTATAAAGTGGCAGGATTATAGGTTTATCTCTGGAGTATATCCCCTTTTTTATACAAGCTAATAGTCTGCTGGCTTTGGTAGCTGCAGCTTGCATGCTATTGCTCAGTCTGTCTTCCACTAGGACCCCCAGATCTTTCTCCATCCTTTATTCCTCCAGAGGTTCTTCCCCTAGTGGGTAGTTTGCATTTATGTTTTTAGCCCCCAAGTGCATTACTTTACATTTATCCTCATTAAACCTCATTTGCCATGTAGTTGCTTACTCCATTATTTTGTTTAGCTCTTTCTATAAAACTTCTATATCCTAATGTGAAGTTATTGCCCTGCTTATTTTTGTGTCGTCTGCAAAAACTGAGATTGAGCTATGTATCCCGTCCTCTATATAATTTATGAATCAATTAAACAGAATTGGTCCCAAGACGGAGCCTTGGGGTACCCCACATACCAGTCTGAGTATACAATATTTATCACTACCCTTTGGACGCGCCCCTATAACCAGTTTTCTATCCAAGAACAAACCTTACGGTTCATGCCTGCAGACCTCAGCTTGTAGAGTAAGCATTTATAGGGAACTGTATCGAATGCTTTTGCAAAATCCAGATACACCACATCCACAGGACTCCCCCTATCTAGATGGCAGCTCACTTCCTAGTAGAATATTAACAGATTGGTCTGGCAAGAACAACCCTTCGTAAACCCATGCCGATTACTATGAATGATACAATTTTCCTCAGCAAATTCTTGGTTATAGTCCCTTATCATCCCCTCCAATAATTAACCTACTACTGATATTAGGCTGACTGCTCTGTAGATTCCAGGAATAGGTCTCTGCCCTTTTTTGAATATTGGTACCATATTGAACAAAATAAAAAAATACTGGATCTCTAAGCCCTAACTGGGTAACATTTAGTTTGCTAAAATACTGTTTGTTATAAACTGTTGTGTTTTATTTTAGAAAATATTGTTTTTACCGTTTCTTCATTCTTTTGGCATCTGAAAATATCCTCTAGCCTCCTTGCATCCACTTTCTGTCTACATGCATAAGCTCCACCAGAAGCATGACAATGCAGAACAGCTGGCAGACAGGGACACAGCAATGTTACCCCAATGCTTCATGGCAGAATTACCTAGCTTTAATTTAATAAAAGCTGTAGATTTAAAAAGATTAAAATATATTTTTGAAAATATATTAACATGTTAGAAATTAAGTGAGGTTTTCCTAACTGGGTTTAATATTAAATATATAATGTTTGGTCTGATAATAAAAAAAAAAAACATAGAATTTACTACAAGGGTTGTACACAGTGTTATATTCATATAAACTGATCAATAAAAACTGAGGCAAAAGTGTTTCTCACTTTATGCCGCGTACACACGGTCGGAATTTCCGAGGAAAAAAGTCTGACGGATTTTTTTCATCGGATATTCCGACCGTGTGTATGCCCCATCGGACTTTTTCCATCGGAAATTCAGTTCGTCTGTATGGAACTCCGACAGAGAAAAAAACATGCATGCTCAGAATCAAGTCGACGCATGCTCGGAAGCATTGAACTTCATTTTTCTCGGCTCGTCGTAGTGTTGTACGTCACCGCGTTCTTGACGGTTGGAATTTGATGTGACAGTGTGTATGAAAGACAGCTTGAACAGAATTCCGTCGGAAAAACCCATCGGAGTTTATTCCGACTGAAAATCTGACCGTGTGTACGCGGCATTATCTGTATTTTTGTCTAATGCAACATCTTATTGCTACGGACAGCAATTTAAAGCATTTTTTCCTTCTTTGGCCCTATTTTCAGTAAAATGCCTTTTTTTTCCTTAATTTATATACAATTGAAAAGGAAAGTGCTGATGCAGAACCGCAGCATCAATAAATAAGGAAAAGAAGCTGTAGACTGTGAAAGTGGTAAAAAAGTTTGGTATTTCACGGGAAATTATGTGTAATGATAAAGTGCAGCACATATTTGGATTTGCTTCTTTCCCAGATAGCAAGCAATTGTTCTGCAAGTTTGAAAATTACTTGCTAAACTATTGCTAGACTTGCCAGGCTTCACAAGTTTGTTGCACAATTGCAGCAATTCCACGTTGCATGACTCCAGATCAACTTTCTTTGCAAACAATCTGTAAGTCTGCTGCAAGTTCTGGTTCAGTTATGTTGTGCAATAGTCCTCCCACCACAGGGGTCACTGTGGCTGAGTTTTCATGCTGTAGGCTTGCAGAGCTCTTGCTGTAGACTCACCACTACAACGTTGCTCTTGCTAGAGAATTGCCACACAAATTTGCTACAAATTGGAAAGTGTCAACCGCTGGTTCCCTACTGCGCATGCGCGAAGCACGCTGCACTTTCTAATTGGCCCCGTGGTGGAGGAAAGATGAGAGGGGTCAACCTCCGAGAGACGGCACCGCCGCACAGTCTCCAGAAGTGGGGAATGGTACCTGTCAAGAAACAGGTCCGCGTTCCCATCTTAAAGGTGCCATGAATGGATAAGCGGAAGTTCCACTTTTGAGTCTAAATCCGCTTTAACAAATTTACAATTCAACACTTCCACAAATGTGTAGCAAGTTGTCCTTGCTATCTGGGTTATTAGTTTTACTTTCTTTATCCCAGTCTGATAAAATTTGTAAGTGGGTCAGAGAGGGTTTGCTGTCACCTGCCTAACCTCAGACAATGAACTCAGAAGACATACAGGGTTGTGTCATTCAACAGAGATTCAGCAACTTTCAGGGCTTCGTTTAACCTATGCGTGGTGACTGATGATTTTCCACACTGGAGCAACAGTCACTGCAAGGGCACATAAAAAACAATTGTCTTCTATGTGTTCTGTTTACTATGCAATACTGAATTCAGGTGGTCCGCTTGTCAAGTAAAAATGAACGGGCCACACACTGATGCAGTGTCACCAATAACAAATCAGCTTTAACCACTTAAATACTGGGCATTTTCACCCCCTTCTTGCCCAGGCCAATTTTCAGCTTTCAGCGGTGTAACATATGACATTTTTATCCTTTTTTCTCCACACAAACAGAGCTTTCTTTTGGTGGTATTTGATCACCTTTGTGGTTTTTATTTTTTGCGCTATAAACAATATTTTATACTTTTTGCTATAATAAATATCCCATTTTTTTTCTAAAAAAAACATTTTTTTTCCCTCAGTTTAGGCCGATATGTAATTGTAGCTCCCCTTTACATTTTAGGGGTGCTATGTGCTTAAATTTAGTGGTAGGTCTGAGCTAGTAGCCAGGCTCAGACCACTTTGATTTGTTAGTATTCGCTTCTGCCTGTGTGATGTAGCCTGACGCACAGTTCCCTGTGGCCTGTAGGTGGCACTACCATATCAGGTCAAGGTTGAACCGTGGGGGACATTGCTATGCCTTAGGGTGTCCTCTCTCAGCAGCAGTGCGGTGGGCGTGGTTGGCCTGCTGTGCATGCTGGGAGAGGATACATAAGGGGCAGACGCCATTCTTTTGGGGAGTCAGTGGGAGTCTGGAGTGTGAGCGGTTCGCGCCACTCGGCCCTCCAGGCCAGGGGTGCACGCGTGCATGGGTCTCAGGCACCTTTAGCCTGGGGCTGCAACTCCACTAGTAGGCCCAGCACCTTTGGCTGGGGCCTACCTCCAAAAGAAGAATCCCAGGGTGCCCGGGAAAAGGGTGGACCAGCTCTAAGAAGAGGAGATCGGGGGAGGACCTTTCTGATGGACCGGTGAGAGTTCACAGAGAAAGAGAGGCCTGGTTACCTTCTGGAGGCATTCAAAGATCCACCAAAGGCCTTGCAACGTGCTATCACTGGCACCTGCCCTTGTGTTGCAACAGCTGAGAAGTTTGGGACTTAAAGATTCTGTGGCAGAGGATCTCCCAATCGTATCTCTAGGAAAACCTAAAGTGAACGTTCGAGCATCACTCTGGCTGCTAGGATCCGCTCTTACGGGAAACTATCCGGGTGAGCTAAACCTACTCGGGATCGAGTAGCAACTATCATACCAGTTTGTGCCTGGACCCCAACCTTTCTGTCCTTTCTCTCATCCACCTTTCCTGTCTGCTGAATTTGAACTTGCATTTTTATTATTTATTTATTTATTCTTTTACAAGAAATGGCGGTGATCTGCAAATTTTTATTGTGACTGTGACAATGCGGCCGACAGACCGGACACTTTTGACACTATTTTGGGACCAGTGACATTATTACAGCGATCAGTGCTATAAATATGCACTGATTACTGTATAAATGTCACTGACAGGGAAGGAGTTAACACTAGGGGGTGATCAAGGGGTTAAATGTGTTATCTAGGGAGTGATTCTAACTGTGGGGCAACGCTGTATCCTGGCCTAGGCCAACAAGGCCCAGGCCTAGGGCAGCACTTTGCAGGGGGGCAGCACGGAAAGAGTCCCTGCCGGCTTGTGCTACACTGTTAGTGTAACGCAAGCTGCTTCTAATTTTGACTGTCCTATCATCCTGGACCACAAACCTTCCTCACTGTGCTATGTTTTCTGCTGCACCATTGGCATGGTTATCTCTTCTTAGTCCTCTCCATAAAATTATCAGAAATGTTTGCTTAAAGTAGAACTATAGGCAACACTTTTTTTTCATTTTGGATAGAGTAAGGGGGGGGGGGGGGTTATTGCCCCTGTCAGTGTATTTTTTACCATCCCTGTCCCATTGCAGAGATTTCCCTTCACTTCCTGCCCCATAGCCAAACAGGAAGTGAGAGGAAATCTATGCAAATTAAGGGAATCCAATGCCCACCCCCCAGGCCCTAAGAACTAGTGTCCCAACTCGAAAATTTCAGGGTGGGTCTTAAACAGAAAGGGGTGTGACCTTGACAGGAAGGGGTGTGTCATATTTAAATTAGGGGGTGCACGAGTTTAGTCAGGCCTAGGACAGCACAAAACCTAAATACACTACTGCTGTGGGGGGGATGGGACTGACTTGGGGAGGAGACTGATTGTATTTTCTTAGTATATAAGAACACCAATCAGTCTCCTCTTCCCTGACAGGACGTGGATCTGTGTATTTACACACACAGATCCATGTCCCTGCTCTGTGACGAGCGATCACGTGTGCCTGGCGGATAAGTAGAAGATTCACATGATATATTTGCACCTGTCCACCTTCCGCTCCAATGCATTTTACCCTACAGAGCTGCCTTCGGGTGGGTTGCGGTGCATTGTGTAAAAATACAGACATGCTTAAATTTTTCTGCAATGCACCAAGGCTCTCACCTGACATTGCCGCTGGTCACCGCTAGACAAAACAGACGGGAGTAAAATGTCATGCCGTGTACACACGATCGAGTTTCACGGCCGTGAAACCCGACGGGAAAAACGAGAACCGGCTTGGTCCCCTACACACGGCCGGTTTTCATGACAGGTTTTCTCTTGGTCGAGAAAACCGGCTGTGTGTAGGCTCCCTAGCAGTGTTTCCCTATGGGAAAACTGCAGCGGAAAAAAATGCTGCGATTCGTGACGAGAAAAATTAGAGCATGTTCTAATTTTTCTCGTCGTGATTCTTGTCGTTTTTCTCGTCGGGAAAAATGCTGGAAAACCTACACACGGGCGTTTTTCTCGTCCAAGAGAATTTTTTTTATTTTTCCAGACGAGAAAAGTGATCGTGAGGAAGGCATCAGACTTTTCATTAAAATAAATAATTTAAAAAAACAGTGAATAGTGCCTTGCGTTGTAAAGACACGAGACACCGCCACTCATTCTTGCCTGCCAGCACCCAGTGTACACTAGCCCATATGCTGAAACAGACTACAGGTGACCTATGACCCCCTGACAGAAGCTGAACTGTCAAACTCATAGTGAACTATAGAAGAGGCAAATATATATTTTCCATATGCAAGACTGCCTAGCTATAATAATTTAAACCTGTATAATTAGGTTCTTGCATAAGCTTTTCAGTAGACGATACCTACCGTACATTAAAGCAATGGCCACTGTTTCAGTGCATATTTCTTCATTATGCTACCATTAATCAAACTTTCATTATTAGTGCTTTCTTGCGCAGATGTGAATTAATTAATGAGCTGTTCTCCTCACTCTAAGCAGCTGGATTTCCAAACAAGTAATTTGCAGGCTAGCCAGTTCTTAACTTCAAAAACCAGAATCTATACACATACTGTACATTTTACCATATGTAGAAGCATCTGTAACAATTATTTTTTCTGCATAATAGTGCCCCCCCCCCCCCCCTGAAGGGGTAGTGGTACTGCAAAGGCTCTGCCCCGATCACACTTCAAGTAGAGCTATAGGCAAAACTTTATTTTATTTTATTTTAGATAAAGTAATCAAGGGTTATAACCATTGTCTGTTTTTTCCCCATCTGTCACAATGGGGAGATTCCCTTTCACTTTCTGTTCCATTGCCACAACAGAGAGATAGAGGAAATACCCAAAAAGTGAGAGAATCCCCATTGGAAGATTTCCCCTCTATTCCTGTTTTGGTGACAACCCAAAATTTGGTATTTTGCATTACTTTTACTCTTGGTGATATTAATAAACAAGACAAATAGAAAGGGCAAATTTCCCTAAAAGGGGCACAGATAGCAAAAAAAGGTGAAGGGTGTTCTAATCCCTCTCCGCTCTGTCCAAAACGTTTTTTTTTTTTCAGCTTTTAGTTATACCTTCGTTATCATATCTCACACCACCACCATAACAGTAACATGTCTACCCATACACCTGTGGAAAAGGGGAATACGTGAGTCTTTACTCATCACAGATCTGTTAAACCACGAAGAAAGACCAACCTCCTCACAGTTGGTGACCTCCATCATTATCTGCCTTTTGTACCTCAATGTCCAATGGGTCTGGTCCCTGGCTCCTTCCACAAGAGCCTCTTTCGACCAAACAAGGACAATTTCCTGAACAAGGTTTTATGTTTTTATCTCATGCTGCTCTATAGAACAATCTCTACACTGCACATGAGCTGCAGTGAAATCCCAGCCTAGTCTCACCGTCAGTGAGAGATATTTACGGACTCCTTTGTCACACAGCTTTGTGGATAGTTAAAAAAGACCGAAATGATGGAAGCAGTGTTCAAAAGAGGCAAACATAAGACAATGGACTAGTATTGCTTGCAGTCTCCTTGCACCTGATCATATTTCCATTATTGATTTACCATGCCTTCTTCTTCACCAGCGTTTCTCAACTTTTTACCCCAGAGGAATCCCTAAAATAATTTTCAGGTCTAAGAAACCCTTACTAAAGCCAATTAACTGAGTTTCAAAAGGGAAAATGCCCCTTATATTGGTTGTCAGTAGGAAAAATACAACCCTACCATGGTGGTGAGAATGCCACCCTTACAGACAACTGCAAAGATCATTGGCGTCATACTGCTGATTTTGACAAGTGGCCAAGGCCCTGGAAATATACAAGTACAGGTCAAAAAGACACTGCTCAAGTAACTTCTAGCAACCTCCCCCAAGCAACCTCTGGAGGAACCCTAGTTGAGAATGGCTACGTTGTGTCTCTGTGTGGAGGCGACCATTTTGGTAGAAGCAGGGCTTTGCTTCCTCGTGATAGAGCTGCCCCTGGGTGACAGATGGTCTGATGACCAAATAATCAAGGAGTAGCAGGAGAGGTTTAGAAAGAACAGATCCAAACAGGCAGTAGAAGCAGGGAGATGCGTTGGTACAATTTCTTCTCCAACAAGGGGAATAGGGAGCAACACAGAAGTAACATCAGCAAATATCAATCTTGTAATACTAGCAGTCAGAGGCACAGCACCCTTAAGCTGGCCATAGATGGTTCGAATCTCGGCTGGTTCAGCAGGAACTGCCTGAGATTTGAACTATGTATGGGCAGGCTAAATGTACCCAAGTTGGTTGATCGTTTAATTTTACATACGTTTAGCCCTAGCGGCTGGTATAGCCGCTAGCAATAATCACTGTGTTTTCCCGGAGGGGAAGGCTTCCCTTGCACCCCGCAGGAGAATACAATGGGATTCTCCTGTCAACACTGTCTGTGTTGATGGGGGCATCAAGCTAATTTTTCTCCTGCCACCCGTGGCTGCAGAAAATAAATTTGCTCCGTATATGGCCTGCCTTAGATGATCCCGCACTGCAGATATACAGCAATGAGGCTCAAGGCACAGGAAGTGCTCTGCTATTTTTCAGAAGGAATTCAAGACAAACGGTACGGGTAGCCCTTAGACATGATTTACATTAGATTAGATGTTCTCTATAACATAGCAAGTCTTCACTTTTTGGGTTCCACTTTAAGGAAAGGTAGAAGATGCATTTCTTTCTACATTCATCTTTACTCTTTTATAGTGCAGTGGAATAAGCCTGAGATAGAACACTGCTAAACCCATAAGGTATCAATGGCTTGAAGGCATAGCTAGAATTCTAGCATTATTACAAAGCTTCCATCTTTAGATGTGACATGCCTTAATATGACCCCATATCACTCTGTCCTCTCTTTCATGCTGGATGTACAGACCTGTATTGAAACGTGCTGTTAGCATACTAAAAATGTTGCTTGATATCATAATAAGTCTTTATGTTTTAATATAGGTCTTTGCAAATTGCATTTTATATGAAATATTAATTGACAATATGTTTTTTTTTTTCTACAGGAATTGGTAATTGTGTTTTAGTGTAACGACTAAAAAAAAATACCAAATGCATTATTGCACTGCATTGTATAAAATTAGATTTTAAAACGTGGAAATTGAATATATGAAATATATAAATGTGTGCATAAAACTAACAATAGTGTAAGCATGATCGATTCTTATGTTAATTTACAGGTGCTTTTTGTATTTTGCTGCATGAGATTGCACCTGATTTTGCAGAGAGGCTTCTAGAAATTCACAATCATTCATGTTTTTAGCTGACATTATTCTAGAGATAAAGTCATTTTAAATTAGTCTCCTGAATATTGTGATATATATGGGGTGGAGGCTTCATACTTGAGCAATATGATGATTTATTCAATTGATCATGTGATGTTGCTTGGTGTGGTTTGCCATATTTTCTTTATCTTATTTTGTATTCAAATGCTGCCAAGAATGAAAGCGGATTTAAAAGTACAAAGCCAGCTTTTATGGTTCATTCAAGAAATCTTTTTTTTTTTCTTTTTAATTCTTCTATGTGAAACACGAGACTAATTCTACATTTATCATGACTGTGTTCTAACCCACAAAAAACTGCTCCAAATTTCAAAAGGACTCACATGCTCAGAGGTAGGGGGATTACTTGCATAGCTTTTTGTTTTTCTTCAAAATTTGCAAAACCACAGAATAAAGCATAATAAAGCAATCTATAGATTTTTTATTATCATTTTTATATACTATAAATATACATATTTGTGTTAGTGTTTTAGTCTCTGTTAGCAAATATTAGGTTATGTCACAGGCGAACATGCATACAGTATATAAAAAAATAAAATGAAATTATATATATACACACACACAGTATTTCACAAGAGTAAGTGCACCCCTCACATTTTTGTAAATATTTTATTATATCTTTTCATGTGACAACACTGAAGAAATGACACTTTGCTACAATGTAAAGTAGTGAGTGTACAGCTTGTATAAGAGCCCATTCACACAGGGACAAATTTGGATCCGACTTCAAGTCGCCCCTAGTCGCCTCAAGTCGAGCTTCATGAGAAAATCAGCCGTCTTAATGCACACTACTGCAGTCACTCCGACTTCAGAAAAGGTTCCTGTACTACTTCAATCCGACTTCTAGGCAATTTGTAGGAAACTTGTACCCATTGATTTCAATGGAAGTCGCCTGAGAAGTCGGATCCCCTGTCTTAACAGAAGCAACAATACAGGAAGAGAACATACATTTCTCAGGCAAACCCCTCCCTCCCCCCTCCCTCCCACAGAGCTGATTCTTGTTTGATTGGCCAATAGAAAGCCTCCTGTCCTGGAGGCAACTTCAAGTTGCCTTGTAAGTAGCTCCAGGTCACGCTGTGATTCATACTCAAGTTGTGTACAAGTTGCCTCCCAAAGTCGCGCTGGAAGTCGTGTTGCCCCTGTGTGAATGGAGCCTGAGGCCCCATGCACACGGGACGCTGTTAAACTCGCGTTCAGAGGCAGTTGGACACTTTTTTCAACTGCCCCTGAACCCATTCAATGTTATCCTATGTGACCATGTACACTGTCTCGTTTATTGCCGTTTATATGCAGTTGCGTTTAACCTCGTTTTTCTGAAACCAAAAAAATGGGTTTTCCACGTTTCAGACGCAATTTCGTTTATAAGCGTTTTTAAAGGTGACCTATTTTTTTTACATTAGAAATCTCAAAAATGATGGCAAATGATGAAAAACCATAAAAAAAATAAAAAAAAAACTGTAATTGCTTGCATTGCGGACAATCCACAACTTGTAGCAGGTGACATGGCAAGTGGACAATCCCCAACTTGTGGCAGGTGACGTGGCCAGGTGACGTGGCCAAGGGGAGATGACAAGTGGACAATCCACAACTTGTGGCAGGTGACGTGGCCAGGTGACGTGGCAAGTGGACAATCCACAACTTGTGGCAGGTGACGTGGCCAGTGGAAGTCCACAACTTGTGGCAGGTGACGTGGCCAGGTGACAATCCACAACTTGTGGCAGGTGACATGGCCAGGTGACGTGGCCAGGTGACGTGGCAAGTGGACAATCCACAACTTGTGGCAGGTGACGTGGCAAGTGGACAATCCACAACTTGTGGCAGGTGACGTGGCAAGTGGACAATTCACAACTTGTGGCAGGTGACGTGGCAGGTGACATGGCCAGGTGACGTGGCCAGGTAACGTGGCAAAGTGGACAATCCGGAACTTGTGGCAAGTGGACAATCCACAGCTTGTGGCAGGTGATGTGGCAAGTGACACGCTAAATACAAGTACACTGCTGCTCTCTCAGCTGCTGCTACTCACTCTGGTCTCACAAAATGGCTGATATGGTTAAATACTGTTTTTTGAGTTTAGGGAGGGTCTTATGATGTTTCTTAACTAAACGCTTATAGACGCAAACGCTGTAAAACGCCGCTAAAATCGCGGCAAAACGGGCGTTTCTAAACGCCTTTAAAAACATGCGTTCAGCAGACTTTGCACCAGCGTCTCGTGTGTATGGGGCCTAACAGTGTAAATTTGCTGTCCCCTCAAAATAACTCCACACACAGCCATTAATGTCTAAATTGCTGGCAACAAAAGTGAGTATACCCCTAAGCGAAAATGTCCAATATTTTTTGTTGGTAGGTTATTGAAATCATGTGCTTGGAAGCTTATTGTATGCAGAGGAGAGCTTTACTTTCATGGAGGATGTATTAATAATTTCTTACAGGAAACAGGACAATACAAGTACATGCTTCGATACAGAAGGTACATCCTGTGATTACATTACCATAGAGAATATACACTATAATACTGCAGTGCCACCTACTGGTATAGATAGGTATAATGTATGTATATAGTTCACAATATAGAAAGCTACTTGCTGTTGCATCTTTTCCAACAAAGGGAAGGAGTGGTGACATCACAATCCCCCTTCATCTAATTTAGAGAATGCTTAGCATTCATTGAGAAAAAAAGTAAGGTGTTCTCTTAATGGCAGCCGTGCTGAGCAAGTGACCTCCTCTGATTACTATGCAGGCTACAGCTGCTCAGCACAGAACCTGGAAGGCCACCACCATCACTGTAGTAGCTCAGGCTACTACAGTGACTTACAGCTCCTGCAGAGGTTGACCAGGTATCACATTACCATACTGGAGTGGCCGTACACTAAGGGCACACGGGTGCCGTCTCCCCTATCCATGCCGCCGCCACCCCCTATTCATGCACCCGGCCCCTTTCAGGATGCCAGGCACATGAATTACAGCGGCAGGGTTTTTTTTTTTTCTGGAAGCACCCGATTAGAGCCAGAGGTTTTAATAGGCTTGAAAATAGGGTGGGCTGGAGCACAAGTCAGAAAACGTGGGTCTGATACTAATTTCCCGATTGCCTGAAAGGACAGGTGATCCTATTGGACGCCTGGGAGGAGGGGGATGCATGGCGGTAGCGGTCATGATCCACAGGAGGCGGAAGGAAGAAAGAAAGCTGCCACTCGCCGGACACACTGCCCGCTCGTCCGCTTTCTAGATGGGGTTGCCGCAGCCGACCGGGGGGGTTGGGGCTTTTTTGCTTGCCGCCCCCCCAAAAGAAAAAAAACACCAGCCGCCACTGTTACCATACTTACATTGCGCCAAGGTGGCAAAATATGCAATTCCTGCATTTCGGCTTTAAATGTTCTTTTATCGTAATACATTTGGAGATGCAATTTCACCATTGGCATGGAGAATCTAATGCATGCTTCTAACAGCCATAACATGGCCACCGCTAATATTGAAAAAGTCCCCCTTTTGCCACCAAACAGCCCTGACCCATCGATGGACTCCACTAGACCTCTGAAGGTATGCTGTGATATCAGGAACCAAGCCGTCAGCAGCTGTTACTTTGGGTCCTGTAAGTTGTGGGGCCTGGCCTACATTGATCAGACTTATTTTTCCAGTACATCCCACAGATGCTCTATTGGACAGAGATCTCAAGATATTGGAGGACAAGTCAACACCTCAAAGGCACCAATATCGTTTACAGCAATCTGACCTACAGTAGCTTCTATCTGACTGGACTACACGGGCACGTCTTCAGTCCCCAGGTGCATCAATGAACTTTGGCCTCCCATGACCCTGTTGCTGGTTTGCCGGTTGTCCTTCCTTGGACCACTTTTGGTAGGTCCCAACCACTGCAGAACAATGGGAACAACCCACAAGGGCTGCAACCCAGACCCAGTTGTCCAGCCATTACAATTTGGCTCTTGTCAAAGTTGCTCAAATCTTTTTTTCCATTTTTTTTTGCTTTCAACATATCAACTTCAGAGACAACATGTTCACTTGTTGCCTAATATATCCCACCCACTTTCAGGTGCCTTTCTAATTAGATAATCAATGTTCTTCATTTTACCTGTTAGTGGTCATAATGTTATGGCTGATTGGTATATTTTGTAGGGAAACAATCATATTAGAAAACCTCAGCAGCAATATCTAGGTTTAATATTCTTTGGTCTCAGAAAATAAAGCAGAAAAACACAGGAATAGCAATCCATTTAGGATTTCCCAATGACATTAGCATAAATAAGGCACAAATTTGCATGTATTTACATTTATGATTGCTGTTTTGCATAAACTATAAACCCAAAATGCAAATATTCTCTTTTATTTTGTAATAAAATATATCTCAAGTACAGGCTGCTATATGAACATTCGCTCATAGCTGCTCTGAGTGGAGTCTATCAATGTCACAACTGAAGACTACATACAATTGTGTCTACTAATAAAAGTCCCTGGGGGGGAAATTATCTCAGACAAACATCCCCCCATGAACCGAGTACCTTTATATTATCACACTGAAAAAAAGGAAGTATTAGCTGGTAGGACACAAGACCAATTGTTTCAGTCTATTTTCCTAAGCATGTGGCACATAATTGTGAAGTGGAAGGAAAATGATAAATGGTTTTCACAATTTTTTACAAATAAATATGTAAAAAGTGTGGAGTGCATTTGTATTCAGCCCCCCTTCACTCTAATACCCTTAAATAAAATCTAGTAGTCCAATTGTCCACCTGTGTGTAACTTAATCTCTGTATAAATACAGCTGTTCTGTGAAACCCTCAGAGGTTTGTTAGAGAACCTTAGTAAGCAAACAGCATCATGAAGGCCAAGGAACACACCAGATAGGCGATAAAGTTGTGGAGAAGTTTAAAGCGGGGTTAGGTTATAAAACAATATCCCAAGCTTTGAACATCTCACAGAGCACTGTTCAACCCATCATCCGAAAATGGAAAGAGTATGACACAACTGCAAACCTACCAAGACATGACATCCACCTACACGGAGAGCATTAGTCAGAAAAGCTGCCAAGAGGACCATGGTAACTCTGGAGGAGCTGCAGAGATCCAACGCTCAGGTGGGAGAAACTAACACTGCACATCACCCTGAACACACTATCCCCACTGTGAATCATGGTGGTGGCAGCATCATGTTGTGGGGATGCTTTTCTTTAGAAGGGACAGGGAAGCTGGTCAGAGTTGATGGGAAGATGGATGGAGACAAATACAGGGCAATCTCAGAAGAAAACCTGTTTGAGTCTGCAAAAGACTTGAGACTGGGGCAGAGGTTCACTTTCCAGCAGGACAATGACCCTAAACATACAGCCAGAGCTACAATGGAATGGTTCAGATCAAAGCATATTCATGTGTTAGAATGGCCCAGTCAAAGTCCAGACCTAAATCCAATTGAGAATCTGTGGCAAGAATTGAAAACTGGCCTGATTATGAAGGGTGTGAAAGTGCCCTGTAGGCAAGTGGTTAAATTACATACAGGTGGACTCTATTTACTAATTAGGTGACTTCTGAAGGCAATTGGTTCCACTTGATTTTAGTTAGGGGTATCAGAGTACTCCCACTTCACAATTATGTGCCACTGTGTGTTGGTCTATAACATAAAAGCCCAATAAAATACATTAACGTTTTTGGTTGTAACATGACAAAACGTGGAAAATTTCAAGGGGTATGAATACTTTTCAAGGCACTGTATACAATGTACTGTTGCACTATAGCCAAATATGTGAAAAAACAGTGAATTGTGACAACATTAAAGGCACAAAAAATTAATAAATAAATAAATGGGTGTGAAAATTTTAAGTACCGTATACAAAAAGCCCCAATCAAATATATTTGTGATACAGTGCTCCTTAACTGAATTCAACACCAAAACATGACACCAGCAGCCACAGTCACCCAGACTGTGATACAGTACCTGCTTACCAGATCTCCATGACCCTATGAACAGACCAACCAAAGCTCCACACAGGGATATTCATGCAAAAAAAACCAAAAAAAAAACGTGCCTCTCCTTAGTGCAGGAAAAAGCGATAAAAATATTTATTAAACTAAGTGAATACACTTACAATAGATAAAAAGAACATGCGCATGTAAATTCAAAACTCCAAGCCGGAAAGGACCGCTGTTTCCGGGTATGCAGTGATGTGGGTACGAGGCTCTGCCCGATGCGTTTCATCATCAGACGACATCTTCCAACACTACTTTTTGTGTATATATTGTGACAGCAGGAAGGTAAAGTCACCTGGTTGCATCCAGGGGGGTAGATATATTTCTCCCAGATTCAGGCTTTATGCCGACTTATACAACTAGGGAGTTGATGAAGCCCAGCTGAGGCTAGTGGGCTCATGAATGACTCATACCTCTAGGGAGAGTGCTGGGCGTCGTGAGGCAGGGAGTTGATGAGACCAGCTGAAGCTTGTCAGCTCATTTAGGCCTCTATAAGAACTCCCAGATTCATTAGGTGTTAGCTCATGCCTGGAACCAGACCTGTGTGGACTGTCTAGGGAGAGTGAACCCCTGTGCGGTGAGGCAAAGCCTGTGTGGCTATTTGTTTGGACTTTTACTAAACCAGGGACTTAGGGACTAGGACAGCACCAGGCTGATCCCAGTTGTTAGTTTAGGAAACCTGCATGTTTAGTCAGAGGTCAAACTGACCAGGATTTATTTTGTTTATGTTTCTTTTTGGCTTTGCTGTGTTTTTGTCACTGTACATAGAGAAATAAACCGCACCTTTTGATTTTGAAAACCACAACCTCCGTCTGCTGGCCCTGTTTTTGTGTGGGGAGCCCAACCAGGGGGTCACACACACCCGCTACCGAGTTAACCCTCTCACAGTTGGTGGAGAATGCGGGCAGTTTTTTTTAAGCCAGCATGGAGGAGATACTGAAACAGCTGGCTCTAGCAAATGCCAATCAACAGCAGACAAATGCAGGTTTGCAAAGGAGCCTTGCAGCCCAGCAGCAAGCTCATCAACAAGCCCAGCAGCAATCTGAGGCCCGCTTCATAGACCTGTTACAGAAGCAAGAGCAGAGACTACAACAAATGGAAGCAGTAATGCAGCAACGTCCGCAGACCAGTGAGGAAAGCCGTCCCACTAATACCGCGTCCTTTGGGGTGAGTCGTTTATTGACAAAAATGACTGGAGAGGATGATCCAGAGGTATTTTTGACCACATTTGAAAGGACTGCTGAAAGAGAAAAGTGGCCTGAGGAGCAGTGGGCTGGACTGGTGGCTCCTCTGTTAACTGGTGAATCGCAGAAGGCTTACTATGACCTAGAGCCTGACCAAGCAAAAGACTATGTGATGCTAAAAGCTGAAATATTGGCAAGGCTGGGTGTCACCCTGGCTGTCCGGGCTCAGCGTGTGCATAACTGGACTTTCCAGCTTGGAAAACCCCCCAGGTCTCAAATGTATGATCTCATTCACCTGAGCAGGAAGTGGCTACAGCCAGAGACTTTGTCCGCACCAGAGATTGTGGAACGTGTTGTAATGGATCGGTTTTTGAGAGCTCTTCCTACTGCCATCCAAAAGTGGGTAAGCCATGGAGACCCAGAGACGGCCGGTGGTCTTGTGGATCGTGTAGAGAAATACTTGGCTACAGAGAACCTGACGGCCTCTTCCAGAGACTCTCGGACTTTCCACCCTAAGACCAGACCATCCCCAGGGGCGGATAAGAGGATTCCAAGGGGTGAGGGTGGAGAGAGTGAGAGGGTGGGAGCTCTACCCAAAGTTTGGCGAGAACAGCCTGGGAAGTCAGGGGCTCAAGAGGCAGCCAAATGGATTGTTTGCTACCGCTGCCGGCAAGCGGGACATATTGCAGCAAATTGCCCGGTTGTGGAGGAACCCATGCAATGTGACTTTCTGATGGACAGACGTCAGTCGCTGTGTGCGACAGTCGCATGCACTGCCATTCGGGGAACTGAGAAACATTTATGCAAAATGTGTATTAATGGTAGAAATGTTGTGGTATTACTGGATTCAGGTAGCCTTGTGACCCTGATAAAGGCTGAATTAGTTAAAACAGAGGTCTCTGGGAATAGCAAGGTAGCTGTTATTTGTGTGCATGGGGACACCCGAGAGTATCCAGTGACTACAGTGTGTTTCGAGACCCCCAAAGGTACCCTCTCTCATCCAGTGGGGTTAGTATCTCAATTACCGCATGATGCCATTGTGGGAAGGGATTTTCCGAAGTTCTGGGAACTGTGGGATGATCCTGAGCCCCCCACTGGTGCCCCTATGTACCAGGAATGTGATAGCCAGAACTCCTCTGAGAGTGGTGAGGACTCTCCAGAATTTCCCTTGTCAGTATTGGCAGGGGAGACTCAAGAAACTGGAGAGGAGCCCACCTCCTCAGACGAAAACCTACCGTCTGTGGAGTTTTCTGATCTGGAGGTTCACAGGGAAAATTTTGCCACAGAACAGTTAAAAGACCCCGCCCTAATAAAGGCACGGGAAAACGTAGTGGAAATAGATGGCGAGTTAGTGAACCCAGATAATACCTGCACTTACCCATACTTCAGCGTAGAGAAGGACCTACTGTATCGGGTGGCAAAAAGGGCAGAAGAAACCGTTGAGCAGCTTGTGGTGCCCAAACCTTACAGGAAGTTGGTGTTGGAGTTGGCCCATGGGCACATTCTTGGAGGTCATCTGGGGACAGAGAAAACCCGAGAGAGGGTATTACAGAGATTCTATTGGCCTGGGGTGATGAAGGACATAGAAAATTATTGTTCCTCCTGCCCTGTGTGTCAGAGGTCGGCCCCGATGCCACATTTCCGTAGCCCGCTGGTCCCTCTACCCATCATTGAGGTCCCGTTTGAGAGAATCGCAATGGATTTGGTAGGTCCTATAATCAAGTCCGCTAGGGGGCACCAGTACATATTGGTTATAATGGACTATGCCACCCGTTATCCAGAAGCGATCCCTCTCAGAAATACCTCGGCCAAAACCATAGCCAAAGAGCTATCTCTTGTTTTTAGCCGGGTGGGTATTTGTAAAGAACTGCTTACGGACCAAGGTACACCCTTTATGTCCCGGGTTATGAAAGAGCTGTGTAAATTGCTCAAAGTGACGCAATTGCGTACATCTGTGTATCACCCCCAAACCGATGGGCTGGTTGAAAGATTCAACAAAACCCTAAAACAAATGTTGAAGAAAGTGGTGGATAGAGATGGAAAGGATTGGGACTGTCTACTTCCTTATTTGATGTTTGCTATTAGGGAGGTGCCCCAATCCTCTACGGGATTCTCCCCCTTTGAGTTACTGTATGGGAGACACCCAAGAGGGCTGTTGGATATTGCCAAGGAAACTTGGGAAAGTGAGAGTTCTCCCCACAGGAGTGTGATTGAGCATGTCGCCCTGATGCAAGATCGAATTGCACAGGTAATGCCCATCGTGAAGGAACATTTGGCCCAAGCGCAGTTGGCACAGCAGAGAGTGTACAACCGTGGAGCAAAGACCCGTACCTTTTCCCCGGGGGATAGGATATTGGTACTTGTCCCTACGGTTGAAAGTAAATTCCTTGCCAAATGGCAAGGCCCCTACGAGATAATGGAAAAAGTGAGCGAAGTGAATTACAAGGTCAGACAACCAGGAAGGCGAAAGCCCGAACAGATATATCACGTTAATCTGTTGAAAGCCTGGAGGGATAGAGAGTCCCTAGTCGCAGAAACTTGGTCACCAGCTCAAACTGGTTGCGTGATTCCGGAGGTTGGAATAGCAGCCACCTTGTCACAACCCCAACAACAGGAGGTTAAGGAGTTTGTGCTTCGCAACAAGGAGGTGTTCTCTGAGCTGCCGGGACAAACATCTGGGGTAGAGCATGATATTATTACCCCGCCCGGTGAAAGGGTGAAGTTAAAACCCTATCGGATCCCAGAGGCCCGACGGGAGGCAATACGGGAGGAAGTACAGAAAATGCTGAACTTAGGGGTGATAGAGGAGTCCCAAAGTGATTGGTCTAGTCCCATTGTGTTGGTGCCTAAACCGGATGGGAGCTGGCGATTTTGTAACGATTTTCGTCAGTTGAACAAAGTTACAAAATTTGACACCTACCCCATGCCACGTATAGATGAGTTGATCGACCGGCTGGGAACAGCCCGATACATGACGACTCTTGACCTCACAAAAGGGTATTGGCAAATTCCCCTGGCCAAGTCGGCCAAAGAGAAAACCGCATTTGTAACCCCAGACGGGGCGTTCCAATATAAGAGAATGCCGTTCGGGTTACAGAATGCGCCGGCCACATTCCAGCGGAAAATGGACCAGATACTGAGGCCCCATCGGAAGTATGCTGCGGCTTACCTGGATGACGTAATTGTCCATAGCACAGATTGGGCCTCACATCTGCCAAAAGTGCAAGCAGTCCTAGACTCTATCCGGGAAGCGGGGTTTACGGCTAACCCCAAGAAGTGTACCATTGGGCAGGAGGAGGCCAAATATCTTGGGTACACCATTGGCAGGGGAGTAATAAAACCCCAACTCAACAAAGTCGAGGCCATCCAGAGTTGGCCACGTCCCAACAGCAAGAAGCAGGTACGAGCCTTTCTGGGAATCGCGGGTTATTATCGGCGCTTCATTCCCCACTTTGCTTCTAAGGCTGTGCCCCTAACCAACCTGACGAAAGGGAAAGGATCGGTCATGATTAAATGGACCCCCGAGGCGGAGGCAGCATTCCAATTCTTGAAACAAGCCTTATGTAGCCAGCCAGTGTTGTACTCACCCGACTTCTCTAAAGACTTTGTCGTACAAAGTGATGCGTCAGATGTGGGGTTAGGAGCAGTATTGTCCCAGGTCTGGAACGGGGAAGAGCACCCAGTCATTTACCTCTGCAGGAAGTTGAAGTCCCATGAGGTAAATTACGCCACGGTTGAAAAGGAGTGTTTAGCGGTGAAGTGGGCTCTAGATTCCCTTCGGTACTATCTGCTAGGTAGGCACTTTGACATGGTTACGGATCACGCTCCGTTAAAGTGGATGGCTCAAAACAAGGAGACAAATAGAAGAGTGAATAGGTGGTTCCTGGCCCTACAGGAATTCAACTTCACAGTAAAGCATCGCCCTGGCGTTCAAATGGGGAATGTGGATGCTTTGTCTCGAGTACATGAATGCCTGATTGCTGGTGTTCCAACCCCAAGGTTAAAACAAGAGGGGGGGGTATGTGACAGCAGGAAGGTAAAGTCACCTGGTTGCATCCAGGGGGGTAGATATATTTCTCCCAGATTCAGGCTTTATGCCGACTTATACAACTAGGGAGTTGATGAAGCCCAGCTGAGGCTAGTGGGCTCATGAATGACTCATACCTCTAGGGAGAGTGCTGGGCGTCGTGAGGCAGGGAGTTGATGAGACCAGCTGAAGCTTGTCAGCTCATTTAGGCCTCTATAAGAACTCCCAGATTCATTAGGTGTTAGCTCATGCCTGGAACCAGACCTGTGTGGACTGTCTAGGGAGAGTGAACCCCTGTGCGGTGAGGCAAAGCCTGTGTGGCTATTTGTTTGGACTTTTACTAAACCAGGGACTTAGGGACTAGGACAGCACCAGGCTGATCCCAGTTGTTAGTTTAGGAAACCTGCATGTTTAGTCAGAGGTCAAACTGACCAGGATTTATTTTGTTTATGTTTCTTTTTGGCTTTGCTGTGTTTTTGTCACTGTACATAGAGAAATAAACCGCACCTTTTGATTTTGAAAACCACAACCTCCGTCTGCTGGCCCTGTTTTTGTGTGGGGAGCCCAACCAGGGGGTCACACACACCCGCTACCGAGTTAACCCCCTCACAGTATATATATATATATATATATATATATATATATATATAGGAAGGCCAGTATGCTGGCCTGAAATTATGGGAGGAGTTTGAGGGGTACTTAAGCAGACCATCCACCACGGTCAGTGTCGGCTCTAGTGCACGGTACTACATGTCACTGGGCTGACTCTTCCCCACTCACCTCATATTCGTGAGTCGGTGCATGCGATCGCAGGTACATTTCGGCTTCTTCATTCGGGGTCTTCGACGGCGGTTCCCGCTCACGGTCGCAGGTAGTATCCGAACTTTTCATATCAGGTACAATCTTGCGGTTTGTTATGCTTTTCATCCTGTACCCCTTGCATAAAAAGCCTGCCCCAGAGTTGTTGTCGCTCGTATTCAGGCATCATTCAGCACAGGCGTAGTACATTTATAAGTTACTTCTGCCAAACATACGATTCATTCGTACATCCAAGTCTCCGAGCCGCTGTCGGTCGTTGCCCGATAACACTCGCCATAGGCTTCACTGGTTATAAAAGTCACTGTCCATGGGATTCAAGTCTCATTCATTTGGAGATGAGAATGTATTGTTTGTATGGGTTTCTGTGGCTGAGCAAGGTGGTAATTAGTCCCACCTGGTGCCTTCTCTGCACTGGATTAGCCTGGGGGGATGGGTGGTTGATAGGTGTTAGCTTTCAGAGCAAGGGGTGGCATACACCATACAACCCAATTTGTATCAGATTAACTAATACTCCTCACTACCAATTCGTATTCGCTTCATTTTATAACCGATTGGTATCAGACACATTGCATAGGCCGAAGGCTTAATGGCTCCTCACACGCCACACCTTCTACAAACCCCATCGCACCTACTGACGCCCTACACCTCCTATGATACTCTCCCTTCACCCAACTGATGCCCCACACCTCTTACTACACACACCATACACTGAACAGTCCGGTCCGAACCTAGTCGCAAAACAGCGGCACTACAGTTCGGACCCTCGGCAATCACAAGCCCCCTCACCTTCGAAACACCAGACAGTCGATCCGCGTCCAGTCGCATCTCCGGCGCCGTGATTCGGATCCCGGCGCATCAATAACCCCATCCTCACAACACAACCACACCGATCCGAATCCAGTCTTAGCATCGGCCCCAAGATTCGGATCCTCGGCAAACACAACCGATCCGAGCACAGTCGCATCACCGGCTCAATCGGCTCGGATCTCTAGCATCAAACTTCCCTAACCGGTCCGAATCCAGTCGTAGCATCGGCTCTAAGATTCGGATCCTCGGCAAACCCAACCGATCCGAGTCCAGTCGCACCACCGGCTCAAACGACTCGGATCTCCAGCAACAACCTCACTAACCGATCCAAAACACAGTCGTAGCATCGGCTCAACATTTGGATCCCTGGCTAACACTGTCCATCCAAGTCCAGTCGCACCACCGGCTCAAACGACTCAGATTTCTAGCAACTAGCACTCTCCAACAGACCCGAATCCAGTCGTAGCATCGGCCCAAAGATTCGAATCCATGGCATACAAACCTCATCGATCGATCCAAGTCCAGTCGCACCACCGACTCAATGACTTGGCTTCCCAGCACAAACAGACCCTTCCAACCGATCCGAACCCAGTCGTAGCATCGGCTCAAACGATTCAGATCGTCGGCAATACAAAGTGCCAGGTCGTTACCAGTCGCATCAGCGTTACAATTACGTACGAACCATTCCCCAAACCTCACGCCGTACAAATAAATAATAAAAAAAATATATATATAAAAATTTTCAAAAAAAAATAAATAAAGAAAAAAATAAATAAATAAACAAAAAAATAAATAAATAAATAAAAAATAAATAAATTAATTAAAAAAATATATATATTTTTTTTAAAACCATCAAGCATTTACATACACAACTTACTCCAACTATTCCAGCTTCCTCACGGACGGTCATTCCTACATACTCACAATTCACAAACTTTCCTTCTTTCGCCTTCTCAGTAAGGCTGTGTTCCTCGCAATCACTGCGAGCATTCGACAAGTGGTTCAAACATCAGCCACTCATCATCTCCAGTAGCAACACGGCTACTCACCGTTTTCTCTGTCCCTTTCCCCATGCAGGTCAGTTTGAGTTCCAGTTGGTCCACCCTGCACCAGGTTTGGACAATATTCCCCTCAGGATACAAAAAAAAAAAAAAGGGGAAGTATCTTAGGGCTCACATCTTCACCAGGGAGCCAGCTACTGCTCCAAAACAGCTCTCTGCATCCCCCTCACAAAAAAAAATAAAAATGTATTTCCATGTCACCTTACTACAGGTCCCCGGTCGACCCACTTCTTGACCCCAACTCAGACGTCACTACTAGGGTACAAGACAGATGCGTAAATTCAAGGCTCCCCCTTGCTTTCTCCTCGCACTCTTTCATGACACGTTGTACTTCACATACACAATTTGACTTGCTCACCAGGCGTTAGTAGCTGTCACATACTTCTGTGCACTTCACTCTGTTTTCGAAGAGCGATCCGAGATCCTTCACCACGCAGACAAGGTCGCCAACATCCACCTTGCTGGCAGTGCAGGAGTTGGCAGACCGACCACACGTCAATGAACTACAGATCGAAACATTCCTACTTAGTATACGAGACTTCAGCTACCCGCCCCAGTACGCCCTGGGGGCTCTGGTTCATCAGTCTGTGCCGAGCACAGACAGCACCCGAGCTATCGGTTACCTAGCCAGTCACCTCCTGGCTCACCTCGGTTGCCACGCACTCTTTTGAGTTTTCTAAATTACACTCAACAGCGCTCGTACGCAAACTAAACTGTCCCCTACGCCTATCGCTCCTTGTCCTGTCCACCCTGCTTTCCTTCTTTCTCCCCGTTTTCTAAATCCTTCTATCCCCTCCAAACTCGCAATCTTATTCTAAACATATGCATTCCCCTCCTTTTAGCCGACAGCGAAGTCTTCGCCTCTGCCCCGCCGTCACCCTTCGCGGGTCCAGCGGCCGGCGCTACACAGTCCCCCAGAGCTTGGACCATCCCCAGGCTACGGCTGAACCACGACGTAGGGGCATTCCCTACCTTACCACAGCCAGGAAAGCCAAGCTGTTAGGCTGCTGTTTCCATCACCAGCGGCAGCTCTACCAGACACACAAGTTCCGCTGCAGTCGATATCCTCTGCAATTACCCAGCTGCACGCCTTGGTGACCACACTGGCAACTGCAGTCACCGATGTCCAGGCTAGAGTAGGGGGCCCTGGAAACACGATCAGCCGCGCCCCCATCAGCCCCAGTCTCCACCGTCGTTACCGAACCCCCCACTTTTAGGTACGCCCGACGCTTGCACCCTTTCCTTCACACCTTGTCCCAGCGGGCATCAGGAAGGACATCCTAGGTGGCAAGGACGTGAACCTAGCATCCTTACTCATTTCGGTACAGGTCATAACAGGGAACAAGTCATATGCCTAGGGGGACGTCTCAGTCATCCTAATGGCCAAGGACCCCAGGCTCGCTCGCAAACTCAAAAGTGACAAAGTTCGTGGTAGCCTCTGGAAGGCTTAGAGATGTAACCAGTCCTCCCAGTCAGACTAGGACGTCCAATTCGAGCACCAGGGGGCGCAGCCATCTCCAGCAACTTTAATTTCAAGGGTTGCTTTTACCCCACCGCAAACTTCTGCACATCTGCCTCCTGTACCAGAAGGCTCTCCCTAGAAATACCTGAGGCGTCAAGCAGCAGAGTCCAGCTTGACTAGGCCACGTGCACTTCGGGCGGCTCGATTTTTCTCTCCTCACATCCAACTCCCTCTCTAGCAGCCTTTCTAGTGCAGGGGGCACTACAGGGTTCCACACCGGACTCATTACACTGCCTGACTCATTCTTCTAAACATACCCAGTTAAACTCCTTCATACCCTCAGAGGAGTTCTCACAAGAATACTGAACCTCCAGGAGACCTAGAAAATCCAAGAGAGGTCTTTAAAACCTCGACGTGCCCATAACTGAGAAGAAAGTAGAAAGCCCGGCACAGTTCATCTCCTTCCTGGAAATCATTCTAGACAAACGCGCCATGCAGGCTAGACCACCTCTCGGTAAATTGACCCGCATCAGGACAGTCGTCCATACGTCTACCGACACGCAAGGGTGCACTAACCCACAGCTACAATCCCTACTTGGCATGCTCAACTCAAGATGAGGATCGTCCCTCAAGGGCGATCCTTTATCGCACGCTTCTTAGTGTTCCTCTCCCAGGCACAAGACCCTGACCAAGTCATTAAGCTAGACGCAGCCGCTATAGCAGGATCTGGCCATGTGGGACCAATTCCTTGAGAACTGGACAGGTAGACCCTTGTTCATCCCATCAGCATCCCCTTCGTCACCACAGATAATCACGGACGTAGCAGCTTCCACAAGCTTCGCTGCAATTTTTGGCCATCATTGGTTTACGGGACCGCGACCGTCAGAGATACTCACAATCCCGCGTTTAGTCAGTCCTCCTCTCTATTTGAGATCTACCCCATAGTCGCAGCGGCTCAAGTATGGGGCAGCACCTGGGCAGGACAGACCGCCACGTTCGCCACAGACAACCAGGCTACAGCCACAGTCATTAACAAAGGCAGGTCAATAAATCGTTGACCATCATGTCCTTCCCACGCAGGCTGTTGCTACTTTCCCTACAACATCAGCTCAGTAGCCTCTGTGTCCACATCCCTGGTCAATGCAATACCTCGGCCGACGCGCTATCCCGCTTAACCAGGCCACATCCTTTCACAGGAGCCCGGAGCCGACCCGACCATGTCCGGCATCCCACATTAGTCGCAACCAACTCTGGAATCAGATAGCACCTCCCATGGCGCTACCTCCCTCGTCAATGCATCCTGATCTTCCAACACACTACAGGTGGCAGCAACCACACTCTAGTACCAAACGCTTACCAGTGACCAGCGCCATACTCCGGGACATGTCTGCTATCCTTTCACGTTCTCCCTTCGGTCTATGGCCCAGCCTGGTAATTCAAGCAGCCATTTACCTGCCCTTTTACGGTTTTCTACGGCCCAGCGAATTTACTGTCACCAGGCCTAAATGCCTAATACCACGCAGGCACCACCTGACTCGCCACCAGAGTCATTTCATCTTATACGTGACGGTATCGAAAATGCTACAATCCGGTCCCGGAGTAGACATCAAACTATTCCAGACGAACGGCGCCTGGTGCCCCATGGCCGTTCTAGAGCAATTGGTAAACTCTACTGACAGCCCTCTACTACCTTTCCCAACTGAACCCCTAAGCGGGAACCAGTTCATCAACTACGTCAGAACGCTCCTATGCATCTTAGGCCTTGACCCAGGACGTTACTCAGGACATTCTTTCGCATTTGAGCAGCCTTAGCAGCATCGCGAAACAGAGTTCCAGACCACGCAATCAGGATGATGGACAGGTGGAAATCCACGCGTTTCGCCCGATACGTCCCCAATCCTCAAACAGAATATCAGGAGTCTTTAACAGACTCGCTCTGTAGTTAATTGTCTTGCACGATAAAACAATTCCTTCCCTAACCAAGTGTAGTTTTTGGCCCCTTTTCTTGGCATACCGTCCAGCAGGCCAGGCCACACTTCAGGTCTTATTTGTGTTGTTAGTCTTGTGACGTGTTTATGTGATCCATATCTCTTCAGACAGAGGGCTCCGACCATAAATAGGAAGGCCAGTATGCTGGCCTGAAATTATGGGAGGAGTTCGAAGGGTACTTAAGCAGACCATCCACCATGGTCAGTGTCGGCTCTAGTGCGCGGTACCCACCCACCCATATCCCCTTTTTTAGGGCATTCCTCTCTAAACAATTCTCAACAGAATTATCCATTATATCTATCTTAAGGTATGGCCCCTTTTCTTGGCATACCGTCCAGCAGGCCAGGCCACACTTCAGGTCTTATTTGTGTTGTTAGTCTTGTGACGTGTTTATGTGATCCATATCTCTTCAGACAGAGGGCTCCGACCATAAATATATATATATATTTTTATGATGTATTAATAAATAGGGAGCTGCAATGATTTGTACCTTTTATACATATCTACCTGGAGTTCAGCTTTAAGCAAATGTTTTCTTCGTGAAACTGTTGCAGAGTTTCTTACCTGGAGGCCCTACCAGTAACAGCACTTATGCCCGGTTCACACAGGGGCGACTCCGAACGAGACTTCTGGTCGCCCCGAGTTGCCCCAAGTCGCGCTATTTTTAAAACTAATTGAAGTGAATGGAGATGTTTTAATGTACACGACTGCAGTCGATCCGACTTCAAAAAAGGTTCCTGTACTACTTCAATTAGACTTCTAGGCGACCTGTAGGCAACTTGTACCCATTGATTTCAATGGAAGTCGCTTAGAAGTCTGATCACTGTTCATTTTGAAGGCAACTTTAGCAGAAAGGAATTTACCCAGAAGCCACAAGGAATTTCCTTCAAGTCGTGTTGTTAATGACCACAAGTCGCGCTGAAGTCTCCTCCAAGTCTCGCTGTGATTCATGCTCAAGTCGTGTCTGAGTTGCTTTTGGAAGTCGCGCTGGAAGTCGTGTTGCCCCAGTGTGAACCGGCTCTTACTGTTGCAGACTGACAACTCTAAGTCACTCCCTCACAATTGTTTCAATGTTGTCAGCCTGCTGTGCACACTCCTTCAGTTGGCCAGTGGGCTGCCTATCTGATTAACCTGATAGACAGTCCAGTGCCCATGCGGAGTGCATATTGGAAGGCAGTGCCTTAGCATTGTCAGCCTGTAACAGAAGTGCTGTTCCTGGCAGGATTTCCAGGTAAGAATCTCTGCAACAGTTACCTTTGCTTAACCACTTGCAGACCGCCTGCTCACAATGTACTGAAGATGAGTGGCCTGCATAGGCAAAGCGTCTACTTCCTGGTTTAGAGCACGCACATGCACCCCCCAGCACCCACTGTGATTGCACACAGCGGGAGCCTGTCAGCAAGTCCTGGCCTTTGATTCACAGGCAGGACCTGCTGATCGGCTGTGTGCAATTACAGCCCAGAGCTCTGTGTTGACAATTAACACAGAGCTCTGTACAGAAAGAATGATCTCTCCATTTACCATTTTTTTTAAATTGCAAAAAATAAAAGACCTAATAATGATCAAATACCACCAAAAGAAAGCTCTATTTGTGTGAAAAAAAAAAATGATATAAATTTTGTTTGGGTGCAGTGTTGCATGACTGAGCAATTACAAGTTAAAATATTGCAATGCTAAATAGCAAAAATTGCCCTTGCCATGAAGGGGGTAAAATCTTCTGGAGGTCAAGTGGCGATTAGAACCTTGCAAGTTTTTTTGCTGTCTCTGACCCTTTTAGGGAGATCCTCTAAATTTCTCATATTTGCTGTTGTCACAGACAGTAACAGTAAAAAAAAATCCCTCATTTTGGCTCGGTTCACACTGCTGCGACTTGGCATTCGATTTGTGAGACCCCAAGTCGCATGACATGTGAAATCCCATGTTAGTCAATGAGAGCTGTCTTAATCAGCACTTCTGAAGTTGCTCCGACTTTAGAAAAGGTTCCTGTACTACTTCAAGCTGACTTCTATCCGACCTGTGCCCATAGACTTTAATGGAAATCGCCTCCAAGTCGGATCCTAATCTATATTGATATGATTTGGATCCGACATTACGGGAAGATTAACCAGGCATTCCTGAAAGTCACTTCTAAAATTGCATTAAAGTGATACTCAAGTCACCAGCAAATTTCCTGCAAGTCGCCAGGAAGTCTCCTGGTAAAGTTGCACCATAAGGCTGGCCATACATTTTTCTTCTACAACTTCCCTTTAGATGTACCAAAACCATATAATATGAGGTCACACCTAAATACTTTAAATTTTGTATGCAATCAGGCAGGCCCTTCTACTACATAGTTGAAGGTAAATCTAAAGAAAATTGAACAAGAAAATTGTATCATGTATGGCCAGCTTAAAGGCCCGTACACACGATCCAATTTTACGACAATAATTTTCTGATGGACATGTTGTGTCGGATAATTCGACCGTGTGTATGCTCCATCAGACAAATGTTGGCTGAATTAATGGCAACAAATGTTGGTTGTTCATGCTCACCAACTGTCTGACAATAAATCTGTTACGTCGGTTTATCCGATCGTGTGTACCCAAATCCGTCCAACTAAAATACAAAATACAAACACGCATGCTCAGAACCAATGTTTAACATTAAGACAACATTAGCAGAAGTTGCCAAAAGGATGGCGCTAAAGAGCAGAAAAATCACATATTTAGGTTTTGTTGGCTGAAAATGTTGTGCCGTCTGTGTGCAGAACAAGTTCACGGCCAACGCCCTTCGGACCAAAATCCACGGAAAAGTCTGATGGAAGTCCGATCGTGTGTACGAGGCTTAAGGCTGGCCATACATTATACAATTTTCTTCTATAGATTTCCTTTAGATTTACCAAAACCATATAATATGAGGTCAAATCTAAACACTTTCAATTTGCGTGCAATCAGGCCCTTGTACTAGTTGAAGGTAAAACTAAAGGAAATTGAATTAGAAAATTGTATGGTGTATGGCCAGCTTAAAGCCCCATATACACTATTAGATTTTCTGCAGGTTTTTGTCTTCAGATTTACCAAAACCATATAATATGAGGTCAAACCTTAAAGGAGTTGTAAAGCTTCGTGTTTTTTTACCTTAAAGGGGTTGTAAATGTACAAGTTTTTTCACCTTAGTGCATTCTATGCATTAAGATGAAAAAACATCCGTGGATTAGCGGCCCCCCCGAGCCCCCGTTTACATACCTGACCCCTCGAAAGTCCCGCGCCGTGAACGCGCTGGCTTCTCGGCTCATTCATTGGTTGATTGAAAGCAGCCCAGCCATTGGCTCAATCACATCCAATGACGCGGCACGCCGGGGGGCGGGGCCGAGTGATACAGGGAGCGGCTATAGCCACCTGCTGTATCACGGGAGCACACCAGCAAGAACTTACTACCATGTGAGCTCGCTCGCATGAAGGTGGTGAATTCTTGCGGGGAGGAGCCGAGACAGCCGCCAAGGGACCCCAGAAGACCAGGTTCAGGGCCACTCTGTGCAAAACGAGCTGCACAGTGGAGGTAAGTATGGTATGTTTGTTTTTGTTTTTTGTTTTTACTTAAACCTTTACAACTCCTTTAAGAGTTTCAATTTGTATGCAATCAGACAGGCCCTTGCACTACATGGTTTTGGTAAATCTTAAGGCAAAAATCTGCAGAAAATCTAATAGTGTGTATGGCGTCTCAAGCCCTGTACACACGACTGAGAATCCCGTCGTTAAAAAAAAACGTTGGTTTTCTCGACGAGATTCTTGTCAAGCCTTCCTTGCATACACACTGTCAATCAAAAATCTTGTCGTTGTAAAGCGCAGTGACGTACAACACGTACGACAGCAGTATAAATGGGAAATTTGATTCCAATGGCGCCACCCCTTCACCCCTTGGGCTACTTTTGCTGATCTCGTGTTACTGCGTGTTAGTAAAAGTTTGGGGAGAGACGATTCGTGCTTTCAGTTCGTTATAGCGTGACGAATGTGCTATCTCCATTACGAACGCTAGTTTTACCAGAAGGAGCGCTCCCGTCTCATACTTGAGTCTGAACATGCGCGTTTTTTTTAAGACTCGGAAAAGCATACACAAAACTGGTTTTCTCGTCGACGAGAATCCTGACAAGAAAATAGAGAGCAAGTTCTCTATTTTTCTCGTCGAGATTCCCAGCAGTTTTCTCGAGGAGAAACCATACACACCAACGGTTTTCTCGGCAAAAAAATCTGCCAGCAGTTTTCTTGTCGTTTCTTGCAGAGAAAACCGGTCGTGTGTACGAGGCTTCAGGGTTGTCACCAGAACAGGAATAAAAGGGAAATACTCGAATTGGGAAACTAGTTTTGGTGAACCTGATGACAACCAGGGACTCCATTACCTTGGAGGGATTTCATTTCACTTCCTTTTTTGGCTATGAGCCAGGAAGTGAAGGGAAATCTCCCTAATGGGATTTAGCAAAAGAAAAAAATGTTTCCTTTAGTTCTACTTTAACAGCCCTGTAATCTGAAATGTGCAGTGCACCTTAGTTGCAGTCATTGCTCTAAGCACACTACACATCCCATAGTTCAGGGATATGCAATTAGCGGACCTCCAGCTGTTGCAAAACTACAAGTCCCATCATGCCTCTGCCTCTGGGTGTCATGCTTATGGCTGTCAGAGTCTTGCTATGCCTCATGGGAATTGTAGTTCTGCAACAGCTGGAAGTCCGCTAATTGCATATCCCTGCCATAGTTCCTAGTCTATATTCTTACATACAGCGGGACCTTGCAGAACAAAAGTAGCCACCCTCTAACAGGAAGTCAGATCACAGCAGCTAAAATAAAAATGGAGATTTGGAGGAGGCTGAGAGCAATAGAAGGAGCTTACTTGATTTAAGAATACACACTTGAATAGAAAATATAGATTTTGTCTGTGTCAAAATGTAGTGTCACTTTAAGTGAATTCTGTAGCCAACTCAAGTGGACCTCCAGAATTCTCTTCACAAGACAGAGATCTGCCCCAAACACTCCCTTTTGACACCTCTAAATAAAAGGCCTCACACCTACTCTATTTTAGAACACACAACTATTAAAAAATAAAAATAAACATCAGACCAAAACCATAGATTGCAATTACCTATACAAGTGTCATTTAACCCAGTCGCCGCCAGGTCCGTACGTCGTATGGAGCTAATGGCGGGGGGGGGGGGGATTTCACACAATCCGGTGGCTGCAGCCACCGGGATTGTATATGAAACCGACAGGCAGACTCCTGCCTGTCAGGTGAGAGCATTTGGGTGGCTCCGCTGCCCCTCGGTCGTTTTCACACACCGTCGGTAACGGCGCTCCCCAACCGCCACTACGCCCCGCCGTGCATACCGAGCTCCGCTTGCCCTTCGGTGGGCCTGGGATCTCCATGACGGGTGCGGGTGGGTAGAGGGGACACACATCCGCTCTCCTGCCCTTCTTGTGACCCGGAAAGCGACATCACTTCCGGGTCAAGCTCTTGGTGTCATTGAAGAAAGAAAGGAAGATCTTCTGGACGCAGCACTCCGGTTAAAAAGCCTTTATTCCAAAAAAAGGTTCAGGAAACCAAAAACACTCTGCACAACACAACAAACTGATCTAATTTGGCTGACGCGTTTCACACTATTTAAAGTGCTTATTCAAGCTCTTGGTATCCCTGGCTCGCTTTGCCAAGAAAGGATGTTTTGCAATGCGATCTGCATACAGGGGAGACATGCAGGTCTTTTAGACCCAGCATATCTCAAAGAGGACCTGTCACCAAAAAAATCATTACATAGGGGACCGTTTGTCCCCTATGTGGTGAAAAAAAAGTTAAAGCGGAGGTCCACCGAATACTGCAGCTGCTGACTTTTAAAATAAGGACACTTATCTGTCCAGAGCGCCTGCGATGTTGGCACCTGAAGCTGACCCGGCCCTTGGATGCTGCCGCCACCATCTTCGGTAAGGGAATCAGGAAGTAAAGCCTTGCGGCTTCACTTCCCGGTTCCCTACTGCGCATGTGCGAGTCGCGCTGCGCTATCCGAATGGTCCCTGCTGTCTTCTGGGACCCTTGTGTCTACCAGAAGACAGTGGGGGGGCAGGAAGTGGCATAGATACCCGCTATCTATGCCCGGAAGTGGGTGCAAATACCTGTATTAGACAGGTATCTGCTCCCCCTTGAAAGGTGCCAAATGTGACCCCGGAGGGGGGGGAGGGCTCCGAAAAGTGGAAGTAAAATTTTTGGTTGGAACTCCGCTTTTGCAAAAAAATAAAGTTGCACACCAAGCACATAAAATCCCCCGCCCAAATTTTTTTTAGAGGCCGTCACATATACACACGAACGAACGTAAACGCATGCATCGGGGCGCCTATGCGTGAAAACGTTGATTGCAATACACATGTTACATAGCGAGACCATTCATTCTAATACCAGACCTCCTCCTCCGCACCGTAGGGGGCTTTTGAAGTGTCGCCTATAGAAAATATAGGGTACTGAAGTTTTTTGCCATTTCACGGGCGCACATAAATTTAAGGTTTGGCATGTTGGGTATCTATTTACTCAGTGCAACCTTGTCTTTTATATTTAAAAAAAATCGGGTAATTTATTGTGTTTGTTTGCCCTAAAATTTACGTTAGTGTGTTTTTTACTGAAATTTTGCGTTTCCTAGACATTTGCAGTAATATTGTGTGACATAAAAAATTGCAAGTACCAATATTCTGTTCTCTAGGACGTCTGCTTTCAGAAAATATATAATATTTGTGGATTTTGCGTAATCTTCAGGCTTAAAATTATTTTTTAAACATGTGTGCAAAAAATGCAGCGAAAGGGTTAAAGTGTAATTCCCCTCTTGGTGATCTCTGTACATTACAGGGACTTTAACATACTTTGTTGCAGATTCCTACCTTTTGTTATTCTGAAGAAATCCCTGTTTTTTTCCTCTGTGTCCCTGTGCCCAGTGAGTCTAATGGGAGTGGTTTCATAACTACCAGCCAACTACTGCAGAATCAGGGCTCCAATGAGGAAAGCTGCAGGGTCTGCATCCCTTTAGCCGTAATTTCCTATTGGGAGTATCTCACCAAAAATGACATTTTGTGTTGCAGAGGATGCCAAAAATCTGACTTGCATCTTAGTGTGGACTTCTGGGAAAATCAGTGAGCCAATCACTTTAGCAGGAAATTATGTTTCTGGGGGTTGTTTAGTATACATTCCGCCATATTGCATTGCACTTTACAGAAAATTACAGAGCTGCAGATGGAAAAGGAAAGGTAATTTTTAATAACATTCAATTACAATATGACTTGTGTCACAATTGTATACGCTATATATATTTTTTAAATTTGCTATTTTTTTCCCCATGTAAGTGAAGTTACTCTTTAAGGTCGGTAAATAAAGGGTGAAAATCAAAGATAATCATATGACGCATGACGCTTTACTTGCTGGTGGCTGACCTGAATTATCAGATCGCTGTAAGCAAATACAATTCCTAAACTGATCACAACATTCTCTCACTGGTGGCAATCACATGAAATCTGCACATGAGCACCTGTGGTTGTTTGAGGTTACAATCTGATTGTATTTCCCTGCTGGGCATCCACAGCTGCCACATACTGTATGGCAGGCAATAAGAATCAATAACAGGATACGGCTGTACGCCGGTATGCGCTGGCGTAAACAAGTGCAAGTGTACAGACATTCACCTCTGGTGGTAGACAGGCGTTGATTTACTAAAACTGGAGAGTGCAAAATCTGGTGCAGCTTTGCATGGTAGCCAATCAAATTCAGCTTGTTCAATAAAGCTTTGACAAAAAAAAAAAAATGGAAGCCGATTGGTTGGTCCAGTTTTATTAAATCAACCCCTATATGCCAAGGTGCTTACGTCCATCTCCGCATGCATGCTTATGCAAGTTCTGGTGTATGCTCATGTACAGCAGTATCCCGTAAAAGCCTGTCACATTCGCACATGAACGTAGTCAGTGTTCCTATGCGATTCCTATGCAACTCCGTACAATGTGATTTTCAGCCTACTCATTTGAATAAGATTAAATCTCACTGGATCACACCAAAAGTAATGCAGGTGCTACTTTTCAAACATGCACTGCACCGGATCACATAGTACTACAGTACCATGCGATCTGGTGCAGGCAAATCCACTGCATTTGCGATCCATTTTTGGGGTGTCCTTAGGATTATATTGACACCCACAGCAGATCGCACATCCAGTATATTGTGAACGTGTGGGAAACGCACATGAAACGTTGGTTTCCCAAACCACGTTCTGGTGTGAACAAGCCCTAATTGACCTGTATGCAGCTGCTGTAGAACGTGGGTGGGGAAATACACCTGACCTGACTTTTACTTCCTATGGCCCTAGTGCCCACGTGCACTTAGTTTTTAACCCATTTTTCTGGCAAATTATGCAACGTTTCTAGGAAAGTTCGGCAAACAGTTACCAAAGTAAGGAGGTAAACAATGCACAGCCAGCCAATCATGGGGAGCTAAATGCCACACTAAGGAAAAAGTAGGCAATGACACTGGCTTGAACCAATATTGCATTTCCTGCTCACCTATAATACTGTCCTGGTTAGCATCTATTGCACACTCTGAGCCATTTACGCTGCATGCATGTCTGTATTCAGACTACTTTCACACTGAGGCGGTTTTCAGACGTTTTAGCGCTAGAAATAGCCTCTGAAAGGCACCTGAAAACTGCCTCCCATTCATTGCAGTGTGACTTTTCACACTGGGGCGGTGCACTTGTGGGACGTTACGAAAAGTCCTGCAAGCACCATCTTTGGGGCGGGTTGGGAGCACTGTATTTAGCGCTCCCAAAACGCCCTGCCCATTGCAATGAATGTAATGCCCGAAAAGCGTTATGAAAGCGCCGCAAAACTGGACTTTAAAAAAAAATTTGGGTAAAAAGCACCGCTGAAATTAGCGCCGCTTTAGAGCTAACGGCAGGGCGTCCCAGTGTGAAAGTAGCCCAAAAGAAAAGAGTTCTTGGACATGCACCAGTTTACTAATTGGATTATTAGAAGTGACATGCTTCTGCCGATTTGGATTACTTTTGCACAGTAATTCAGTGTAGTCGTGGCCATTTTGAATAATTTTCTGCAGTACCCAGGCACAGAGCACTAGTATGGCCTTAACCTAAAATTTTCTAACCACTTCCATACCGCCCGATTTCCAGCACTCCTCTACTACATGTAAAAATCATTATTTTTTTGCTGGAAAATTACTCAGAACTCTCAAACATTATATATATATTTTTAGCAGAGACCCTAGGGAATAAAACGGCGGTCATTGCAATTTTTTTTATGTCACATGGTATTTGCGCAGCAATTTTCCAAACACTTTCATGAATAAAAACCAAAACAGTAAAGTTAGCCCAATTTCTTTGTATAATGTGACAGATGATATTACGCCGAGTAAATACATACCTCACATGTCACGCTTTAAAATTGCGCACACTCGTAGAATGGCACCAAACTTCGGTACTTAAAAATCTCCATAGGTGACGCTTTCACATTTTTTAAGTTACAGAGGAGGTCTTGGACTAGAATAATTGCTCTAACTTTTGCAGTGATACCTCACATGTGTGGTTTGAACGTTGTTTACATATGTGGCTGCGGCCTACGTATGTGTCTGCTTCTGCGTGCGAGCTTGCGGGAACGCTTTCATTTTTTTTTAATTGTGTATTTATTGTGTATTTTATTTACATTTTTTTATTTTTACACTTTCCCTTAAAAAAAAAGAAAATTCTGATCACTTTTATTCCTATTACAAGGAATGTAATCATGCCTTGTAATAGGAATAGGGTGTGACAGGTCCTCTTTATGGAGAGATGTGGGGTCTATAAGACCCCACATCTCTCCTCCAGGCTGGAAAGCCTGAGGTAAAAAAATAAACGATTTCAGGCTTCCCAGCCGAGTTCCTGGCATTGTTTACTTCTGTCGGCCCGGACGTGACATCATAACGTCGCGCTAGGGCCTCCAAGAGTCAAAAGAGACTTCCGGGGACCATCAGGCCCTCGGTTTTCTCTATGACTAACTTCCGGTGGTGGCGGATTCCTTCTCCAGCTTACTGATCGCACGGGCGAACCCGTAGAATCACAGGAGGGCGGCGGGACGTCCCGCGGCCTGTAAGAATGATCAAACGGCTGAACAGCCACTATGATTCTTTTTACAGTGCAGGGAATCGCCGGCTGAAAAAAATTTGATCTGAATGATGCCTGCAGCTGCAGGCATCATTTAGATATCCCCACTGAAAGCCCAGGATGTCAGATGATGTTCTGCGGTATGAAAGTGGTTAAAAAGATTGTAAACCTACAATTTATTTTTATTTTTTTAAATAACAAACATGCTTTTTTTTAAATAACAAACATACTTACCTGCTCTGTGCAATGGTTTTGCACAAAGCAGCCCCAATCCTCTACTTCTTGGGTCCCCCACAAGCAGTGTTTTTTTTCTCAAACAATAGGTGCTGGAACTCAACCACGACCCCCCCAAAACCCCACACACACCCTTCAAATTGCATCAAATAGTGGGTGTGGCCAGATTTCACAAACAGTAGGAAGGTCTTAATGGGGTATTAAATACCAGGAGGGTTGCACACAGAGTGCAGAGCTGTCACTTGTAAACACAGAAGCCGGACTTCTGCGTTTACAAGTGATTGTGGTAAGCAGGCACCAAAGGGTCTGAGCCAGAGGTGGTGGAACTGATTTCCACCAAGTTCCACCTGAAAAAAAAACCTGCCCACAAGCATTCCTGGCTCCTTGCCCCCTGCCCCTATGGGGGCACTCATGCAGGCTTGCTCCTGAGTCCAGCTCTGTGTCCATTGACACACAGAGTGTGGCTTGGCCCCACTCTCTGCTCTCTCCTCACTGGCTGTGACTGACAGCAGCAGGAGCCAATGGCTCCCACTGCTGCCTCTGAGCCAGTGAGGAGAGAAAGAGCAGAGAGAGGTGCTGATCTTGTGCACAGCGCTGGATTGAGATTGGGCTCAGGTTGTTATGAGGGGGGCTGGGGGGAGAGCAGAACTCTTTTTTTATACCTTAAGCCGGCCATACATTGATCGAAATTCAGGCGGTTCCATGTATGGGCAGGCTGAGTGTACCCAAGTCGATCCATCGATCTCCCTTCAATTACTGCCAGCAGCTACTGCCACTAGCAGTAATCGTTTTCTGCCATCTGGGAAGGCTCCCTGTGCGCCCCACAGCCGGCAGAACACAATAGCGCTGCGGGAAGCATTCCTCCAACATTGATTGTGTTGATGGGGGAATTGAACGATTTTCTTTACTTCCACCCGTGGTGGAAGGAAAGAAAATTAAGTCATCTATAGACTGCTTTAATTCATAGAATGCATAAGGTAAAGAACTTTCTGGCTTTACAACCACTTTAACGAAAAAAATAAATTGGCTAGTTTTTCACTGCTAGTTATTCTATGATGGCAGTATGGGTGTTTAAAGTACGATGTAAGGATTTCTATGGGGTTTCAATCTGGTCTAAACGACTGTGATCTTGCTTTACACAGGGCTGGTTTACTTTAAGCCATCTACACACAGGTTGATCTACCGGCAACCAAGGTAAAATATGAGTAGTGACTATTTTGGCAACAATAGATCAGGTTGCCCATTCTCCTCCTGGTTCAGATCTTATACTTTTTTTCTATTTGTATGATACAAATTGTACATACATTCTCCAGCGTGCCGGAAAAGAAGACCAATTTTCATTGTATGCGTTATTACTTGTTCAGTAAGTCATATACAACATGGGTATTCCAACATAACATCTAAAAGTGGCATGTGGTACAGCCAGAATGAATGTAATGTTCAATTGGTGGCAACTCCCTGTTTAGGGGTAAAAGCGCCTGCTCATTGGAAACAACACACCAGTAATACTGGACGTGACAATTTATTTACAAAGCTTCAGCACAATTTTTTTGTTTTCCCCTTTTTTTACATGACCAGCTGAAGGTTATATCGACTGCTTACCATATCCAAGAATGTCTCCGAAATGGAAAATTATTGACGTGCATCATTTTCAGCGAGCCTGCTACATTAACTTCCCAGCTGTTCTTTTTCCTTCACAATTTCAATAAATTTAATCCAAAATCTAAATGCCGTTCTGCCGGAGTCATAGGTTATTGCCAGTAAAATATTCCACGTACGCAGCAATGTCCAGGAGGCGAAAAACAAATTATCACAGTGTTTCACCGGCATCTGTCCATCCATGTATGCCACGATGCTTAGTTAAAAGCACAAAACAATCAGCCAGAGATTACAAGAGTATACAAAAAATAGGGGGGGGGGGGAATAAAATATGGGTTAAAAAGTTAGCTAAGTGATACTCAGGCATCAATGCCCCCTGGTGTGGTGAGTAAACCTGTATTGTGCCAAACGGTTAGTCACATCGATAATTTGGGCTAACCAAGCCTTGGAATTGTTATCAGAAAGACATAGAAGTTGAAATTGCTCTCCCATAGTGCCAGGTGAATTTTCTTCTCTCTTCTGTACAGATACAAAGCTCATTTGTGCCCATGTAAACTACGTTTCTCTGTAAAAGGTGCAAAGAACCAAGCATGTTATTGGCTGGTGCTTTTCCAAACCTTGATCCTGCTGCTTTTTTAAAAAAAAATCAGCCGTGTGAGTAACAATAAGTCGCTTTTACTCTAAGATCCCGGTTCACCCTTAGCCCTCTTCTTCTTTTTTTTCCAGGTGCTTGTCAAATGGCAATTCTTATATGAAGTTAGACCTCATAAAAGGCGGACAACTCCCCTGCCATAAAATGACTAAACTATTGATCTTCTTAGATGCTCGCCCTCATTTGCATATCTCAGAGCCATGTTAGCGCCTTCTGATAAAATTGCAAGGGTGAAAAGATCATAGGTGTAATTCACATACCAGGGTTAAAATTCCATGATTACTGTTTCCGGGCAGAAGTCCTGACGCTGGAGATTGTGACATCTGGAAGGGCTCTTTGTCAGTAGGGTGATGTCTTCAGAAATGGTCCAGCGTCACCTTATTTTACTTGTTCTGTATCCTCTTCTGACTGCAGCGCAGGACCCTGGCAGACTCAAACACTGTACCCTTGCTCTGCAGCAGAATGGGCTTCAGCCTGCAGTGAGAGCTGCCTGACGGTGGATCAGCTAGCATCGAGGGGGCCCTCTAGGTGGGTTCTCCGCACACAGCATACGACAGTGTCCACTTCAAGGAGCTGGAAAGAAAAAAAATTGTCCACGCAACGGCCCCTCTCTCCGAGGAGCAGCATGTGAAAATCTCTGACGTATGAGCACTCTGAAAGAGACAATTTGCCTTTATTACTGGTGTACCTGGCTGCTTCAAACCACATCATTCATTGCTATAAGCATCCAATTTTAGTCTGAAGCTTCTTCTTCCCCGAATATTATGGTTTATTTCAAATCTGACTGCTGGGTTCTGAAAGTTTCTACGAATTTATTTAAAAAAAGAAATATAATTTTACAATATCGTAGCTTTATTTCGGCTCCACTGTCAGCAATAGACATGCTGACCTATATCAATCACATACAAATATATTATATATATATATACACACACACGCGCACACACACACACTACATATAATTATACTAATACTACAACAATACTAATACTACTACCCTAATGCTACATCCTGTTCAATACACTACTATACTATACTACACCTATCCCAGCCCACTCATTTATTATCTAATAACTGGGTTGTTTTTTTTTTTTGTTTTTTTTTTTTATTCTTTATTTACGGAGGAAGTCTTCCTCTTTAATTGTACCTACAGGTAAACCTACCTGTAGGTACTGTGAATATCTCCTAAACTTGCACTGTTTAGGCGATATTTACTATAAACACTGCCACCGATGTCATCAGGGCATGCGCACTGAAGGAACGGCCCGCGCTTGACATTTCTTCAGGACTGGTGCCGTGACCGGCGGCACCCTCGCACATGCGAGGGAGTGAAGTCATCGTGGCTCCAGCCAATCACAGCACTGGAGCCCGCGAACGGCCATGGGAGCGGAGTGTGGGCGGCACTGCAGGGCATCGTTCTAAGGTAAGTATTTCATAATGAGCTAGTATGCGATACATACTAGCTCATCACGCCTTTGTGTTGCAGGTTTGTTTTGTTTTTTTCAGAGGTTTACAACCTCTATAAGGTATGCAGCAAACCATGACCGTATGACATGACATATCATGGTCGATATCCGTTAGTAGAAACGTACATAACATAAACAGAGAATTAATAGACATCAATAAAGTAACAGACAAGGTTCCAGCGCTGCAATATGAAGTGCCTATAAATTTTGGGCCATAGCTTCTACCAGCAAATATATCCTGCATTGTGGTGGAAGACATGCCATATATTGCTTTTCTTTAATACTTCAACCTCACCATACAGTTTAGAAATAATATATTTTTCTCAGTACTTACTTTATGCTTTGCCATGGTACGCTATTTATCCACTTGAGGACCGCCCGCCCACAACATACTGCAGACGGGCGGCACGCACGCACAGGCAAAGCGATGTAACCGTACATCCCTGCCTTCCCTCAGGTTTAGGGCGAACGCATGTGCACCACCCTGCTGACACCCGCTGTGTTTGTACACAGCGGGAGTCTGTCAGACGGTCCTGGCCAATGATTCATGGCTGAGACCTGCTGATCGGCTGTGCCCAATCACAGCCCAGAGCCCTGTGTTGACAATCAACACAGGGCTCTGTACAGAGGGCATGATCAAGGATAAGAAACAAAGAGATCTTTAGTAAAAAGCAGCATACATTACACATTGTTAGAAACACATTTAACCCCTTGATTGCCCCTAGATGTTAGCCCCTTCCCAGCGATTAGTACAGTGACAGTGTATATTATTATGACTGATCACTGTATTGGTGTCACTGATTATTTTAGCGGCAGTTAGTCAGTTCCCCTCCCTAGCATCAGTTAGTGTCAAATTCGCCCGCCGCACTATAGCAGTTCCATTATAAGTCACTGGTCACCACTATTAGTACTATAAAAAAAATCCAGTATATATAAACACCATAGTTTGTAGATGCTATGATCAAGCAAACCAATTAATATACACGTATTGTGATTTTATTTTTATTTTTAACTAAAGACATGTAAGCAGAATACATTTTGGCCAACATTAATGATGAAAATACATTTTTTTTTTCCTTAATTTTTTTATTGGATATGTTTTATAGCAGAAAGCAAAAAATATAGTTTTTTTTTTGTTCTTGGTCTTTTTTCATTTATATAATAATAATATAAAAAAAAAACACAACAGTGGTGATCAAATACCACCAACAGAAAGCTCTATTTGTGTGAAAAAAAATGATATAAATTGTGTTTTAGTACAGTGTTACATGACCATGCAATTGTCGGTTAAAGTAGCGCAGTGCTAAACAGCAAAAAATGGCCTGGTCATGAAGAGGGTAAAACCTTCCTGAGATGAGGTAGTTAATATATATTATCTGTCACGGTACGCTATTTAATATCTACAGTGTCTTGAAAAAGTATTTATAGCCCTTGAAATTTTCCAAATTTTGTCATGTTACAACCAAAAACGTAAATGTATTTTATTGGGATAGTTGTCCTGTGGACAGATTCTCCCACCTGAGCTGTGGATCTCTGCAGCTCCTCCAGAGTTACCATGGGCCTCTTGGCTGCTTCTCTGATGAATGCTCTCCTTGCCCGGCCTGTCAGTGTAGGTGGACGGCCATGTCTTGGTAGGTTTGCAGCTGCGCCATACTCTTTCTATTTTCGGATAATGAATTGAACATTGCTCCGTGAGATGTTTAAAGCTTCGGATATTTTTTTATAGCCCAACCCTCCTTTAAACTTCTCCACAACTTTATCCCTGACCTGTCTGGTGTGTTCCTTGGCCTCCATGATGCTGTTTGTTTACTAATGTTCTCTAACAAACCTCTGAGGGCTTCACAGAATAGCTGTATTTATACTGAGATTAAATTACACAAGTGGACTCTATTTACTAATTAGGTGACTTCTGAAGGCAATTGGTTCCACTAGATTTTAGTTAGGGGTATCAGAGTAAAAAGGGGGCTGAAAACAAATGCACGCCACACTTTTCATATATTTATTTGTAAAAAATTGTGAAAACCATTTATCATTTTACTTCCACTTCACAATTATGTGCCACTTTGTGTTGGTCTATCACAAAAAAATCCCAATAAAATACATTTACATTTTTGGTTGTGTGACAGCAGGAAGGTAAAGTCACCTGGTTGCATCCAGGGGGGTAGATATATTTCGCCCAGATTCAGGCTTTACGCCGACTTATACAACTAGGTGGAGAGTTGTATAAGGCTAGTGGGCTCATGGATGACTCATACCTCTAGGGAGAGTGTGGGGCGTCGTACAGACAGGGACTTGATGAGACCAGCTGAAGCTTGTCAGCTCATTTAGGCCTCTATAAGAACTCCCAGCTTCATTAGATGTTAGCTCATGCCTGGACCCAGACCTGTGTGGACTGTCTAGGGAGAGTGAACCCCTGTGCGGTGAGACAAAGCCTGTGTGGCTATTTGCTTGGACATTTAAAACCAGGGACTTAGGGACTAGGACAGCACTAGGCTGATCCCAGTTGTTAGTTAGGAAACCTGTATGTTTAGTCAGAGGTCAAGTTGACCAGGATTTATTTTGTTTATGTTTCTTTTGCTTTGCTGTGTTTTGTCACTGTAAATAGAAAATAAACCGCACCTTTTTGATTTTGAAAACCACAACCACCGTTTGCTGGGCCTGTTTTTGTGTGGGGAGCCCATCTCGGGGGTCACACACACCCGCTGCCGAGCTAACCCCCTCACAGTTGGTGGAGAACCAGTGGCAGTTTTTTTTTAAGCCAGCATGGAGGAGATACTGAAGCAGCTGGCTCTAGCAAATGCCAATCAACAGCAGACAAATGCAGGTTTGCAAAAGAGCCTTGCAGCTCAACAACAGAACTTCGCAGCCCAGCAGCAAGCTCATCAACAGAGCCTTGCAGCCCAGCAGCAAGCTCATCAACAGAGCCTTGCAGCCCAGCAGCAGACAAACGCAACTTTGCAACAGAGTCTGGAGGCTCAGCAACAAGCCCAGCAGCAATCTGAGGCCCGCTTCATAGACCTGTTACAGAAGCAAGAGCAGAGACTACAACAACAGATGGAAGCAGCAATGCAGCAACGTCCGCAGACCAGTGAGGAAAGCCGTCCCACTAATACCGCGTCCTTTGGGGTGAGTCGTTTATTGACAAAAATGACTGGAGAGGATGATCCAGAGGTATTTTTGACCACATTTGAAAGGACCGCTGAAAGAGAAAAGTGGCCTGAGGAGCAGTGGGCTGGACTGGTGGCTCCTCTGTTAACTGGTGAATCGCAGAAAGCTTACTATGACCTAGAGCCTAACCAAGCAAAAGACTATGCGATGCTAAAAGCTGAAATATTGGCAAGGCTGGGTGTCACCCAGGCTGTCCGGGCTCAGCGTGTGCATAACTGGACTTTCCAGCTTGGAAAACCCCCCAGGTCTCAAATGTATGATCTCATTCACCTGAGCAGAAAGTGGCTACAGCCAGAGACTTTGTCCGCACCAAAGATTGTGGAACGTGTTGTAATGGATCGGTTTTTGAGAGCTCTTCCTACTGCCATCCAAAAGTGGGTAAGCCATGGAGACCCAGAGACGGCCGATGGTCTTGTGGATCGTGTGGAGAAATACTTGGCTACAGAGAACCTGACGGCCTCTTCCAGAGACACTCGGACTTTCCACCCTAAGACCAGACCATCCCCAGGAGCGGATAAGAGGATTCCAAGGGGTGAGGGTGGAGAGAGTGAGAGGGTGGGAGCTCTACCCCAAGTTTGGCGAGAACAGCCTGGGAAATCAGCGGCTCAAGAGGCCGCAAGAAGGATCGTTTGCTACCGCTGCCGGCAAGCGGGACATATTGCAGCCAATTGCCCGGTTGTGGAGGAACCCATGCAGTGTGACTTTCTGACGGGCAGACGTCAGTCGCTGTGTGCGACAGTCGCATGCACTGCCATTCGAGGAACTGAGAAACATTTATGCAAAATGTGTGTTAATGGTAGAAATGTTGTGGTATTGCTGGATTCAGGTAGCCTTGTGACCCTGATAAAGGCTGAGTTAGTTAAAACAGAGGTCTCTGGGAATAGCAAGGTAGCTGTTATTTGTGTGCATGGGGACACCCGAGAGTATCCAGTGACTACAGTGTGTTTCGAGACCCCCAAAGGTACCCTCTCTCATCCAGTGGGCTTAGTATCTCAGTTACCGCATGACGCCATTGTGGGAAGGGATTTTCCGAAGTTCTGGGAACTGTGGGATGATCCTGAGCCCCCCACTGGTGCCCCTATGTACCAGGAATGTGATAGCCAGAACTCCCCTGAGAGTGGTGAGGACTCTCCAGAATTTCCCTTATCAGTATTGGCAGGGGAGACTCAAGAAACTGGAGAGGAGCCCACCTCCTCAGACGAAAACCTACCGTCTGTGGAGTTTTCTGATCTTGAGGTTCACAGGGAAAACTTTGCCACAGAACAGTTGAAAGACCCCGCCCTAATAAAGGCACGGGAAAACGTAGTGAAAATAGATGGCGAGTTAGTGAACCCAGATAATACCTGCACTTACCCATACTTCAGCGTAGAGAAGGACCTACTGTATCGGGTGGCAAAAAGGGCAGAAGAAACCGTTGAGCAGCTTGTGGTGCCCAAACCTTACAGGAAGTTGGTGTTGGAGTTGGCCCATGGGCACATTCTTGGAGGTCATCTGGGGACAGAGAAAACCCGAGAGAGGGTATTACAGAGATTCTATTGGCCGGGGGTGATGAAGGACATAGAAAATTATTGTTCCTCCTGCCCTGTGTGTCAGAGGTCGGCCCCGATGCCACATTTCCGTAGCCCGCTGGTCCCTCTACCCATCATTGAGGTCCCGTTTGAGAGGATCGCCATGGATTTGGTAGGTCCTATAATCAAGTCCGCTAGGGGGCACCAGTACATATTAGTTATAATGGACTATGCCACCCGTTATCCAGAAGCGATCCCTCTCCGAAATACCTCGGCCAAAACCATAGCCAAAGAGCTATCTCTTGTGTTTAGCCGGGTGGGTATTTGTAAAGAACTGCTTACGGACCAAGGTACACCCTTTATGTCCCGGGTTATGAAGGAGCTGTGTAAATTGTTCAAAGTGACGCAATTACGTACATCTGTGTATCACCCCCAAACCGATGGGCTGGTTGAAAGGTTCAACAAAACCCTAAAACAAATGTTGAAGAAAGTGGTGGATAGAGATGGAAAGGATTGGGACTGTCTACTTCCTTATCTGATGTTTGCTATTAGGGAGGTGCCCCAATCCTCTACGGGATTCTCCCCCTTTGAGTTACTGTATGGGAGACACCCAAGAGGGCTGTTGGATATTGCCAAGGAAACTTGGGAAAGTGAGAGTTCTCCCCACAGGAGTGTGATTGAGCATGTCGCCCTGATGCAAGACCGAATTGCACAGGTAATGCCCATCGTGAAGGAACATTTGGCCCAAGCGCAGTTAGCACAGCAGAGAGTGTACAACCGTGGAGCCAAGACCCGTACCTTTTCCCCGGGGGATAGGATACTGGTACTTGTCCCTACGGTTGAAAGTAAATTCCTTGCCAAATGGCAAGGCCCCTACGAGATAATGGAAAAAGTGAGCGAAGTGAATTACAAGGTCAGACAACCAGGAAGGCGAAAGCCCGAACAGATCTATCACGTTAATCTGTTGAAAGCCTGGAGGGATAGAGAGTCCCTAGTCGCAGACACTTGGTCACCAGCTCAAACTGGTTGCGTGATTCCGGAGGTTGGAATAGCAGCCACCTTGTCACAACCCCAACAACAGGAGGTTAAGGAGTTTGTGCTTCGCAACAAGGAGGTATTCTCTGAGCTGCCGGGACAAACATCTGGGGTAGAGCATGACATCATTACCCCGCCCGGTGAAAGGGTGAAGTTAAAACCCTATCGGATCCCAGAGGCCCGACGGGAGGCAATACGGGAGGAAGTACAGAAAATGCTGAACTTAGGGGTGATAGAGGAGTCCCAAAGTGATTGGTCTAGTCCCATTGTGTTGGTGCCTAAACCGGATGGGAGCTGGCGATTTTGTAACGATTTTCGACAGTTGAACAAAGTTACAAAATTTGACACCTACCCCATGCCACGTATAGATGAGTTGATCGACTGGCTGGGAACAGCCCGATACATGACGACTCTTGACCTCACAAAAGGGTATTGGCAAATCCCCCTGGCCAAGTCGGCCAAAGAGAAAACCGCATTTGTAACCCCAGACGGGGCGTTCCAATATAAAAGAATGCCGTTCGGGTTACAGAATGCGCCGGCCACATTCCAGCGGAAAATGGACCAGATGCTGAGGCCCCATCGGAAGTATGCTGCGGCTTACCTGGATGACGTAATTGTCCATAGCACAGATTGGGCCTCACATCTGCCAAAAGTGCAAGCAGTCCTGGACTCTGTTCGGGAAGCGGGGTTTACGGCTAACCCCAAGAAGTGTACCATTGGGCAGGAGGAGGCCAAATATCTTGGGTACACCATTGGGAGGGGAGTAATAAAACCCCAACTCAACAAAGTCGAGGCCATCCAGAGTTGGCCACGTCCCAACAGCAAGAAGCAGGTACGAGCCTTTCTGGGAATCGCTGGGTATTATCGGCGATTCATTCCCCACTTTGCTTCTAAGGCTGTGCCCCTAACCAACCTGACGAAGGGGAAAGGGTCGGTCATGATTAAATGGACCCCCGAGGCTGAGGCAGCATTCCAATTCTTGAAACAAGCCTTATGTAGCCAGCCAGTGTTGTACTCACCCGACTTCTCTAAAGACTTTGTCGTACAAAGTGATGCGTCAGTTGTGGGGTTAGGAGCAGTATTGTCCCAGGTCTGGAACGGGGAAGAGCACCCAGTCATTTACCTCAGCAGGAAGTTGAAGTCCCATGAGGTAAATTACGCCACCGTTGAAAAGGAGTGTTTAGCGGTGAAGTGGGCTCTAGATTCCCTTCGGTACTACCTGCTAGGTAGGCACTTTGACATGGTTACGGATCACGCTCCGTTAAAGTGGATGGCTCAAAACAAAGAAACAAATAGAAGAGTGAATAGGTGGTTCCTGGCCCTCCAGGAATTCAACTTCACAGTAAAGCATCGCCCTGGCGTTCAAATGGGGAATGTGGATGCTTTGTCTCGAGTACATGAATGCCTGATTGCTGGTGTTCCAACCCCGAGGTTAAAACAAGAGGGGGGGGTATGTGACAGCAGGAAGGTAAAGTCACCTGGTTGCATCCAGGGGGGTAGATATATTTCGCCCAGATTCAGGCTTTACGCCGACTTATACAACTAGGTGGAGAGTTGTATAAGGCTAGTGGGCTCATGGATGACTCATACCTCTAGGGAGAGTGTGGGGCGTCGTACAGACAGGGACTTGATGAGACCAGCTGAAGCTTGTCAGCTCATTTAGGCCTCTATAAGAACTCCCAGCTTCATTAGATGTTAGCTCATGCCTGGACCCAGACCTGTGTGGACTGTCTAGGGAGAGTGAACCCCTGTGCGGTGAGACAAAGCCTGTGTGGCTATTTGCTTGGACATTTAAAACCAGGGACTTAGGGACTAGGACAGCACTAGGCTGATCCCAGTTGTTAGTTAGGAAACCTGTATGTTTAGTCAGAGGTCAAGTTGACCAGGATTTATTTTGTTTATGTTTCTTTTGCTTTGCTGTGTTTTGTCACTGTAAATAGAAAATAAACCGCACCTTTTTGATTTTGAAAAACACAACCACCGTTTGCTGGGCCTGTTTTTGTGTGGGGAGCCCATCTCGGGGGTCACACACACCCGCTGCCGAGCTAACCCCCTCACAGTTGTAACATGACAAAATGTGAAAAAATTCAAAGGGTATAAATACTTTTTCAAGGCACTGTGTTATCTGCCATGGCATGCCATTTAATATTAGACATGTGCATTTGTTTTCGTCTGAATGCATTTTCGTCCGAATTTCAGCTATTTTCGTTATCGTTTTAACAAACGAAAACGAAAGCACAGAATCCGAAAACCGAAAGATCCGACATAAACAAATGCTTTATTTTCGTTTTCGTTGCTACAACAGTTCGATATAGATAGGAGATTCGACGTGACGCTGACAATAACAATCTGTGTCTATCGAACCTGTGGTCGAATGTGCCTAACCTTAACTCTATTAGTCCAAGATTATTCTACATAGGAGAGAAAAGATTCGACATTATAGAGAGAAAAGATTCGACATAGGAGAGAAAAGATTCGACATAGGAGAGAAAAGATTCGACATAGGAGAGAAAAGATTCGACATTATAGAGAGAAAAGATTCGACATAGAGAGAAAAGATCACTGCTGGAATTGGGTGGGGGAAGTAAAATAAAAATAAAGTTGATGATGAATGTTATTGGCTGATTGTAACCAAAGAGGAGGAGCAGTAAAATAGCTAGAATGACGAAGATTCGACAAAGCATCGAAAGTTAGAAGATTCGACTGTGCAGCAAAACTGTACGACGCTGCAATCGTACATTTCCGGTCAAATGCATCCGCCCATAGGCTATAGAAGAATTCTAATGTTGGTTGACTAGTAATAGTAATGAATAAATATAATTATTACTAGTCATACAACATTAGAATTCTTCTATAGCTTGTGGGCGGAACATTCGACCGGAAATGTATGATTGCAGCGTCGTACAGTTTCACTGCTCCGTCGAATCTTCTTTGAACATTCGACAGACACCATAAGCCTTCAATGACAGATTCGACCTTAATTAATTCAGATTTTCGGACGAATGCAATTTCTAACGAAAAACGAAATAAATAAAAACGAATTTCGGGAGTAACTAAATAAATTTATTTTTCGGACGAAAACGAAATTCCGAAACGAAATATTTCAGTGTGCACATGTCTATTTAATATATATATTATCTTGGTTGTTTTTCTTTTATACTTCAACCCCTCCATTCAGAAGAAGTCATATATTTTTCCTAGTACTTACATTATGCTTTGCCACGGTACACTATTTGGTATGTCTGTTTTTCATAGAATCTGCCCCTTTGTTACATGTTGCGTCATCTTAGAATCAGATTATTGTGCTTCCGCAGTGCTGCCCTAAGCCTATTCAGAAAACAGAGGCAGACATTGTCTGAGGCACACTGGAGATTCATGGACCGGTCAGTTTGTGGGGTTACTAGAATTCATCACTGTTATGTCATGTGTGGTCACAAATAAAAAACAGAAGATCAAAAGGAATCAATTTTTTTATGTAAATCTAGACATACATATTGTAAAATAACTATATCTACCTGTCTTGGTGATTTATCTTGTTCCTATGTGCAGTAATTATAATGTAGCTGGGGACAGTCATACTGACTGCTTACATATACCAGTGTTTTTCAACCAGGGTTCCTTGTGAGATTACTAGGGAGCAATGAGCGATGGTGGATTGATCCACCACCTACACTGGACCACCCATGCAGGGGGGGGGGGGGATTTTCCATCTAAACGCCAATGTAAGGGGTCACTTCTACACAGACTACTAATGTTAACGATAATAGTCCACATTCCTATTGCACATATTCCTGGTATGGGTTCTTAAAAGTACCGGGTGCTGCAACCACCACCATCTGGATACTGGAGCATGTACAACCAGTGTAAATATTCACCAGCACACCACAGATCTTCAGAATAAGTCTGAATGGTTCTTTATTGAAGAAAGATCACATCACAAACAGAGAAGTGCAACGTTTCGCAGCCACGCAGGACCCAGTCGTCAAGCATGTGTTCACATGTCTGACAAATGGGTCCTGCTCAGCTCCGAAACATTGCACTTCACTGTTTGTGATGTGATCCTTCTCTAATAAAAAAATGTTCAGACTAATTCTGACGATCTGTGGGGTGCTGGCTAGTGTTAGATGACACCACACATTTTACTGTCTGCCTTTATTTTGGCAATTGTTATTTTTTTCAAGAAAATTACACCCCATTCATAGTTGTGCGACTTGTCATGCGACTTTGGACATCAAAGTCGCATGACAAGTTGTACCCCATGTTTTCCAATGATAACCATACATATATGTGCGAGCTAAAGTTGCAGCAGTTGCAGTCTGACTTTCATGCAACTTGAGGGCCATAGACTATGTTAACCTTCAAAAGTTCTATGAAAGTCATACCTGAATGTTTTACATGCAACAGTGGGTCTGACTTTGCAGAGGGACAAGTCACATCCAAGTTGTACCTATCCAAAGTTGTGTCAAAGTTGCGCTCCAAAGCCACAAAACTTTGGAGTCCTACAAGTGTGAATGGTGCCTTACTGAAAATATTTTTGTAGGGGGTTAGGAAACCAATCTGACCTGGGCATTAAATATGCTAGGTATGCCACAATACCTATTCATTTTTTACAAACTTTTTCACATTATTGATCATTCTGTTTCAATTGTTTTTATTAGTATTTTGGAAAGAGCAAGAAGAAAATGATCACTGTGCAGAGCAGCAAACAATCCTCACGTGCTTTGTATCTACAACAAGAAATGGGACAGAAGTGAGGGGAAACTAAAGCCTCGTACACACGGCCGAGATTCTCGTTGGAAAAAACATGTCGTTTTTTTCGACGAGATTCTTGGACAAGAAACTTGTCCCGGCCGAGTGTACACACGCTCGATTCAAAGAACCCGCGGTTCTTTGAATGGAGCATACGCAGTGACGTCATTGACTATGACGAGCATGCACTCGTCACATTCGATGCCGTCGCTGCCATCTTGGTATACCCTACCTATGCCTAGGAAGCTACCGCGCATGCGTCGAATTCATTTCGAACATGCGCGGGCTTCCCGGAGGACAGGTAAGTGTACACACACTCACTTTTCTCGTCGAGAAACAGGCTGACGAGAATCTCGACGAGAAAATAGAGAGCAGGTTCTCTATTTTCTCGTTGAGATTACTTGTCAGTTTTCTTGACGAGAAACCATACACACTAACGAATTTCTCGGCAAGACATCTCTGCCAGCAAGTTTCTTGCTGGTTCTTGCCGAGAAACTCAGTCGTGTGTACGAGGCCTAAACAAAAGAAAATCTTGGCAATCAGGTTAGGTTTTCCCTAAGGTCACGAATGAGCACATGGGCACCAACAGAAGTAAACGGGGAAAACAAGCTTTTCGCTATGGATTGAGTATAGAGCAACAAGAACATCATAAACACTGGGAGGTAGCCGTCCAGACGAACGCCCATTGAATCATAATATGGAACAAAAAAAAAAAAACATAAAGAACTTGAGGTCTCCCTCTAGAACTACATCTACTTCCTCTATCCCCACTTCTGGGCCATAGCTATATCTACAAGACATGACTAGTCCTTACCGTTTTTATTGCATGCTGGTGTACAGATGGAATCTCTTTTTAGGAGCTCAGTCTCCCCGAATTGTCTAACTGCCATCTTTTCCCCTGCTGACTGGAAAAAATACTGTCATGACTCTCCTACACGGTTATAACTCAATGTTATGGTCTTCCCAACAATACTTTACCATATCTGGGCTGAGATCAATTACCGTGAGATGCACCTACTTAACCATCCATGATACACTACCTAGTGTGTTTCCAGAGTATGAATCCTGTTCTTCTGATGCTTAACAGGCCGTGTGGGCCATGCATAATTTTATTCTCTGAAAAATATATTTTTGATTGTAACTTGTATTCTTGCCCGTTAAAACCAATAAACATTATTGAACGAGAAAGAACTTGAGGTCGAGACTACCCTAAAGCCTAATCACTGTAAATAGTCCTACAAAATGGGAAAGCCTTTATCCAGTCGTACACAAGCTTCTATACTCACCCAACCTGTACAGAATGGTAAGATGTCCATCAAGGTCTTATAAGGACCCAACATTAAAACAGAATGGGGCTCCTTTGGAAGGAGTTGGGACTTACATGGGCTGCAAATCAGACATATGTATGGAGTATTCAGGATCAGTTGAATTTCAGAAGTCCACAAAACAGAATCATCTCTATTAGGGGTGCAACGGATCAAAAAACTCACGGATCGGATCGATCCTCGGATCAGAGCCACGGATCGGATCATTTTCGGATCGGCAAAAAAAAAAAAATTACTAATATCCACGTCATCCCCCCCCCCACTGTAATATCCACAATCTCCCCCAGTAATATCCACAATCTTCCCCCAGTAATATCCACAATCTCCCCCAGTATGTAATATCCACAATCTTCCCCTGTATGTAATATCCACAATCTTCCCCTGTATGTAATATCCACAATCTTCCCCTGTATGTAATATCCACAATCTTCCCCCTGTATGTAATATCCAATCTTCCCCCTGTATGTAATATCCACAATCTTCCCCCTGTATGTAATATCCACAATCTTCCCCCTGTATGTAATATCCACAATCTTCCCCCTGTATGTAATATCCACACTCTCCCCCTGTATGTAATATCCACACTCTCCCCCTGTATGTAATATCCACACTCTCCCCCTGTATGTAATATCCACACTCTCCCCCTGTATGTAATATCCACACTCTCCCCCTGTATGTAATATCCACAATCTCCCCCAGTAATGGGCATCTCCCCCACTTACCAGTCTCTCCCGCCGGCCAGTTCAAATCCACGAGCAGCGAGGGGTGATGACATCACAAGGCGGCCGCCGCCCCCAGGTGTACCAAGATGGCCGCGGCTCCGGAGCTAGGCCGAAGCCGCGGCCTTTCCTAAGGCCGCGGATCGCGGTGTGTGCCGATCCGAACGGGGTGACCCGTTCGGATCACGGATCGTCACCGATCCGTTGCACCACTAATCTCTATAGATGGTTATCTCTCGCCTCGACTTCTGCAACTCCCTCCTCATAGGCTTACCTAGGCTATCCCCTATTCAGTCCATCATGAATGCTGCTGCCTGACTCATCCACCTTACAAACTGCTCAGGGACTGCTACCCCTCTCTGCCAATTCTTCCATTGGCTGCCACTCACCCAACTAATTAAATTCAAAATCATAACAATAACTTACAAAGACATCCAACTCGGCCCCCAACTACATCACTAATCTAGTCTCAAAATGCCAACTAAACCATTCTCTTTGTTCATCCCAAGGCCTCCTGCTCTCCAGTTCCCTTATTAACTCTTCCCATGCTCGCCTCCAGGACTTCTCTTATGAGCCTCTCCCAACCTTTGGAATTCCCTAACCCAATCTGTCTGACTATCTCCAACTATATTCACTTTTAGGCGATCCCTGAAAACCCTTCTCCTCAGAGAGACTGTACTTTTAATTTCTCCATCAGCTCATCCCCCACAGTTATTACCTTTTTGTATCACTTGACCCTCCCTCCCTTTTAGATTGTAAGCTCTAATGAGCAAGGCCCTCTGATTCCTCCTGTATTGAATTGTATTGTAACCATGAAGGGTTTCTGTAGTGTCATGGTTATCACGTCCGTCTAACACGCAAAACGTCCCGCGTTTGAAACTGGGCAGAAACACAGTGAATTGTAGTGTAACTGTACTGTCTGCCCTCACGTTGTAAAACGCTGCACAAACTGTTTGCGCTATATAAATCCTGTATAAATTAATAATAATAATAATAATAATAAATAATAATGGCCCTTTACTGTTATAGAGAAGCAGTGGAAAGTCCTGACTTCTGTTTGTTGAATACTGCTTTGCATATAAATTATACAACTTGCAAAACTGATGAATATCAGCATATGTTCACATCTGAATTAGCAATTCATATTCACAAAGAGATTCCGGCCACCTGGAAACTCCTTGTGTGTGTCTATGTTTTCCTTGGTAAAGCAGTAAGCTGAGAAAACCTACTACAATCAAAATTTACCAAATGGGACGCCATCTGACTGGTCACTAAGGAATACTATACTTTTTATGACATAACTCTGCTTTGCTTTACTCTGTTACCCATAACAGTTGCAGTTATATTTACCAATACAGTAATATGAATTAACCCATATTAATCAGATATCAACCTAAAGCTGAAGATTAGTTTAAAAATATGTCTTCTGCTACAGCTTTAGCTACAATACTTACCTGTACTAAAGTATGTCCCATAATGTGCAAGATCCTGGATTGTGTAGAAATCTTCACTGCAGGGCTGCCCTGTCCCCTTCCTACTGCTGAACGTCCAGCACTGTGAGGGTTAAAAGCATCAGGTCACAAAAGATGATCTGGACACGCCCCCTCCTCGCCTCGCCTCCATTAACCACTTGACCGCCAGGCCGTTTCTGGCACTTTTGTTTACAAGTAAAAATCTGTATTTTATTTATAGACAATTTCCTAAAATCCCCAAATATATATATATATATATATATATATATATATATATACACACGTGGGCTCTGCAATTTTTGTATGTCACGCAGTATTTGTGCAGTGGTTTTTCAAATGCATTTTTTTGTGAAAAAATACACTTTTTTAGAATTTTAATGCAAACAAATACAATACAAAACCCAACTTTTGGGTAAAATATAAAAGATGATGTTATGCCGAGCAAACAGATACCAAACATGTCAAGCTTTCAAATTGCGTGTGCAACAGCGACTAACAACGTAAATCTTACTATACGTAGGCGACGCTTTAAAAGTTACCCCTTTAGGTGTACACAGGAGGCCTGGTGCCAGAATTACTGCCCATGATCATATATTCACAGTGATACCTCCCATGTGTGGGACAATCACTGTTTGCATGCACGCAGGAACAGCATGCATGTTCGCGTTTGTGCACGAGCACTTCTATTGCTGTCACAAGGAATGTAAATATTTGGCTCTGTGATCAGCTGGCAGATGCGCCAGCTAGTCAAGCGGGACTCCTGGTGGGACGGGAGATTCCGGTAACGCTAGCCAGTTACCTGCTAGGATTGCTTTTACAAGAGACCTGAACCTCGGCTCTAAAAAAAAGGTACTAGGATGATGCCTGCAGGCATTATCCCAGTATGACCACTTGAAGTCTAGCGTATGTCGCTTGGCAGTAAGTAGTTACAAAAAGTTCTTTCATTGTTTACACTGTCTGTAACACCATCTGTGAATGGGGGAGAGAATCCTGACTGATCAGACTCTATCCCCATTCATGGATCGTATACTTTTGTATACTTTCGTATACTCAGATTATACAGGCTGCAGAATGATCACAGAAAACATAGGTGTGCGCAGCCTATTGCATTAGGGTGTGCACCCCAAAGCTCAAACACACACTACCGATCGCTCACTGAGTTCATTCAGAAAGGGAAGGGGTCAGTAAATTACATATTTACCGGCCCCTTCCCCCATTCATCCTAAAACATCCCCACAGCATCAGCCACCGGGAGAGGAGGGAAGCCAGCAGCAGTGCGGGTGGAAGGGTTATTAGGGCAGTAGGGGGAATCTATGCTGCACAGGGTGATTAGGGTGTGCCTGGGCACACCTGGCACACCCTGTGCGCACGCCTATGGAAGAGACACACCCCTTTTTTTCTGCTGTGGTGGAGTTAAAGTGGACCAGTGCTTTCCCCTTGCAGGGTAAAACTATAGCCACAGGTACACTGGGTGGCTAGCCCATGTGCGTCCAATATTGCGGTTTTCACATGCCCAGGAGGCAAAGCCCGGATGCCTACAGCCTGTCTAAGTTTATGAATGGCAGAAATATGCTGCGGCTGGACAGGGCTGGGCACTGTATCAAGAGGTATTTGTGCCTAAAGCCCAGTGTATTCAGGGATGTATGCCCGGAATGCAAGTATTCTGTACCTACAAAGGTACAATAACAACCAGGCATCCAAATTACAGTAGATGTGCTGGATGCATTAGTTTCCCTTTTCTAACTTTGCCAGCAACACACTTTTTTTTTCAATCTTTTTATTGGTATTTAACAATATGACATACATGAAATACATTTTTTTTTTTTTTTTTGAGCAACACACTTTTAGTCCTAGCATGACAACACTCACCCGACCTTCTGTATCAGGACAACAGAAACAAAACAGGTCTACAGCACACTGCTCCTCCCGGTATCACAGCTGCGATGGTAGGTGATTATCCAAAAAGATGTAACTCTTTATGGACTATCCGTTGGAGGTAACGCTGTTGCTGCACCTGTTTGGAGGTAGACACAGCAGGTGCAGCAACAGCGTTACCTCCAACGGATAGTCCATAAAGAGTTACATCTTTTTGGATAATCACCTACCATCGCAGCTGTGATACCGGGAGGAGAGGTTTGCGATATCCACATTGGAGCATCTACCTTGGAGTTCCCATCCAGGCCTATTTACATCAGACTCACGGTAAGAGTATTCATTACATACCTGTGTACAGGAGACGTTGGAACGCATCTTTACACCTATCCCTGTTGTTTTCAACACGGCTTACAACTAGGGTGACCACATTTCCAAACTACCATTCAGGGACGCCCTCCCTTCCCAAAAATCAGCTTGTGCTGTATTGAATCACAGCACAGTGATTGGACACAAGAGGCGGGATTTATGATTTCTCCAATCACAAGCAGGGGGCGGGATTGTGCTCCTCCAGGCATTCCCGACCAGGACAAGTACTGTCAGTGAGTAAAGCGGTGATGTGGCGGCCTTTTTTGGGGGCATCAGATTGGCCCGGGGGGGGGGGGGTGGTGTCAGTTTCATTCCGGGACACTGTATTGTCCTGGAATGAAGGTGCCTGGGACAGACCTGCAAAATGCCGGGCAATCCGGGACACGTGGTCACCCTACTTACAACGTGAACACCTTTAAAATCTCATAGTGGATTCAGTAGGTCCATCACGGACTATACATAGACTTCATTTTCTGCTTGAGTTTCACATGGGACACTTTATTGGAAGATTTAAGAGTTTTTGGTGTATTATTTTGTCACATTTTACATGTATTACACATGTTCTTCATTTATCACCATTTGAATACCTGGGTAGAGCACATCCATGTACCTATCCCCTAAGGTTTATTTCTGTCACTGATATTTACTTTATTTAGGTTAGCGCTGCATTTGTTTTATTTTTATGTCTTTTCACAATACCGTTTTATTGTTTATGTCAGCAGCTTATTCTTTGACAGGCAGCGCAATTTTCTTCTTTATATATTTGTGTGCCAGAAGGAAGTGTGACTGATGCCACCCTGTTGATCAACTCGAGCACCTCCCCCCAATACTGCTGAACTTTTGGGCAACGGCAGAAGATATGGGAAAAATCTCCCGGCAAGGCCCCAAATCTCCAGCATTCCGAGGAATGTGTAGGGTCCATCTGATGAAGTCTGTGTGGGGTGAAGTATGCCCTATGTACAATTTTAAACTGAACCAGTCTGTCACGAATGGAAACTAGTGAGCTAAAAGGTAAATCCCAGACATCGTCCCAGTCATCATTGTCCAGTGTGGGAACATCTCGCTGCCAGCGAGACCAAAGTTTGTCAAGAGGCGGGAGAGACACAAAGATCAAATGTGAGGTGGGTTTCTCGGCACAGCTAAATCTGAGTGTCCTCTCTAACTCCGACTGGGCCCTGATACATGAGGGGTGTGGGAATTGTGCCGTAAAAGCATGGGACAGTTGGAGGTAGCGAAAAAGATAGTGATTGGGTACATTATAGAGAGAGGAGAGCTGAGATAAAGGGATCAGGGAATTCTGTGAGACAATATGAGATATGAGTTTTACACCATACATAGTCCATGCGTAAGGGTCTAAAAGTTTGTAAAGATGGGGTAGATTAGGGTTCAACCAGATCAGGGCATTCTGGGAAACCTCAGAGTGTTTGCATTTCTCAATAGCTAGTCCTGCTCGCCAAGCCCGCATGGTGGTAAGTATGGAGGGGGGGTTAGGGGATAGGGGGCACGAGGACCCCTATAGATTAGAAGTCGGAGGGCTTCCAGTGAGCCAACCACCGCAGCCTCTAACGCAGTAGATGAGTTTGTTTTGTCCGGGAGTAGGTGAGTGTCTGTTTATTAAAAGTCAGCAGCTACACTTTTTGTAGCTGCTGACTTTAAAAATGGGTGGCACTCCACTTTAACACATTGAGCGCAATAAAATAAACATTCCCCTGTAGACTATTTAGTAAATTTCTTACCCCAGCACTTGCAATTTACAACTTTCAGTGCTGCTAACTCCTGCTCTCCCAGTACTGCTCCCTTTGGGATCTTGAGGGGGGACCACACCAAAATGTAAAACATCTGTACCAGACCCTTATCCAAGCATGCAGGCCCGGCAGGTCAGGAAAGGGGGGTGGGGACAAGTGAGCGCCCCCCCTCCTGGACCATACCAGGCCATGGGCTCTGCGCCCCCCACCCCAAAGCACCTTGTTCCCAAGTTGATAGTGACAATTTTGAAAAAAAAGCAATTTTTTTTAATTTTTGCTATAATAAAATCCCCAAAAATATATAATTTTTTTTTCCTCAGTTTAGGCAGATACGTATTCTTCTACATATTTTTGGTAAAAAAAATCAAAAAAAAATCGCAATAAGCATTTATTGATTGGTTTGCGCAAAAGTTATAGCGTCTACAAAATAGGGGATAGTTTTATGGCATTTTTATTATTATTATTTTTTTACTAGCAATGGACGGCGATCAGCGATTTTTATCATGACTGCGACATTATGGCGGACACATCGGACACTTTTGACACGATTTTGGGACCATTGTCATTTATACAGCGATCAGTGAAATAAAAATGCACTGATTACTGTAAAAATTACACTCGCATTGAAGGGGTTAACTAGTAGGGGGCGCTGAAGGGGTTAAGTGTGTCCTAGGGATGTGTTCTAACTGTTCGGGGGGATTGGCACAACACTGATCACTGCTCCCGATCACAGGGAGCTGTGATCAGTGTCCTGTCACTAGGCAGAACGAGGAAATGCTTGTTTACATCAGCATTTCCCCGTTCTTCCCCTCCGTGAGACGATCGTGGAACTCCCAGCGGACATCGAGTCCGCGGGACCCACGGTCACACTCACAGAGCTCACAATGCCACATCTTAAAGGCGACGTATATATTACATTGATATGCCAAGCCGTGCCATTCTGACGACGTATATCGGCGTGACACGGCCCTTAAGTGGTTAACAAGGGGGCTCCCAGATCCCGGCCCCCCACCCTATGTGAATTAGTAGTACCCCTACTTATTCACCCAAAAAAAAAACAGTACACTGGTTTTTGACAAAGTCCTTTATTAAAGTAGCTCCAATGTGTCTTCTCCCTCCAATTTCTTCTCCCTTCTGTTCTTCTCTCTCCAGTAATGTCTTCATCCTCTGGTTCTTCTCGCTGCGCTGATGTCTTCTTCCGCTGGTTCTTCCTCAGGTCCTGCTCTCTCTGCTGTCTTCTTCCTCTGCTGGCTATTCCTCCAGTTCTTCTCCCAACGCTAGCTCCCGCAGTAGTGTTAGCTCTGGCATGTGCCATTAATTATATAGCCATGGCGCGTTACCATCCGGTGACGTCACCGCATGTCCCCAGAAATCGGATATGAAGTCATAGGGCAAAGTCAGAGCAGTGTGAACCCGGCCTAACTGAAACATAGGCAAGGATTAACAGATAAAAATGCAGCATACTCAGTAAGTGATTAACCACTTAAGCCCCGGACCATTTCGGGCCATTAGGACCAAGCCTGTTTTTGGGATTCGGCACTGCGCTGCTTTAACTGTAAATTGTGCGGACATGCAATGTTGTACCCAAATGAAATTTGCGTCCTTTTCTTCCCACAAATAGAGCTTTCTTTTAATGGTATTTGATTGCCTCTGCGATTTTTATTTTTTGCGATATAAACAGAAAAAGACCGAAAATTTTGAAAAAAAATGATATTTTCTACTTTTTGTTATAAGAAAAATCGAATAAACTCAATTTTAGTCATACATTTAGGCCAAAATGTATTCAGCCACATGTCTTTAGTAAAAAAAATGTCAATAAGCGTATATTTATTGGTTTGCGCAAAAGTTATAGCGTTTACAAACTAGGGTACATTTTCTGAAATTTACACAGCTTTAAATTTATGACTGCCTATCTCATTTCTTGAGGTGCTAAAATGGCAGGGCAGTACAAAACCCCCCCAAATGACCCCATTTTGGAAAGTAGACACCCCAAGGAAATTGCTGAGAGGCATGTTGAGCCCATTGAATATTTATTTTTTTCGTCCCAAGTGATTGAATAATGACAAAAAAAAAAATAAAAAATAAAAATTACAAAAAGTTGTCACTAAATGATATATTGCTCACACATGCCATGGTTATATGTGGAATTGCACCCCAAAATACATTCTGCTGCTTCTCCTGAGTACGGGGATACCACATGTGTGGGACTTTTTAGGAGCCTAGCCACGTACGGGACCCCGGAAACCAAGCACCGCCTTCAGGATTTCTAAGGGCGCAAATTTTTGATTTCACTCCTCACTACCTATCACAGTTTCGAAGGCCATAAAATGCCAAAATAGCACAAAACCCCCCCAAATGACCCCATTTTGGAAAGTAGACACCCCAAGCTATTTACTGAGAGGCATGTTCAGTCCATGGAATATTTTATATTTTGCCACAAGTTGCGGGAATATGACAAACTTTTTTTTTTTTGCACAAAGTTGTCACTAAATGATATATTGCTCACACATGCCATGGGCATATGTGAAATTACACCCCAAAATACATTCTGCTGCTTCTCCTGAGTACGGGGATACCACATGTGTGGGACTTTTTGGGAGCCTAGCCGCGTACGGGACCCCAAAAACCAAGCACCGCCTTCAAGGTTTCTAAGGGCATAAATTTTTGATTTCACTCCTCACTACCTATCACAGTTTTGAAGGCCATAAAATGCCAAGATGGCACAAAACCCCCCCAAATGACCCCATTTTGGAAAGTAGACACCCCAAGCTATTTGCTGAGAGGCATGTTGACCCCATTGAATATTTTTTTTTTTTGTCCCAAATGATTGAATAATGACAAAAAGAAAAAAAAAAAAAAAAATGTACAAAAAGTTGTCACTAAATGATATATTGCTCACACATGCCATGGTTATATGTGGAATTGCACCCCAAAATACATTCTGCTGCTTTTCCTGAGTACGGGGATACCACATGTGTGGGACTTTTTGGGAGCCTAGCCGCGTACAGGGCCCCAAAAACCAAGCACCGCCTTCAGGATTTCTAAGGGCGTAAATTTTTGATTTCACTCCTCACTACCTATCACAGTTTTGAAGGCCATAAAATGCCAAAATAGCACAAAACCCCCCCAAATTACCCCATTTTGGAAAGTAGACACCCCAAGCTATTTGCTGAGAGGCATGTTGAGTCCATGGAATATTTTATATTTTGCCACAGGTTGCGGGAATATGACAAACTGTTTTTTTTTTGCACAAAGTTGTCACTAAATGATATATTGCTCACACATGCCATAGGCATATGTGAAATTACACCCCAAAATACATTCTGCTGCTTCTCCTGAGTACGGGGATACCACATGTGTGGGACTTTTTGGGAGCCTAGCCGCGTACGGGACCCCAAAAACCAAGCACCGCCTTCAAGGTTTCTAAGGGCATAAATTTTTGATTTCGCTCCTCACTACCTATCACAGTTTTGAAGGCCATAAAATGCCAAGATGGCACAAAACCCCCCCAAATGACCCCATTTTGGAAAGTAGACACCCCAAGCTATTTGCTGAGAGGCATGTTGAGCCCATTGAATATTTTTTTTTTTTGTCCCAAATGATTGAATAATGACAAAAAGAAAAAAAAAAAAAAATGTACAAAAAGTTGTCACTAAATGATATATTGCTCACACATGCCATGGTTATATGTGAAATTACACCCCAAAAAGCTATTTGCTGAGAGGCATGGTGAGTATTTTACAGCTCTCATTTGTTTTTGAAAATTAAGAAAGACATTTTTTTTTCTTTTTTTTTTTCTTTTTTTACATTTTCAAAACTTTGTGACAAAAAGCGAGATCTGCAAAATACTCGACATACCTCTCAGCAAATAGCTTGGGGTGTCTACTTTCCAAAATGGGGTCATTTGGGGGGGTTTTGTGCCATCTGGGCATTCCATGGCCTCCGAAACTGTGATAGGCAGTGAGGAGTGAAATCAAAAATTTACACCCATAGAAATCCTGAAGGCGGTGCTTGGTTTTTGGGGTCCCGTACGCGACTAGGCTCCCAAAAAGTCCCACACATGTGGTATCCCCGTACTCAGGAGAAGCAACAGAATGTATTTTGGGGTGTAATTCCACATATGCCCATGGCATGTTTGAGCAATATATAATTTAGTGACAACTTTTTGTACATTTTTTTTTTTTGGTCATTATTCAATCACTTGGGACAAAAAAAAAAAAAATATTCAATGGGCTCAACATGCCTCTCAGCAAATAGCTTGAGGTGTCTACTTTACAAAATGGGGTCATTTGGGGGGGTTTTGAACTGTCCTGGCATTTTATGCACAACATTAGGAAGCTTATGTCACACATCATCCACTCTTCTAACCACTTGAAGACAAAGCCCTTTCTGACACTTTTTGTTTACATGAAAGAAAATTTTTTTTTGCAAGAAAATTATGTTGAACCCCCAAACATTATATATTTTTTTAAAGCAAAGGCCCTACAGATTAAAATAGTGGGTGTTGCATTTTTTTTTTCCACACAGTATTTGCGCAGCGATTTTTCAAACGCATTTTTTGGGGGAAAAACACACTTTTTTTATTTTTAATGCACTAAAAAACACTATATTGCCCAAATGTTTGATGAAATAAAAAAGATGATCATAGGCCGAGTACATGGATACCAAACACGACATGCTTTAAAATTGCGCACAAACGCGCAGCGGCGACAAAACTACATTCATTTTTAAAAGCATTTAAAAGCCTTTACAGGTTACCACGTTAGATTTACAGAGGAGGTCTACTGCTAAAATGACTGCCCTCGATCTGACCTTCGCGGTGATACCTCACATGCATGATGCAATTGCTGTTTACATATGACGCTAGACCGACGCTTGCGTTCGCCTTTGCGCAATAGCAGGGGGGGACAGCGGTGCTTTTTTTTTTTTTTTTTTTTTTTTTATTATTTATTTGGCTTTTTTATTTTATTTTTAAACTGTGCCTTCCATATTTTATTTTTTTACCATTTTTATCGTTATCTCAGGGAATGTAAATATCCCCTATGATAGCAATAGGTAGTGACAGGTACTCTTTTTTTGAAAAAAATTGGGGGGTTAGACCCTAGATCTTTCCTCTGCCCTCAAAGCATCTGACCACACCAAGATCGGTGTGATAAAATGCTTTCCCAATTTCCCAATGGCGCTTTTTATATCCGGGGGGGGGGGACATTCCCTCCCACTGCTTGTAAAAGCAGTCTAGAGGCTAATTATCTGCTAGAATTGCTTTTACATGAAAGCCGGCTGCTGGCTGAAAAGAATGATACCAAGATGATACCTAAACCCGCAGGCATCATTCTGGTATAAACATTCAAAGTCCAGCAACATACCAGTACGTTGCTGGTCCTTGTTGGACATGTATTGTAATCTTTTTTTTCACACAGCCTATTGGCTGAACGAAAAAAAGAGATTGATTGGTGGGTATGCCCACCATTAGAATACCTCCCTTCATCCACCCACTTCTAATGATGGGCATATATGCCGAAGCATGGGGGCATCCTCCCGCAAAAAAGTTATGCCGCGTACACACGGTCAAGCCTTCGTCGGAATTTCGACCGTATGTACGCGGCATAAAAGGTTATGCCGCGTACACACGGTCGGACTTTTCCACGGATAAGCCTCCGTTGGAATTTCGACCGTATATACGCGGCATTAGGAGCAAAATCGCTCCTCCGCCCCTGCTGCCCCCATGCTTCGGCATATATGCTCTTTTTTTTAACTGTGGTGGTGAAATCACCTCCTACAGCGTTGGAGTCACGGCTTTATGTATCGTGGGAGCAAACGCTGTTGCTGTCAAGATAAATAGATCCGTGCTGCAACTGAATGGCGTACCTGCTAAGCAAATGGTGGTTAACATTAAAACAAAGTAACATTACAGTACAACAGTAAGACCTTACCATGCCATACCTGCAAAGCAAATACCAAAACAAAACCTAGTAAAAAATAAAAAAATGTTTTAACGCAACCTGTGCCTAAAATATATATATGCCGAAGCATGGGGGCATCCTCCCGCAAAAAAGTTATGCCGCGTACACACGGTCGGAATTTCGACCGTATGTACGCGGCATTAGGAGCAAAATCGCTCCTCCGCCCCTGCTGCCCCCATGCTTCGGCATATATGCTCTTTTTTTTAACTGTGGTGGTGAAATCACCTCCTACAGCACTGGAGTCACGGCTTTATGTATCGTGGGAGCAAACGCTGTTGCTGTCAAGATAAATAATTCCGCGCTGCAGTTGAATGGCGCACCTGAAAACAAAAAATTACATACCTGAAAAGCAAGCATGATAAAACATTGCAGAATAGAATACAGTAAAAAAGAGCAGAACAATAGAGAGAAAATAGAGAGAGAGAGAACAATAAAACGACAACTATTTTTGGTTTTTTTATTTTATATTTTTTTTGTGTTTTGTTTTTTACGTTTTTTTTTTCTTTTTTACACTTTTTTTTGTAACTTTACAACTGTAATGGTTCGGGTCTCTCAAAATGTAATGGCATCTTGGGAGACCCTGTGTAAGTGTGTCCTAGTCTGTGAAATGCTGTACCCTACGCTAAAACTTCACTTTTGAGTGGTAGCGTTCAAAACATTCACCTTGGCAAAGACCAGGCTTGTCAGGACAGCGTGGACAAAAACTACGGGTGTCACGCCTAAATCCGCGCTTGCTACAGACACGACATCTTTTTTGGGGGTGGCTTTGGGTAGGGGTACTCGGGAGGACATACGAATAATGCCTCTCATGCAGCCGGCTTACTGCATTTGGTTGGGGATGGTGAGGTGCAGAACCGCCTGGATACAGGAGTTCTGTGACTATCTCATTCTGGAATTTTAGAAGAGATAACGTCCCGCCTGAAGCTCTGTATAGCACATGAGCGTTCAGCAAAGCCAATTGGAATAATGATAGAGACACTTTTTTGTACCAGCGTCTCGCCTTACGGTCAATTAGATACGGCGCCATCAACTGGTCGTTGAGGTCCACCCCTCCCATATTTTGGTTATATTCGTGGACACAGAGGGGTTTCTCCACAACACCAGTCGCCGTAGGAATTTGGACTGTCGTGTCTGCATGAAGGGAGGTAACAAGGAAAACATTCTTATTGTCCCTCCACTTCATAGCGAGCAAGTTATTACACTTCAAGCAGGCTCTCTCCCCCAGCCTAAGACGGGCATCTACAAGCCGCTGGGGAAAGCCCCGGCGATTAGGTCGCACGGTGCCACATGCTCCAATCTTATGATCAAACAAGTGACTAAACAGTGGCACGCTCGTGTAATAATTGTCCACATACAAGTGGTACCCCTTTCCGAATAAGGGTGACACCAAGTTCCACACTATCTTGCCAGCGCTCCCTATGTAATCCGGGCAGTTGACCGACTCAATCTGACTGTCTTTTCCCTCATAAACCGTAAAGTTCACTACATAGCCTGTTGCCCTGTCACAGAACTTGTAGAGCTTGACCCCGTATCTGGCACGCTTGCTGGGAAGGTACTGCTTGAAAGACAAGCGGCCAGAAAATTTAATCAGGGACTCATCAACGCAGACAACTTGATCGGGAGTAAACAAGGCTGCAAAACGTTCGTTGAAGTGGTTTATGAGGGGCCGAATTTTATAGAGCCGGTCGTATTCAGGGTCCCCACGTGGACGACAAAGTTCATTGTCGTTGAAGTGCATGAACCGCAAAATCTGCTCGTATCGTGCCCTGGACATGGAGGCAGAGAACACGGGCATGTGGTCAATTGGGTGCGTGGACCAATAAGCACGCAATGACGGAAATTTATGTGTGCCCATGTTGAGGGAAAGGCCCAGAAAGGTCTTAAATTCGGAAACCGTAATTGGTTTCCAATTTCTGGCAATTTTAGGCAACTGGGGGTTAGCGGCGATAAATTGACCAGCATATAAATTACTCTGGTCCACAATAGATCTATAGAGATCTTCCGTGAAAAACAGCGAATAAAAATCGATTGGCATAAAATCAGCTGTTTCCACCTGAATACCGGGTTGGGCAGTGAATGGGGGAAGTACGGGTTCTGCAGAAGTGGTGGGGACCCAATCAGGATAGGCGAATTCTGCAGGAAGGGCAGTATGGGCACGACGGGCCTGCCTTTGTCTTCTTGGTGGCAGCGGGACACTACTTGTGCTTGCCACCTCGCCAGCTTGAACTGCACTTATGGGACTCGCCACGTCACCAAGTGTTACTGCAGTGCTGGATGTACGTCCAGGCTGTACTAGGCCGCTGGTGCTTGCCAGTTCACCAGAAGGAATAGCGGCGCTAGTACTACTCTGCTCCATGATACGAGAGACCTGCGGTTCTTGCTCCTCAACAACCTCAGAAGATCGGGATCGGGTACGCCTGACCTTAGCAGGGACCTCAACTTCGTCGTCAGAGCTATCTGACGTGGGGCCGCTGACGTCACTGTCTTCTACGGGAAGATATTCTGAGCCTGAATCTGACAGATACGTGACCTCCTCTTCACTATCTGTCATGCTCAGAATCTCGTAGGCCTCTTTACTAGTGTACCTTCGACTTGCCATTTTGGGCTCTAAATTTAGGGGTACACTAGTAAGATTCACAGGAAAAAAAGCACCTGACTGTCGTCAGCAAATATATCAAACGCTACAAAAAAACTGTTAGCGATCGCAGGGATCAGGCCTGTCTCTGCGAACGCTGCAGTTATGTGTGTTGTGTTTGGTAAGTGACAGTGATCGATCGATACTGCACTTGGGTGGGCTGGGCTGGGCTGGGCGGAGGGGCTAAACGCAGGTACTAGCAGGTATCTGGGCTGATCCCGCTAACACTGCGTTTTTGGGAACCCTAAAACCGCTGGGGATGCTAGTATAGATCTGATCAGATACTATACCACTAAGGGGGGTGTATGCTTTGCGCGTGGGTGTTAGCGTTACTGGCACTAACCTAACACTGCCTGGGGCGACGCAGACCCTCTCTGGCGCTAAAACCTAATTGATCTCACCCGCCGGGCGATCAGGGGGGTTAAACCTTTATTGGGTTATATACGGCGGGTGCCCTGATGCTATAAAAAGCAAACTAATCAACCAGCGTCACCCGTAACCTTTATATGGTGATCACTGGTGAAAGGGTTAACTAGGGGCAATCAGGGGGTTAAAACCTTTATTAGGTTAAATATGGGGGTACCTGACACCAATAAAAACCTGCGGCGAACCTAAAAAAAAAATAACTGCCTATCTAAAACACCAGCGACACGAATACAGCGATCGGAAAAACAATCGCTTAGTGACGCTGAAGTTAGGGGGTGAAAGGGTTACCTGGGGGGTGATCAAGGGGTTAAACCTTTATTAGGGGGGGTTAGGGGGCTACCCTGGACCTAAAGGGGCCTAATCCTAACTGCCTTGCAACTTTTTACAATCACAGATGACACTAAATGCAGTGATCAGTAAAATAAATGATCACTGCAATCAGTGACACTGTGATTGGGGGCTTTGGGGTGACCTGGGGGGTGATCTGGGGGTGACTGGGGGGTGATTTGTGTGCCTATGTGTACCTACGTGTCAGTGGACTGTTGGAGCACTAACCTCTGTCTTCACTCCTCGGCGCCGGGAACGAAAAGACCGCGGCGAGGGAGATGACATCACTTCCTCCAGCCTGTGTTTACATCACATGGCGGAGGAAGCAATTTCATTGGCCGGGAGCGATCGCGAGGGGGGGGGCGGAATCGAGCGGCCGCCCCCTCATGCCTGATCGCTCCCGAACACTTAACGGCCGCTCACTGCAGTGAAGGGGGGTCCGGATGGACCCCCCAACTGCACAAAGGCGATCACGTAGATCTACGTGATTCTGCCTGTCCGTGCCATTCTGCCGACGTAAATCGGCGGTGGGCGGTCGTTAAGTGGTTAAACCAGCTGCTGAAAGTACTTAAAAGAGAAGTATGGGTTTCCTTTTTTTGCTTACATCTATTCTATGTGAGCTTTTGATATCAATAAACCCTCCCAGCCCTCTCAGAAGTGCCCCTATTCTGTTAAAATCAAGATAAATACCTGTGGGAGGTTCTACAGACTTTCATACAGCATCATCCCGACAATGATGTGAATATAGAGTCTTGATCCATTCCCTTTCCTGTCATTTTGCTTGATTGATGTCGGCTCTCCTCCCTCTGCTCATTCCTGAGACTTCACAGTGCACAGCTGCTCCCCCCTCCCTCCTCCTCTTCAGCCTGTTCTGTTCTTTAGAGGAATCCAGCAGAGATAACAGCCCTTCAGTGACTAAGGTGAGAGAAGTCACTCATAGTGCTGTGTATGAGAATCTACACTATATATTTCTATCTATCAGCACAGCCACGTCTCTTAGGGGAGTGGGGACAGAGGCAGGGGGGGTGTTGGTGGAGATGTTTACACCCCCTGAGAACTTTTCAAACTTAAAATGGACCGTTTTTGCCAGCTGAAGGAAAGTTCATGTGCACATGCTGTAAAAACTAAAAGAGGTAGGAAAAAAAGACTAGCTGATATGTGACTAATGTGATATGTACTAGTTATTTAACCCATTCCATACTTCTCCTTTAATAACTGAGGGTTTAATATATTTTGAATGATACATGTTTATTAATCATGTTCACTATGTTCATCTATTAGTATTTCAACATGTTTCACAAACTCTGTAAAGAATAGAAGTTGGCATGCTGTAAAAGTTTATCTCTGAATTAGTATGGTACTATGGAGGTAGTATATACAATTCTTCTTGTTCCAGTTTTCTAAATTATGTCGAAAAACACCACTTTCTCACAAGTACTTATTTTGCTCAATACTTAATCTGCAATTCAGTAGTTCCAAGTTTCATAAATATCTGGGGAAATGGGCAGTAAATTAGATTAGGGAAAACAGAATAAATGAGATTTTCTGAGCAATAATAAATTTAGAAATGTCAATAATTGGGCCTTTTATTGTACAACTGGCATTTTCCAGTAAGGAACGCTCATTATGTCATGCATTAAAGTGTGCTGCATTAAGGAAGCTCATTCAAATCAATGGGCTTCCGATGCACAAAAACATCCCAAATATCAGACATTTCACAATATTTATGGTGTGTTGCTAAGCACTGCACCACATGTGCATTGATGAAATGTATTGGGCTGCTGTTCAAAATGAATGGCACCGTATTGAGTCAACACATGTAACCAACGTTGCCACAATGCGTATATGTAAATTGTCCTTCAGGGTTTAAATCCGATTGGCTGTTATGAAGCAAAGCTACCATTTCTTAACCCCCAACATTTTATAAAAGCCTCAGTGTAGCATTTTTATGCTTTATATATTGTTCCAAGAACCATAACTGTGCCAGGAATTGAAGCAAACCTACAGGCAGTTTAAAGGCCTACTGTCAACTTGCCCATTCAAGACAAAATGACTGTGTGAAGCCCCCCTCACCACTTTATACCCACTTCTCCATCCCTTCCCTGTCGCTGCATCCTCTGTCGAAGCTGCTACTCAGTGTTGTAGCTCAGAGAAAGCGTAAGAGGCCTTAGCGCTGCATTATATGGGGTCACTTGCTCCCCCATCCACAGAAGCACTAGGTATTTAGTTGGGCTGATCACAGAGGAAGCAGCATCAAGGAGCTCTGGGGAGGTAAATATAAAGCAGTCAAGAGGAAAAGGTTACCCAGGCACTGTCACTTTACCCTAAATGTCTCATGAACATGTAGCACCCCCTTGTGTACATAGTGTGAATAGGTTAGGTCAATTTAGTTAAGCTATTTTTAGCCAAGTTATTTGGGCCATGTAGAGTTTAGCTGCCAGGCTCCGAGGGCTGAGCCTCTGTCACCTCCCCTGGCTTCTAGAATCTTCCAGAACTTAGTGGGCGGAGGGATGGAGATAGAAGTCTGAATATTCATGGGAGCTCTACTAATCCCTAGGTGAGGACGGCCCAGAAGGGTGGAGAGTTTGAAAATAAATGGTCAGGAGCCTGGCCACGTGGAGAGAGAATCCAGGATCCAGAGGACTAGATGGGACCTCTTTGCTGGGGGTCTCTGTTTACAGGCAGAAGGTGCCAGAGAAAGAGAGAGAGAGAAAAAGGGAGGCGTGTGCAGAGAAAGAGGAGGAAGGAAGCCGAGAGGAACCCTCACCCCCTTCAGTCTCACCTCGACTGGTTGAGACACCCCGGCAAGCAAGTGGGACCTGAACAGCAGGATGCTTGGGCACAAGATGCCATTATGCTTTAGGACTTAGGGGGCTGAGTGAGTAACCTCTGCCTGTTTCACCACCTAAAGCCTAAAGGGGGAGGCAGCCAGATGCATTACTCAACTAGCTACAGTATTTCAGAGAGACAAACCTTCACCCTCTGCTTAAGATAATCTTGTGCTAATGTACAAGTTCTAGGATCAGTATTGGAAGTGCTTTGCCAGTCTGTTAAAATTAATTTCCCCTGGGAACACAGTCTGGAGTTTTGTGCTAAAAAGACAGTGTAGCTCAAAGTTCCTCTACACTTTTCATCCCCCAAAGCCTACAATCGAGATTGCAGCCGAGTGCAATATTCATTACATTTTTAAAGGAACGGTTATCCTCAACCCTTGCTTGGGGAATTCTCAGTTGGAGCCAAGTGCGCTCTCATTTTGCAGGTAAGACTAAAATACCTGAAATCCAGTTGGAACTTATGGTTAGCCAGGATGTACAGTTATTCCACAGGGAGTACAGTCTGTTTTTTTTTTTTTCTAGAGGTGTGTGATCACTGAAATTGTCCACAAAGTTCTACCTTGACCAAGTTCTGGGCATCTCATAACCACCCTTACCCCATCCAAGTGTAGCACCCTGGCAGGGTGGGGTGGTGAGTGTGGCGTTCCCTTCAGGGGGGGTACTACCCTTTCTCTCCTCCTCTTCCCCTGCAGCTACGCCGGATCCACACTTGGTTAAGTTGTGGAAATCCACTGATTAATTACCTTTGAGTCTGCAGCAAAATACCTCTCACGAGTGGATCCCTGGTCTCCGTTGTCTAGGCGGAAGTCCCTTTCTAATAAAGCCAATGTCCACACAGGTGTAAAACCTAAGCAGCAAGGTTTTATTATTTTATCTTGAGGTAAAACTTTGAGAGAGAGAATAGACAAAGTAGGGAAAAGGTTCAGGCACGCAACACTTAAGACTCAGTACCGTCTCCACTCAAGCCTGAGTGGGCTTTGCTCTCCCAGATAGTCCCTCTTTAGATAGGTCCTAGCAGCCGGAGTAGAGCACAAATGAATCTGTCCTTTATGAAATGGGGATGCGATTGGGAATCCTCTGCCACAGGATTATCCAGTCCCAAACCTCCCAGCCAAGCAACAATGAGAGAAACCTTTAGGGTGTTGCAGGGCTTGTATCAACGATAATGGATCCCTCTTTAGGTAGGCCTCCAGGCCTCTCCCTGAGACAGCAGTATCGTCGCTATCTCCGACAGGACCGATCTTCCCCTGGAACTCCTTTCCTAAAATTGGGCCCCCTTCCAATGGGCAGCCTGGGATCTCTCTGTGAGGTGTAGGCCCTAGCCAGCCGAGCTGGGCCCACCATGCAGCGATGCAGCCTCGGGCTAAAGGTGCCCAGGACTGAAACGCACGCACAGACCCCTGGCCATGAGGGCCACAAGTGGTGGGGTACGTGCCGAACATCCTCCAGGACCAAGGGGTCCCCTAAAGTACCTCACGCCTAATGGCGTCTGCCCCTTATGTACCCTCTCCCAGCATGCAGGCCGACCACTCCCCTCTACGGCTGCCGAGAAAGGACACCCAATGGTGCTGTGATACCCCCTGTGGTTCAACCTAAGCCAACGGTGACAGTGCCACCCGCAGGCAACAGGGAACTGTACTGCCAGGCAGCATCACACCCAGAGCAGAAGCAAATAATTGAAATTGTAATTGGTGTGAGCCAAACTATCGGCTCAGACTTCCCCTAAATCTGTACATAGCGACCCCAAATATTGGGAGGGGCGCCACACAAGTTTACTCCTAATAACAAAAACAAAGCCTTTGGACTGGTTTTCTGACTATGTGTGCCTGCTCAATATGCATGTTGCCTGGCTGTGCAGACAAAGGGGGGCCCAAAATCCAGTAGCTCCTGAGAGGGACACGCTAATACACTAGCAACAAGGTTGGATAAGGCACATGGACTCAGTCGGCAGAGCGACTCTAATAATATAAGATCTCTTATGTTCTACAGTTTGCTACCTTTAAACTGCACATAGGTTCAGAAATACAAATAACATAATATTGTCACATTAATTCAGCAGTCTGTATCTGGAGCAGAATCACACTTCAGTGATTAAAAAGAAAATCATGACCTTTGCGATAGTAAACAAGTAATTTAACGTGCTAGAATGAGGGGATCATGAACAATTGTGGATTATTTTTTATAAGGCCATGCATTCTCCTTCCAGCTGTCATAACACACTGTGTCACTCTTTAAAGCACAACATACGATGCGCTCACTGCCAACACTTTTTCGCGTCCATCAAACTAGATGGTAGAGGAAAGCATTTAACACCTATTACCCAGGCTGCAGATGGAACCAGTTTCATGAATGGAACATGTTACAAAACACGTTACAAAATTTGACTTTTCTGGCTTTTAACTACTGCTTTATGAATAGCAGCCCAAAACATTGTGGATAAATAATTTATATTCTATGTACAGTATTAGTAATGCTGTCCTTTCTCAGTTCAATATCCCTTAATGCCGCGTACACACGATCGTTTTTCACGTTGTTAAAAATGCCATTTTTTAAATTGGGCATTAAAAACGATTGTGTGTTGGCTCTAGAGCATTTTTAACGACGTGAAAAATGGCCTAAAAAAATGAGAACCTGCTCTATTTTTTCACGTCGTTTTTTTTTAACGAAGTGAAAAACGGTAGTGTGTATGCTTTTACGAGGGGAAAAAAACCGCGCATGCTCAGAATCAAGTATGAGACGGGAGCGCTCGTTCTGGTAAAACTAACGTTCGTAATGGAGATAGCACATTTGTCACGCTGTAACGGACTGAAAAGCACGAGGCTGAAAAGCGCGAATCGTCTCTCAACAAACTTTACTAACATAAAGGGTGGCGCCATTCGAACGGAACTTCCCCTTTATAGTGCCGTTGTACGTGTTGTACGTCACTGCTCTTTGCTCGAGCATTTTTTTTAATGAACGTGTGTATGCAAGACAGGCTTGAGAGGAAACAAGAAAATCACGTCGAGAAAAACTTTGTTTTTGAAAATGACATTAAAAACGATCGTGTGTATAACATATATTTTAGAGTAGAGCTTTAAAGAGCTATCACTTACATATTTTGTTACATTTCTACCCCCTATGGTATAAAGTACTTGTAGTACTTTGTCCCATGGTGCTAAGCCAAGGTTCACACTGAAAGCGGGTTAGAAATTGCGCAAATTCAACTGAACTTGTGTTATTTTAAACCGGCAATGTAGTCCGACATCAGGGGCAATTTGACAGACATCTGTGTGGGTTCATGCACAGATCTCAATTCAAATCACCTTCAAAGTCACCAAAAGTAGTACAGAAACTACTTTTGGGGATCAGTGCAGTGTGGCACTGATTCGGACGGTGCTATTGCCGGCAATAGCCGCCGATTTGGCATGCAATTTGACATGTCAAATCACATGCCAAATCAGCCCAATGTGAACGTGGGCTTAGGCCCCTTTCACACTGGGCGGGGTCGGCGGTACAGCGCCACAATTTTTTGCGGCGCTTTACCATCAATTTTGTGGCGCTATTCGGCCGCTAGCAGGGCATTCCCCCCCCCCCCCCAGGAGCGGCCGAGAAAAGGTTAAAACCACCACAGAGGCGTTTTGCCGGCGGTATAGCCACAGTGCCCATTGATTTCAATGGGCAGAAGCGGTGGAGGAGCGGTATAGACACCGCTCCTTCACCGCACCAAAGATGCTGCTAGCAGGACTTTTTTTACTGTCCTGCTAGCGCACCGCTCCAGTGAGAAAGCCCTCGGGGCTTTCACACTGGAGAGACAGCAGCGGCTGTTTCAGGGCCCAGTGTGAAAGGGGTATTAGTGCTCTCTAACCCTAGTTCTGAGGGCCAACCTGCTCCACTACCCTTTTGCCACAGCCAAGCCGAGAACAGCTTTGAAGGAGGCGGCTAATTCATAAGTGAAGCTTGTTTCAGCTGGGAGCACGTTCCATAGACAAGCAGCGACAGGAGGAATTCAGAGCCTGACATGTTCCCTCCCTCTACTTAAAGAGGATATTCAGAAATATGCGTGAAAATTTTAATTTAGAAGCTACCAAAACTGTAGCTGCTGACTTTTAATAAACAGACACTTACCTGTCCAGGGATCCAGAGCTGTCCTCGCCAGACCCAGTTTTTTCACCGGTCTTTGGTCCCCGGTGTTGATGCTGGCCTACCTGTGGGCAACCAGCTGTGACTCCTTGTGGCTTCACATCTGGCTGCTCACTGCGCATGCTCAAGCTGCGCTTCGTTAATGGTCCTGTGATATGTCCCAGAAGACTGCGGGCAGGGAAGGGGGGGGGACCTCAGCTCAGATCGCCTGTCACAACTAGGTACCCGCTACCCCCCCCCCCCCAAAAAAAAAAAAACAGAAAACAAAATCCAAATGTGGCAGAGTAGGGGGGGAAAGCGGAGCTGCCCCTTTTGCGTGAAGTAGTTCCGCTTTAAAGTGGAACTTCACTCTCTCAATCAACACTGACTATTTTTAATCCTTTTGATGCTAGCCTTAGTAAATAGATAGGAAAGTATATCATTTTTATTTGTTTCAAACTTGAAGTTACTTTCTGGTTTCCAGGCTTAGGCAAATTATGTCATTTATCCCAGGAGTCTTGAGGAGGGAAGGAGGGGTTTTCTCAGCTGAGCACTCCCTCCTGCCTTCATGCCTGAGGTAGGGGCAGATGGATTCCAGAGAGTACAGTAAATGCTACATGAATCATCTGCCCTTTTTCAAGATAGCCATTGCCAGAAATGCTAGGGGGGTCTTTTTCAACGTGATTTTTCAGCAAAGTAAAGCATGGAGACATGGATGAATGGGCGAGTTTGCTTTGAATATAAAAAATTAAATAAATAGAGTTTTTAGTTTGTGGTGCTCAGGTCCCTTTATGAGATCCAAATTAGATCTTTGTTTTGTTAGAACACCCAACGTATTTGTAGCTTCAGTTTTTTTATTTTTTTTTCTGACTCTGGGTTATACTAGCCTCTATTTGTTAATACTTAAATCCATGTATTGCTTTACCATTGACTTTTGTGATAAGAATGCAGGTTAAGTTTCCTTTTAATCATTTATCCATAAAGACCATTGTGCAACCTTGCACACTGGACTAGTGAATCACTACTCTTGTGACAGTTAAAGCTGAAGATCTTTTGTAGTGATACGGGGGGGGGGGGGGCTCTGCATACTTAATCAGGCTACAAGCAGGACTTTTGGAAATGTTTCTTGGTTATTCAAGTCTTATCCACGTCTTGACCCCCAACTGTTCCCCATTCCAATTCTTAATTTTATTTTAGATAGGGAAAATTGCAAGAAAAAAGCGTTAACATTTCTTTTTATTGCCTTTTATCAGCCAGTTATCTTTATTTCATGTGCTCACTCATATGTTTAGAAATGCGCAAAGCTGTTGGGTGTAAGCAGTAAAACACCTGAGAAGGTTCAAGGGTATGAAAATGTATTAACGTAAACTGGTAATAAGTAGGGATGAGCTGAGGCGTGTTTGACACGAGTCTGAAACCCACCTAAGCTATCCAGCCAGAAAGCTGTCAAAGCAAACAGCCCTGCCCTGGAGAAGCACATATACAATGGGCATGCATCTGTGGTAGGGTGACCACATTTCCAAACTACCATTCAGGGACAGCCCCCCCCCCCCCTTCCCAAAAATCAGCTTGTGCTGTAATGAATCACAGCACAGTGATTGGACACAAGAGGCGGGATTTATGATTTCTCCAATCACAAGCAGGGTGCAGGGATTGTGCTCCTCCAGGCATTCCCGGACAGGACAAGTACTGTCAGTGAGTAAAGCGGTGATGTGGCAGCCTTTTTTGGGGCCATCAGATCGGCCCAGGGGGTGGCTGTGTCAGTTTAATTCAGGGACACTGTATTGTCCTGGAATAAAGGTACCCGGGACAGACCTGCAAAATGTGTGACTGTCCCGGGCAATCCAGGACACGTGGTCACCCTAATCTGTGGGGTAGGAAAAGCCTCTGCTGCCTATGACAGCTTCCTGACAGAAAAGCTGAGGTGGGTTCAGACTCATATCCGAACACGTCTGAGTTCATCCCTGGTAATGAGAACCTTTGGAGGCTACCATTGCTACTTCGTATTCAAATATAGGGCCCTGGCTGTCATGCTGTTCCAATGGTTTCAGTACTTTCTCAATTACTGATCTGTGATAAGTATTTAAACTAAGAGATTTGATCTCCTTTCTTAAAGCGGAGCTCCACCCAAGAGGGCATGCGCAGTAGGGAGTCGCCTGCCAGTTTCCCTTACAAGGAATGGCAGCGGCAGGACCCAAGAGCCAACTGAAAAATCAGCTGAGGTACCGACATTGTGGGATCCCTGGACAGGTAAGTGTCCTAATATTAAAACTCAGCAGCTACAGTATTTGTAGCTGCTGACTTCTAATTTTTTGGTGGGAGGGCTGGAGCTTCGCTTTAACTTTTGCTTGCTTAGAAAGCCTTGACAATCTACATCCTGATCTAGTATCATGCATAGTAGATGTTATTGTTCTCAGCCTGTTCTTACATTTGGATTCTTTTCCTGATCTGGCACCTCAGAACATATGAATACAAGATGGATTTCTAATTGGTTAAATCGGTTACTCAGTTTAAAGCGGTTGTATACCCCGCTTGGTGATTTTTAAAGCAGAGTTCAACCCAAAAATTGAACTTCCGCTTTAAGTGATGGTGACCCTCTGACATGCCACATTTGGCATGTAATTTTTTTTGGTGGGGGGAGCGGATAACCAGTTTTTATGGTCACCCAGTTCCCACTTCCTCCCCGGGCTCCGTGGCACTGGAAGGAAGTTCACCTCTCCCTCCTTCCCTCCCTGCAATCTTCTGAGACACATCACAGGTCCCAAAAGATTGCCCGACCATTCACATCACGCAACGTGGCTCGTGCATGTGCAGTGTGCACTCGGCTGTAAAGCCACAGCTGGGCGCACACAGTTAGAATGTCGGCGCCACAGAGAGGAGGGGGGAGAGGAGCGAGGCTTTGTGCACCTGCATCGCTGGACCGTGCGACAGGTGAGTGTCTGATTATTAAAAATCAGCAGCTACACTTTTTGTAGCTGCTGACTTTTAAATGGGTGGAACTCCGCTCTAACTACAGGTAAGCCTATAATAAGACTTACCTGTAGGTAAAATTAAAATCTCCTAAACCTGCACAGTTTAGGAGATATTCACCTTTCATGCAGCTGCTGACATCAGTGGCGCATGTACTCTGAAGGTCCGGCATATCCTGCCAGAACTTCAGAATTCCTTGCCAGGACGGAGGGCTCCCGCACGCATGCACGGGAGTGACATCATCGTGGCTCCGGCCACTCACAGTGCCGGAGACCGCGAACCAGGGAGAAATGCCGGGGGAATATGTCAGGCCCCTCAGCGGTAACCCGGCGCCGCTGCGGGGGCTTTGTTATAAGGTATTTCATAATGTGCTCGTATGCGATGCATACTAGTACATTATGCTATTGTCTTGCAGGTTTTTTTTTAAGCTGAAAAATATACAAATCCTTTAGTTCAGCTATACAGTAATTTTATATATATATATATATATATATATATTGTGACAGCAGGAAGGTAAAGTCACCTGGTTGCATCCAGGGGGGTAGATATATTTCTCCCAGATTCAGGCTTTATGCCGACTTATACAACTAGGGAGTTGATGAAGCCCAGCTGAGGCTAGTGGGCTCATGAATGACTCATACCTCTAGGGAGAGTGCTGGGCGTCGTGAGGCAGGGAGTTGATGAGACCAGCTGAAGCCTGTCAGTTCGTTTAAGGCCTCTATAAAAACTCCCAGCTTCATTAGATGTTAGCTCATGCCTGGAACCAGACCTGTGTGGACTGTCTAGGGAGAGTGAACCCCTGTGCGGTGAGGCAAAGCCTGTGTGGCTATTTGTTTGGACTTTTACTAAACCAGGGACTTAGGGACTAGGACAGCACTAGGCTGATCCCAGTTGTTAGTTTAGGAAACCTGCATGTTTAGTCAGAGGTCAAACTGACCAGGATTTATTTTGTTTGTTTCTTTTTGGCTTTGCTGTGTTTTTGTCACTGTACATAGAGAAATAAACCGCACCTTTTGATTTTGAAAACCACAACCTCCGTCTGCTGGCCCTGTTTTTGTGTGGGGAGCCCAACCAGGGGGTCACACACACCCGCTACCGAGTTAACCCCCTCACAGTTGGTGGAGAACCAGTGGCAGTTTTTTTTAAGCCAGCATGGAGGAGATACTGAAACAGCTGGCTCTAGCAAATGCCAATCAACAGCAGACAAATGCAGGTTTGCAAAGGAGCCTTGCAGCCCAGCAGCAAGCTCATCAACAAGCCCAGCAGCAATCTGAGGCCCGCTTCATAGACCTGTTACAGAAGCAAGAGCAGAGACTACAACAAATGGAAGCAGTAATGCAGCAACGTCCGCAGACCAGTGAGGAAAGCCGTCCCACTAATACCGCGTCCTTTGGGGTGAGTCGTTTATTGACAAAAATGACTGGAGAGGATGATCCAGAGGTATTTTTGACCACATTTGAAAGGACTGCTGAAAGAGAAAAGTGGCCTGAGGAGCAGTGGGCTGGACTGGTGGCTCCTCTGTTAACTGGTGAATCGCAGAAGGCTTACTATGACCTAGAGCCTGACCAAGCAAAAGACTATGTGATGCTAAAAGCTGAAATATTGGCAAGGCTGGGTGTCACCCTGGCTGTCCGGGCTCAGCGTGTGCATAACTGGACTTTCCAGCTTGGAAAACCCCCCAGGTCTCAAATGTATGATCTCATTCACCTGAGCAGGAAGTGGCTACAGCCAGAGACTTTGTCCGCACCGGAGATTGTGGAACGTGTTGTGATGGATCGTTTCTTGAGAGCTCTTCCTACCGCCATTCAAAAGTGGGTAAGCCACGGAGACCCAGAAACGGCCGGTAAACTTGTGGATCGTGTAGAGAGATACTTGGCTACAGAGAACCTGACGGCCTCTTCCAGAGACTCTCGGACTTTCCACCCTAAGACCAGACCATCCCCAGGGGCGGATAAGAGGATTCCAAGGGGTGAGGGTGGAGAGAGTGAGAGGGTGGGAGCTCTACCCCAAGTTTGGCGAGAACAGCCTGGGAAATCAGCGGCTCAAGAGGCCGCAAGAAGGATCGTTTGCTACCGCTGCCGGCAAGCGGGACATATTGCAGCCAATTGCCCGGTTGTGGAGGAACCCATGCAGTGTGACTTTCTGACGGGCAGACGTCAGTCGCTGTGTGCGACAGTCGCATGCACTGCCATTCGAGGAACTGAGAAACATTTATGCAAAATGTGTGTTAATGGTAGAAATGTTGTGGTATTGTTGGATTCAGGTAGCCTTGTGACCCTGATAAAGGCTGAGTTAGTTAAAACAGAGGTCTCTGGGAATAGCAAGGTAGCTGTTATTTGTGTGCATGGGGACACCCGAGAGTATCCAGTGACTACAGTGTGTTTCGAGACCCCCAAAGGTACCCTCTCTCATCCAGTGGGCTTAGTATCTCAGTTACCGCATGACGCCATTGTGGGAAGGGATTTTCCGAAGTTCTGGGAACTGTGGGATGATCCTGAGCCCCCCACTGGTGCCCCTATGTACCAGGAATGTGATAGCCAGAACTCCTCTGAGAGTGGTGAGGACTCTCCAGAATTTCCCTTGTCAGTATTGGCAGGGGAGACTCAAGAAACTGGAGAGGAGCCCACCTCCTCAGACGAAAACCTACCGTCTGTGGAGTTTTCTGATCTGGAGGTTCACAGGGAAAATTTTGCCACAGAACAGTTAAAAGACCCCGCCCTAATAAAGGCACGGGAAAACGTAGTGGAAATAGATGGCGAGTTAGTGAACCCAGATAATACCTGCACTTACCCATACTTCAGCGTAGAGAAGGACCTACTGTATCGGGTGGCAAAAAGGGCAGAAGAAACCGTTGAGCAGCTGGTGGTGCCCAAACCTTACAGGAAGTTGGTGTTGGAGTTGGCCCATGGGCACATTCTTGGAGGTCATCTGGGGACAGAGAAAACCCGAGAGAGGGTATTACAGAGATTCTATTGGCCTGGGGTGATGAAGGACATAGAAAATTATTGTTCCTCCTGCCCTGTGTGTCAGAGGTCGGCCCCGATGCCACATTTCCGTAGCCCGCTGGTCCCTCTACCCATCATTGAGGTCCCGTTTGAGAGAATCGCAATGGATTTGGTAGGTCCTATAATCAAGTCCGCTAGGGGGCACCAGTACATATTGGTTATAATGGACTATGCCACCCGTTATCCAGAAGCGATCCCTCTCAGAAATACCTCGGCCAAAACCATAGCCAAAGAGCTATCTCTTGTTTTTAGCCGGGTGGGTATTTGTAAAGAACTGCTTACGGACCAAGGTACACCCTTTATGTCCCGGGTTATGAAAGAGCTGTGTAAATTGTTCAAAGTGACGCAATTGCGTACATCTGTGTATCACCCCCAAACCGATGGGCTGGTTGAAAGATTCAACAAAACCCTAAAACAAATGTTGAAGAAAGTGGTGGATAGAGATGGAAAGGATTGGGACTGTCTACTTCCTTATTTGATGTTTGCTATTAGGGAGGTGCCCCAATCCTCTACGGGATTCTCCCCCTTTGAGTTACTGTATGGGAGACACCCAAGAGGGCTGTTGGATATTGCCAAGGAAACTTGGGAAAGTGAGAGTTCTCCCCACAGGAGTGTGATTGAGCATGTCGCCCTGATGCAAGATCGAATTGCACAGGTAATGCCCATCGTGAAGGAACATTTGGCCCAAGCGCAGTTGGCACAGCAGAGAGTGTACAACCGTGGAGCAAAGACCCGTACCTTTTCCCCGGGGGATAGGATATTGGTACTTGCCCCTACGGTTGAAAGTAAATTCCTTGCCAAATGGCAAGGCCCCTACGAGATAATGGAAAAAGTGAGCGAAGTGAATTACAAGGTCAGACAACCAGGAAGGCGAAAGCCCGAACAGATATATCACGTTAATCTGTTGAAAGCCTGGAGGGATAGAGAGTCCCTAGTCGCAGAAACTTGGTCACCAGCTCAAACTGGTTGCGTGATTCCGGAGGTTGGAATAGCAGCCACCTTGTCACAACCCCAACAACAGGAGGTTAAGGAGTTTGTGCTTCGCAACAAGGAGGTGTTCTCTGAGCTGCCGGGACAAACATCTGGGGTAGAGCATGATATTATTACCCCGCCCGGTGAAAGGGTGAAGTTAAAACCCTATCGGATCCCAGAGGCCCGACGGGAGGCAATACGGGAGGAAGTACAGAAAATGCTGAACTTAGGGGTGATAGAGGAGTCCCAAAGTGATTGGTCTAGTCCCATTGTGTTGGTGCCTAAACCGGATGGGAGCTGGCGATTTTGTAACGATTTTCGTCAGTTGAACAAAGTTACAAAATTTGACACCTACCCCATGCCACGTATAGATGAGTTGATCGACCGGCTGGGAACAGCCCGATACATGACGACTCTTGACCTCACAAAAGGGTATTGGCAAATTCCCCTGGCCAAGTCGGCCAAAGAGAAAACCGCATTTGTAACCCCAGACGGGGCGTTCCAATATAAGAGAATGCCGTTCGGGTTACAGAATGCGCCGGCCACATTCCAGCGGAAAATGGACCAGATGCTGAGGCCCCATCGGAAGTATGCTGCGGCTTACCTGGATGACGTAATTGTCCATAGCACAGATTGGGCCTCACATCTGCCAAAAGTGCAAGCAGTCCTGGACTCTGTTCGGGAAGCGGGGTTTACGGCTAACCCCAAGAAGTGTACCATTGGGCAGGAGGAGGCCAAATATCTTGGGTACACCATTGGCAGGGGAGTAATAAAACCCCAACTCAACAAAGTCGAGGCCATCCAGAGTTGGCCACGTCCCAACAGCAAGAAGCAGGTACGAGCCTTTCTGGGAATCGCGGGTTATTATCGGCGCTTCATTCCCCACTTTGCTTCTAAGGCTGTGCCCCTAACCAACCTGACGAAAGGGAAAGGGTCGGTCATGATTAAATGGACCCCCGAGGCTGAGGCAGCATTCCAATTCTTGAAACAAGCCTTATGTAGCCAGCCAGTGTTGTACTCACCCGACTTCTCTAAAGACTTTGTCGTACAAAGTGATGCGTCAGATGTGGGGTTAGGAGCAGTATTGTCCCAGGTCTGGAACGGGGAAGAGCACCCAGTCATTTACCTCAGCAGGAAGTTGAAGTCCCATGAGGTAAATTACGCCACGGTTGAAAAGGAGTGTTTAGCGGTGAAGTGGGCTCTAGATTCCCTTCGGTACTATCTGCTAGGTAGGCACTTTGACATGGTTACGGATCACGCTCCGTTAAAGTGGATGGCTCAAAACAAGGAGACAAATAGAAGAGTGAATAGGTGGTTCCTGGCCCTACAGGAATTCAACTTCACAGTAAAGCATCGCCCTGGCGTTCAAATGGGGAATGTGGATGCTTTGTCTCGAGTACATGAATGCCTGATTGCTGGTGTTCCAACCCCAAGGTTAAAACAAGAGGGGGGGGTATGTGACAGCAGGAAGGTAAAGTCACCTGGTTGCATCCAGGGGGGTAGATATATTTCTCCCAGATTCAGGCTTTATGCCGACTTATACAACTAGGGAGTTGATGAAGCCCAGCTGAGGCTAGTGGGCTCATGAATGACTCATACCTCTAGGGAGAGTGCTGGGCGTCGTGAGGCAGGGAGTTGATGAGACCAGCTGAAGCCTGTCAGTTCGTTTAAGGCCTCTATAAAAACTCCCAGCTTCATTAGATGTTAGCTCATGCCTGGAACCAGACCTGTGTGGACTGTCTAGGGAGAGTGAACCCCTGTGCGGTGAGGCAAAGCCTGTGTGGCTATTTGTTTGGACTTTTACTAAACCAGGGACTTAGGGACTAGGACAGCACTAGGCTGATCCCAGTTGTTAGTTTAGGAAACCTGCATGTTTAGTCAGAGGTCAAACTGACCAGGATTTATTTTGTTTGTTTCTTTTTGGCTTTGCTGTGTTTTTGTCACTGTACATAGAGAAATAAACCGCACCTTTTGATTTTGAAAACCACAACCTCCGTCTGCTGGCCCTGTTTTTGTGTGGGGAGCCCAACCAGGGGGTCACACACACCCGCTACCGAGTTAACCCCCTCACAATATATATATATATATATATATATATATATTGTGAGGGGGCTAGCTCGGCAGCGGGTATGTGTGACCCCCGGGATGGGCTCCCCACCCAAAAACAGGCCCAGCAGACGGAGGTTGTGGTTTTCAAAATCAAAAAAGGTGCGGTTTATTTTCTATTTACAGTGACAAAAACACAGCAAGGCAAAAAAAACAAACACAAAATAAATCCTGGTCAACTTGACCTCTGACTAAACTTACAGGTTTCCTAACTAACGACTGGGATCAGCCTAGTGCTGTCCTAGTCCCTGGTTTTAAATGTCCAAGCAAAATATAGCCACACAGGCTTTCTCTCACCGCACAGGGGTTCACTCTCCCTAGACAGTCCACACAGGTCTGCTTCCAGGCATGAGCTAACATCTAATGAAGCTGGGAGTTCTTATAGAGGCCTAAATGAGCTGACAAGGTTCAGCTGGACTCATCAACTCCCTGTCTGCACGACGCCCAGCCCTCTCCCTAGAGGTATGAGTCATCAATGAGCCCACTAGTCTCAGCTGGGCTTATACAACTCTCCACCTAGCTGTATAAATCGGCGTAAAGCCTGAATCTGGGCGAAATATATCTACCCCCCTGGATGCAACCAGGTGACTTTACCTTCCTGCTGTCACATACCCCCCCCTCTTGTTTTAACCTCGGGGTTGGAACACCAGCAATCAGGCATTCATGTACTCGAGACAAAGCATCCACATTCCCCATTTGAACGCCAGGGCGATGCTTTACTGTGAAGTTGAATTCCTGGAGGGCCAGGAACCACCTATTCACTCTTCTATTTGTTTCCTTGTTTTGAGCCATCCACTTTAACGGAGCGTGATCCGTAACCATGTCAAAGTGCCTACCTAGCAGGTAGTACCGAAGGGAATCTAGAGCCCACTTCACCGCTAAACACTCCTTTTCAACGGTGGCGTAATTTACCTCATGGGACTTCAACTTCCTGCTGAGGTAAATGACTGGGTGCTCTTCCCCGTTCCAGACCTGGGACAATACTGCTCCTAACCCCACATCTGACGCATCACTTTGTACGACAAAGTCTTTAGAGAAGTCGGGTGAGTACAACACTGGCTGGCTACATAAGGCTTGTTTCAAGAATTGGAATGCTGCCTCAGCCTCGGGGGTCCATTTAATCATGACCGACCCTTTCCCCTTCGTCAGGTTGGTTAGGGGCACAGCCTTAGAAGCAAAGTGGGGAATGAATCGCCGATAATACCCAGCGATTCCCAGAAAGGCTCGTACCTGCTTCTTGCTGTTGGGACGTGGCCAACTCTGGATGGCCTCGACTTTGTTGAGTTGGGGTTTTATTACTCCCCTCCCAATGGTGTACCCAAGATATTTGGCCTCCTCCTGCCCAATGGTACACTTCTTGGGGTTAGCCGTAAACCCTGCTTCCCGAACAGAGTCCAGGACTGTTTGCACTTTTGGCAGATGTGAGGCCCAATCTGTGCTATGGACAATTACGTCATCCAGGTAAGCCGCAGCATACTTCCGATGGGGCCTCAGCATCTGGTCCATTTTCCGCTGGAATGTGGCCGGCGCATTCTGTAACCCGAACGGCATTCTTTTATATTGGAACGCCCCGTCTGGGGTTACAAATGCGGTTTTCTCTTTGGCTGACTTGGCCAGGGGGATTTGCCAATACCCTTTTGTGAGGTCAAGAGTCGTCATGTATCGGGCTGTTCCCAGCCGGTCGATCAACTCATCTATACGTGGCATGGGGTAGGTGTCAAATTTTGTAACTTTGTTCAACTGACGAAAATCGTTACAAAATCGCCAGCTCCCATCCGGTTTAGGCACCAACACAATGGGACTAGACCAATCACTTTGGGACTCCTCTATCACCCCTAAGTTCAGCATTTTCTGTACTTCCTCCCGTATTGCCTCCCGTCGGGCCTCTGGGATCCGATAGGGTTTTAACTTCACCCTTTCACCGGGCGGGGTAATAATGTCATGCTCTACCCCAGATGTTTGTCCCGGCAGCTCAGAGAATACCTCCTTGTTGCGAAGCACAAACTCCTTAACCTCCTGTTGTTGGGGTTGTGACAAGGTGGCTGCGATTCCAACCTCAGGAATCACGCAACCAGTTTGAGCTGGTGACCAAGTGTCTGCGACTAGGGACTCTCTATCCCTCCAGGCTTTCAACAGATTAACGTGATAGATCTGTTCGGGCTTTCGCCTTCCTGGTTGTCTGACCTTGTAATTCACTTCGCTCACTTTTTCCATTATCTCGTAGGGGCCTTGCCATTTGGCAAGGAATTTACTTTCAACCGTAGGGACAAGTACCAATATCCTATCCCCCGGGGAAAAGGTACGGGTCTTGGCTCCACGGTTGTACACTCTCTGCTGTGCCAACTGCGCTTGGGCCAAATGTTCCTTCACGATGGGCATTACCTGTGCAATTCGATCTTGCATCAGGGCGACATGCTCAATCACACTCCTGTGGGGAGAACTCTCACTTTCCCAAGTTTCCTTGGCAATATCCAACAGCCCTCTTGGGTGTCTCCCATACAGTAACTCAAAGGGGGAGAATCCCGTAGAGGATTGGGGCACCTCCCTAATAGCAAACATCAAATAAGGAAGTAGACAGTCCCAATCCTTTCCATCCCTATCCACCACTTTCTTCAACATTTGTTTTAGGGTTTTGTTGAATCTTTCAACCAGCCCATCGGTTTGGGGGTGATACACAGATGTACGTAATTGCGTCACTTTGAACAATTTACACAGCTCCTTCATAACCCGGGACATAAAGGGTGTACCTTGGTCCGTAAGCAGTTCTTTACAAATACCCACCCGGCTAAAAACAAGAGATAGCTCTTTGGCTATGGTTTTGGCCGAGGTATTTCTGAGAGGGATCGCTTCTGGATAACGGGTGGCATAGTCCATTATAACCAATATGTACTGGTGCCCCCTAGCGGACTTGATTATAGGACCTACCAAATCCATTGCGATTCTCTCAAACGGGACCTCAATGATGGGTAGAGGGACCAGCGGGCTACGGAAGTGTGGCATCGGGGCCGACCTCTGACACACAGGGCAGGAGGAACAATAATTTTCTATGTCCTTCATCACCCCAGGCCAATAGAATCTCTGTAATACCCTCTCTCGGGTTTTCTCTGTCCCCAGATGACCTCCAAGAATGTGCCCATGGGCCAACTCCAACACCAACTTCCTGTAAGGTTTGGGCACCACCAGCTGCTCAACGGTTTCTTCTGCCCTTTTTGCCACCCGATACAGTAGGTCCTTCTCTACGCTGAAGTATGGGTAAGTGCAGGTATTATCTGGGTTCACTAACTCGCCATCTATTTTCACTACGTTTTCCCGTGCCTTTATTAGGGCGGGGTCTTTCAACTGTTCTGTGGCAAAGTTTTCCCTGTGAACCTCAAGATCAGAAAACTCCACAGACGGTAGGTTTTCGTCTGAGGAGGTGGGCTCCTCTCCAGTTTCTTGAGTCTCCCCTGCCAATACTGACAAGGGAAATTCGGGAGAGTCCTCACCACTCTCAGAGGAGTTCTGGCTATCATATTCCTGGTACATAGGGGCACCAGTGGGGGGCTCATGATCATCCCACAGTTCCCAGAACTTCGGAAAATCCCTTCCCACAATGGCGTCATGCGGTAACTGAGACACTAAGCCCACTGGATGAGAAAGGGTACCTTTGGGGGTCTCGAAACACACTGTAGTCACTGGATACTCTCGGGTGTCCCCATGCACACAAATAACGGCTACCTTGCTATTCCCAGAGACCTCTGTTTTAACTAACTCAGCCTTTATCAGGGTCACAAGGCTACCTGAATCCAGCAATACCACAACATTTCTACCATTAATACACATTTTGCATAAATGTTTCTCAGTTCCCCGAATGGCAGTGCATGCGACTGTCGCACACAGCGACTGACGTCTGCCCGTCAGAAAGTCACACTGCATGGGTTCCTCCAAAACCGGGCAATTTGCTGCAATATGTCCCGCTTGCCGGCAGCGGTAGCAAATGATCCTTCTTGCCGCCTCTTGAGCCGCTGATTTCCCAGGCTGTTCTCGCCAAACTTGGGGTAGAGCTCCCACCCTCTCACTCTCTCCACCCTTACCCCTTGGAATCATCTTATCCGCCCCTGGGGATGGTCTGGTCTTAGGGTGGAAAGTCCGAGTGTCTCTGGAAGAGGCCGTCAGGTTCTCTGTAGCCAAGTATTTCTCCACACGATCCACAAGACCATCGGCCGTCTCTGGGTCTCCATGGCTTACCCACTTTTGGATGGCAGTAGGAAGAGCTCTCAAAAACCGATCCATTACAACACGTTCCACAATCTTTGGTGCGGACAAAGTCTCTGGCTGTAGCCACTTTCTGCTCAGGTGAATGAGATCATACATTTGAGACCTGGGGGGTTTTCCAAGCTGGAAAGTCCAGTTATGCACACGCTGAGCCCGGACAGCCAGGGTGACACCCAGCCTTGCCAATATTTCAGCTTTTAGCATCACATAGTCTTTTGCTTGGTCAGGCTCTAGGTCATAGTAAGCTTTCTGCGATTCACCCGTTAACAGAGGAGCCACCAGTCCAGCCCACTGCTCCTCAGGCCACTTTTCTCTTTCAGCGGTCCTTTCAAATGTGGTCAAAAATACCTCTGGATCATCCTCTCCAGTCATTTTTGTCAATAAACGACTCACCCCAAAGGACGCGGTATTAGTGGGACGGCTTTCCTCACCGGTCTGCGGACGTTGCTGCATTACTGCTTCCATCTGTTGTTGTAGTCTCTGCTCTTGCTTCTGCAACAGGTCTATGAAGCGGGCCTCAGATTGCTGTTGGGCTTGTTGCTGAGCCTCCAGACTCTGTTGTAAAGTTGCAAGGCTCTGTTGATGAGCTTGCTGCTGGGCTGCAAGGCTCCTTTGCAAACCTGCATTTGTCTGCTGTTGATTGGCATTTGCTAGAGCCAGCTGTTTCAGTATCTCCTCCATGCTGGCTTAAAAAAAAACTGCCACTGGTTCTCCACCAACTGTGAGGGGGCTAGCTCGGCAGCGGGTATGTGTGACCCCCGGGATGGGCTCCCCACCCAAAAACAGGCCCAGCAGACGGAGGTTGTGGTTTTCAAAATCAAAAAAGGTGCGGTTTATTTTCTATTTACAGTGACAAAAACACAGCAAGGCAAAAAAAACAAACACAAAATAAATCCTGGTCAACTTGACCTCTGACTAAACTTACAGGTTTCCTAACTAACGACTGGGATCAGCCTAGTGCTGTCCTAGTCCCTGGTTTTAAATGTCCAAGCAAAATATAGCCACACAGGCTTTCTCTCACCGCACAGGGGTTCACTCTCCCTAGACAGTCCACACAGGTCTGCTTCCAGGCATGAGCTAACATCTAATGAAGCTGGGAGTTCTTATAGAGGCCTAAATGAGCTGACAAGGTTCAGCTGGACTCATCAACTCCCTGTCTGCACGACGCCCAGCCCTCTCCCTAGAGGTATGAGTCATCAATGAGCCCACTAGTCTCAGCTGGGCTTATACAACTCTCCACCTAGCTGTATAAATCGGCGTAAAGCCTGAATCTGGGCGAAATATATCTACCCCCCTGGATGCAACCAGGTGACTTTACCTTCCTGCTGTCACAATATATATATATAGTGACATTATGAAAGGCAATTGATTGATGGACGTTATGTTTTACCGCGCATGCGTTCATTTGCTGAGAACTAAGGTGGAATCCGGTCCGGGTTTTACCAGCCACCTTGACAGGGTTGATTCCGGACCAGATTTTGCGGGCCGCTTGTGTCCACCAATAGGTGGTATAAATAAAGCAGGACTAAAGCAAAGAATTGCTCTTGGCCTGGGACTCAGGAAGCCAAAAACCCAAGAGAGCTGCTTATGTGAAGTTTGCTTTGTGAGAGAAAGAAAAGGTTTGCATTATCTTTGTTTTATGGGTGACTGGGAGAAGCCCTTCACCTCTGAGTTAAGAACCTGCAATGTTATATAGTGCCTGGATGGCAAAGATTTATTTTCTGTTTTGTTTGTTTAATTTTCATGAAACCTTTTTAAATAAAACTGGCTACAAATCAGATTTTTAGGAAAACCTGCCCCCCCCCCCGACTATATAATTATATATATATATATATATATATATATATATATATTTTATATATACAGTATATTATTACTGTCTGAAAAGCCTTGAGGTGTTTAGGCAGCATACAGGTGAGGGGAGGACCTCATCCGTGAAAGATGCTCTTACATATTCATTAGCAGGCTTATGACACAGCTGTCTGAATGCATCCTGAAGACATCAGGAAAGACAAAATGCGCTAAGGTGGGGACACTGATGTGAGATTACTTCCGCTTTGGATTTGGAACGCACACTGGCTCCATAGTGATTGTGGAGCAGTGGTACTTCCCCTATAGGCTGAGCTCGTTATTTCAGGTGCCAGTTTCTTAGACACAGTGATATGAGTGGGACAGATTAATCCTTTCCATTTATTTTGATTATTTCCCTGGGCTGCTGGTATATGCAAAAAAGCAGAAAGTGCTTTTGAAGTGTGGAGTATATAGAGCTCAAAAGGGGAATCAGATTCTCAAAGTGCTATTTGACCTTTCTTTTGTTAAAGGGTCAAATTGCACTGGTGAGTGATTTATTTCTTAAGGACTCCAGTACTGGTGCACGGAAGTGGATTTTTGCACACTGTTTACACTGAATTATGGACTTGCTATAATTTAATGTTTACTTGTTTGAAAGAACTCATGTTAGGCCCCTTTCACACGAGCGGACCGTTCAGGTTCACCTGTCAGTTTTTTAGGTGGAGCTGAACAGATGCACCATGCAGGTCTATGGAGCGACGGATGTCAACGGTGACCATGTCCGCTGACATCCGATCCGCTAAAATCAGACGTATGGCGATACGTTCGCTATCCGTCCTGGCGGATCGGATCCGATGAGATCTGATGAAAACGGACATGCTGTCTGTTTTCATCCGTTCTCTCCATAGGAATCAGCGGCACTTGACGGGCCGCTTCCCCGCTCAGTGAGCAGAGATGGACCTGTCATCCGCCGGCTCAGTGGAGATCAACGGAGCAATCTCCCGCTGAGCTGGCCGACCCTGCTGAAACAGATCTGTCTCCTGTGGTAGGGACTTACACAAGAAATTAGTTTTTTATGTGATATTGCTCTTAATGGACTGTAAGCTCTAACGCGCAGGGCCCTCTGATCCCTCTGTATCGAATTGTATTGTGACTGTACTGTCTTCCCTGATGTTGTGTAAAGCGCTGCGCAAACTGTTGGCGCTATATAAATCCTGTATAATAATAATAATAACGTGTAGCGGCCTCCACTCTCACCTCTTTCTCATCAGCTCGTCTGTCTCTTGTCTAGGGGTACCTTAGAGGAGAGAGTGCGGGGTCACCACGCCAAGCCTTCACCACAGATGTCTGTGTGGTGTAAGCAAAGTTCTTATTTTACCTTTGGGTCGGTGTTCTGCACCTGGAACCTCCAAAGAGAGTTACCTTGAACAATGTCTGCCAGAAAATGAGCCCCACACCATTAAAGTCCAACACTCCTTTATTCTTCTCAATGCAAAAGTGAACACAATTAGTTGGACTCCTTAGAGAACAGAACAGACAAGGAGGTGTGGATGCGAGTAGGACCAGACACAATGAACTCTCCACTTTCCTTCCTGAAAGTGGGTTGCGGTCTCCCAGCGAAGGGGGATTTCCTTCCAGGCGGTCTCCGATGGAAGGCTCACCTGTCACCGGCAATATGCTGCACCGGGTCTTCAAGCAAGTGTCTCCCACCGGTCCATTATGCCCTCCGGATTCGGGTACCCTCTCCCAGGGTCCCCTAGGATCTCCTTCCCTCGCGGAACTCAGTGTTGGGCACTGAGCTCCAGACCTCCATCCGAGTACCTCACCCCAGGCTAAAGGTGCCTGGGATGGAACACGACCTCCGAACGTCCTCTAGGCCTAGGCCGCCTAGAGGACCGACACGAACCACCGCCCTCAGGCTGAAGGTGCCTGGGACTCGACCCCGTGACAAAGATGGCCGGCCCCCTTTATACCCTCTCCCAGCAAGCACGGCGGGTTCCCCGCCCCACCAAACCGCTGCCGAGGGAGGACAAAAAGGCACATCACACAGCAATGGTTCAACCCCAGCCCAAGGCGACAGCGCCACCCGCGGGGCTGCAGGGAACTGCACATCACTGGTGTCTGCCAGTTTTAAATACACAGAAAAGTGTATACCCGCTACAAACATAATAATAATAATAATAATAATAATAATAATAATAATAATAATAATAATAGGATTGCATGATTAGCACTTAGTTTGAACAGATTTCCACATATATTTTCCCTTTTTATTAGCTTTGTATTTGAACAAATTTTTGGACGCTTTTTAAAGCGTTTAGTTACTTTTTTCTTTTTATTTATGATACAGCAGGTTGCAAAGCCACAATAATTAAAGAGAGATGCAAATATAAGTTAGAGAATATCGACACTAATTAGGGATAAATTCTCTTTTAAACAGTTGGCACTGGAACGGGTGTCCCCATTTAAATATTGACTTTGTCCTCTTGTTCCAGAGTGGGTGTTGAGGAACGCCCGGTACAAAAGTCTATGAAATTCAGAAGGTTATTTCATCCATATTTACTAAATAAGAGCATCAGGAGAAGCCAACACGTTTCAGGGGAAATGCTTCCCTTTTCCTCAGGGCTGAGGTTGTGGAAAGGATTGGACTAACAATGAGATGCAATTAGAATATCTATAATGAAGCTTGATCTGAGCTGCTAAGGCTCCATGTACACAGAAGCTCAAAAACTGTCGTTTTTAAAGCAGCAGAAAAAGCTAGCTTTTATCAGCGTTTTTTTACTAGCTTTTATTAGCGTTTTTCAGTGTAGCGCTTTTTCGTTTTTTGTTTTTTTCAATGGACCAAAAAACGCTAAAAAACGCTCGCGGCCAACGTTTATGAGCGTTTATGAGCGTTTTTCGGCGTTTCGCGTTTTTTTCTGCAGAAAAACTGCACTTTGAACGCGAATTTCTTGCGTTCAGAAAAAAGCCCATTAACTCCACTGCTCATTAAAGCTAAAAAAAGTTATGTGTACATGAACACATAGGCTAACATAGAGTGCAGTTAATGGGCTTTTTAAAAAAACGCCAAAATGCCAATAAACTGCAGTTAGGGCTCTTTCACACGGGGCGGATCCGTGCAGATCCGCCCCGTGAAGCTCCGCTTGCTCAGCGGGGATCGCTCCGTTGATCCCCGCTGAGCCGGCGGATGACTGGGCGGTCCCCGCACACTGTGCAGGGACCGCCCTGTCAGAGCGCCGCTCTCCCCTATGGGGAATCGGATGACGACGGACCGTAGAGTCCGTTGTCATCCGATCCGCTCCGCCGACGGAAGGAAAAATAGGGTTTTCCTCCGTCACACTTTGGCGGAGCGGATGTCAGCGGACATGTCTCCGCTGACATCCGTGCCTCCATAGGGCTACATGGAGGATCCGTTTCAGGTCCGCCTAAAAAACTGACAGGCGGACCTGAACGGACCTCCGTGTGAAAGGGGCCTTAATCAGCTTCTGTGTACATGGAGCCTAAATCTGTCAAAAAAGTATTTTACATATGCACACCAGCTCCTCTTCTGGTGACAACTGTAAAATGATGTACAAACAGAGAGGGTAAATCTAAATAGTAGCACTGGAAATCCTGGATGAACCCTCATCTAGAGGGTTCATCAAGAATTTTTTTGTGTTAACATGTGGTCATGCCCATTTAGCACCTGATGGATATACATTAGGATTTGAGCACAGGTATATATTATTGCAATCTAACTAGTAGGACACAAACAGAAATAACAACTTGACAGGGGTTCTTGTACTTCCCTATGCTATAAAAAAAGCCACCGAGAGAATGAGCTGGCCGCCCCCTCCACAGCTCAGAGCTCCAGTGAGCGAAGAGGGGTAAGCGCAGGGCCGTGACTGACAGTCTGCAACTCTCTGCTCACAGAGCTATGAAAAACGAGCGTTCGGCGATGTTCGATCGCTCGGTTCTCAGTGCAGAGGCGCTAGGGGACAGATGCAGCATCGGACCGATGCTCCATCCAACGAAGTAAGTAAGATTCCAAAAAAAAAATTCTTTACTTCTCTTTTAACCACTTAAGGACCGCCTCACGCCGCTATACGTCGGCAGAATGGCACAGCTGCGCACATCAACGTACATGTATGTTGCCCTTTAAGAGCCCAGCCGTGGGTCGCGCACGCATGCCGCCGGTGGCGCGCTCACGACCCAGTCCTCAACTCCGTGACCGCGACCGCGGGACCCGATCGCCGCCGGTGTCCCGCGATCGGGCACAGAGCTGAAGAACGGGGGGAGGTGAGTGTAAACAAACCTTTCCCCGTTCTTCTCCGTGGCATGTCAGTGATCATCTGTTCCCTGTCATCGGAACAGACGATCAGTGATGTGTAACGTGTAGCCATGCCCCCCTACAGTAAGAATCACTTCCTAGGGAACACTTAACCCCTACAGCACCACCTAGAGGTCAACCCTTCACTGCCAGTGTCATTTTCACAGTAATCAGTGCATTTTTATAGCACTGATCGCTGTAAAAATTACAATGGCCCCAAAATGGTGTCAAAAGTGTCCGATGTGTCCGCCATAATGTCGCAGTCACGATAAAAATCGCTGATCGCCGCCAAAACTAGTAAAAAAAAAAATATTATTAAAAATGCCATAAAACAGTCCCCTATTTTGTAGAAGCTATAAATTTTGCGCAAACCAATAAACGCCTATTGCAATATTTTTTTTTACCAAAAATATGTAGAAAAATACGTATCGGACTAAACTGTGGAATTTTTTTATATATATATATTTTTGGGGGAAATTTATTATAGCAAAAAGTAAAAAATATTGAATTTTTTTCAAAATTGTCGCTCTATTTTTGTTTATAGCGCAAAAAATAAAAACTGCATAGGTAATCAAATACCACCAAAAGAAAGCTCTATTTGTGGGAAAAAAAAGGACACCAATTTTGTTTGGAGCCACGTCGCACAACCGCACAATTGTCAGTTAAATCGACGCAGTGCCGAATCGCAAAAAGTGGCCTGGTCCTTTAGCTGCATAATGGTCCGGGGCTTAAGTGGTTAAATTGTTTTGTGGCCATTAGGCTCCATTCCCACCTGATCGCGGGCGGTATCGCTACGATTCTGCCTGTGATTTCAAATTGCTGCAAAATACTTCTAATGGCACCTCAATCGCACCGAGATTGTCGCGTGGCGAATTGCACTACAATCGCGGCAAATCACAACGCTAGAGACTCTGTCGCCCCAAAAGAAGCTCATGTTCCGTTTTGAGCAACAAGCGGTGTGTGTTGAGATTGCAGTGTGATTTACCACGTTGGGGTGCCAGTAAGAAGTAAAGGCTACGCAAACGCGTCCCACGTTTTGCAGCGATTTGAAAGCGCGGGCAGAATCGAGGCGATTCTGTCCGCAATCAGGTGTGAATGGAGCCTTATAGATACAGTTGGTGCTCAGTTTTTTAAGTGCAAAGAGCTACTCTACATAAAGGAAAGCATGAACTAGCACAAGCTTAACTCAACACAAATGAAAGTTACTGAGACTTCTGAGTAACTGACTACTTAATCACTTTGTATCCCTTGATGAATGACCTACTTTGGAAAAGCACATTGGACAAAAAAAGATGAAATATCCAAAGAACATAAAAATTAAGGGAGACAAAAAAAAAAAAATTGGAAACAACTTCTACATTAGCAGAAAGATTTATGTCATATTCACTTTAAATAGGGATGCATTTTACATCATTAAATATTGAAAACGACTTTACTATACATGGAAACTAAAGTGCTGTGAAGTGTGCTGTGTTGACAAATGATAGGAAGTGGAATTGGCCATTTTGTCATTGTTGTATCTCATTCTAAAGTTTTCTGATTGAAAAGGAACTAGAACACATTATTTAAAAAAATAACATTTAAGGTTCTCATGGTACGTCTCGGTGCCCACATAGTTAAAAAAAAAAGAAAAAAAAAACCCATGCTAGGGCTCCTGAATAGAATATCATACAGCAGCTAGCACAATACCCCAATATCAGGTGTATACAAATTACAAATAGTATAATGCAGCGCATAAAATAGCAAGTACATAGTAACGAACAAACAACTTGTGATAAGTAAAAAAAAATCACTCTAAAAAGATTTCACGTGTCCATCACATACAAAAGATTTGTAATAACGTGATTATAAATAAAGAAAAATCACTGTAAAGTAGGGCTGCAACCAACGATTATTTTCATAATCGATTAGTTGGCCCATTATTATTTTGATTAATCGGATAATAACCTTAAAGGAACACTAAAGGTTCCCGTTTGTTTTTTTTTTAAAAACAACAAACATGTTATACTTACCTCCACTGTGCAGCTCGTTTTGCACACAGTGGCCCCGATCCTGGTCTTCTGGGGTCCCTCGGCGGCTGTTTCAGCTCCTCCCCGCAAGGATTCCACACCATAATGCCGCCGACTGTATCACTCGGCCCCGCCCCCTGGCGTGCCGCGTCATTGGATGTGATTGACAGCAGCGCCAGCCAATGGCTGCACTGCTTTCAATCCATCCAGTGTAGCCAATCAATGGCCGGGCTCAGGAACTCGGAGGATGGCGGGAGCGAGCGCGGGACTTTCGAGGGGCGAGGTAAGTAAAACGGGGGCTCGGGGGGGGCGGCATTGTCAAATGTTTTTTCACCTTAATGCATAGGATGCATTAAGGTGAAAAAACATGTACCTTTACAACCCCTTTAAAAAAAAGTGTGGTGTATAATTTTCTTAATATGTAAAGTTTAAAATAAAAGGCACTTTATTCTTAAATATCTATATGCAGTGGTAAATAACCAACTACTGTATATGGTTTGGGAGCAAAATCTCTAATCCACTCTGAGAATAACAGACAGAGGAGATATACTAAAAAATATATATAAAAGGGCGCTAACTGGACAGTGAAATAGTGGACCTAACATAATTAAGTGGATAAATGAATATAAGTGAACGAATTACATAAATTAATAAAAAGTAAATTAAACAAATAAGTAATGTGATCAATTACATACAATTGAAATGTGCACAATAATCAAATTTATAATAAAAAATCATAAAAGTTCATGAATTTCTGTGTTTAATCACTCCTTAATTAATTCTCCAACACCGTGATCCTGAAATTATAAGTGCTCCAATGCTTCAAACCAACAGTGCTCCACCCGAAGTGAATATTAAATTGCACTCACCAGATTTACCCCACCAGCAAGTGACTATTAAGCATGAATATCAGAAATGCCACTCTGCTCAATTCATAGGTCAATCTCCATCATCATCAGATTCAACATCTGCCCCTCTCCTCCATAAATGAATGGGTACGATCAGAAAAGCATGGGTATATAAAACAAAAACTCTCCAATATCATGTATCCTCCACAGTATTCAGCATCTGTCTCCTTCTCCCATCACAAGACTCTGTGAAATTGGCTCTGCCAAAAAGAGCCACAGAAGGCAGGTATAGTGAAGTATTGTATTTATAAAAAAAAAATGCTGCACTTACATATGTCCAATACAGTCAAAATCAGCACAATAGCAGCTCAAGGGTCTGTAGAATCGATCCTGCACCACTGTATGACTAGCGGCGTGCGGCATGCTTTCCAGCGACCCGGCGGAAATGAAGGGCTCCTGTCTGTTTGCGTGTCAACACTCTCTTCTATGCATTTAATGCTGTGCGCATGTCATCCCCCACTTTCTGATGATGCGCGCACAGCGTGAAATGCATAGAAGAGGGGCTTGACACGCAAACAGACAGGAGCCCTTTTGACTGTATTGGACATACCGGTATATAAGTGCAGTGTTTTTTTTTTTTTATAAATATGTTCCAGCTCCGCCCCATAGATTTGCTACATTTCAAGTACACAGTCCCTTTTGTTTAAAGAAAATGTGAATAGAGAGGGGAGAGAAGAGCACAGCACTAGATCGAGATCGGTCTCAGGTAAGTATTTAAAGTGATACTAAATAAAATAAAAAATTTAAGAAAAGAAAACGAGAAACATGTTATACTTACTTGCTCTGTTGCAGTGGTTTTGCACAGAGCAGCCCAGATCCTTCTCTTCCCAGGTCCCTCGCCGGCACTCCTGGCCCCTCCCGCCTGTGGAGTTCCCCTATAGCAAGCAGCTTGCTATGGAGGCACCCGAGACGCAGCTCTGTATGTCCATTCAGACATGAATCTGTGGTCCCCCCCCCCTCTTTCGCCGGAATCAGGAGGGAGACGGCCGAACAGACGTGTACATTGCTGGACAGAGATGGGGCTCAGATAAGTATTAGGGGGTCTGCTACACACAGAAGTTTTTTTTTATCTTAATGCCTAGAAAGTATTAAATTCTTCTGTTCTGCCTATACTAGTTGTTATTCCCAACAGTTGAGCAAGGTATCACTGTCCCTCTACAACACTCTTGAGGCTATTCCCATGGATTTATACAGAAAGCTGTTGAACATACCATGTGAGACCGTAGAAGCAGGATACACAGAAATAACAATTCTAGCTTTGTTTAATTTAGGATCCCAGAGTCATCTTAACATGCTCATGAAAAACATACATCACAACTACTAACTGTTGAAAACCATTTGTTTCTAAAATGGTTGCATGACATGAGCCCATAACGTTAGAAAAACTTCAACCCATTGAAAGCAAATTTACTTCTGTAGTGTCTGCCTGCCCCATAATTTCCACCCACACCTGCAAATTTTTGCAATTTTATTTCTGTGTATGGGCACTACTCCTTATTAACATGTACTGATTGCTGATCAGATAGTGAAGCAAAAAAGAAAAAAAAAAGCATACCAGCTGGTTTGCAAAAGTTTTCCCTGAAGCCTCGTACACACGACCGATTTTCTCGTCCAAAACCGGCAAGAAAAGTGGCGCGAGAGCTTTTTTCTCGAGAAAAACATTAGTGTGTATGGTTTTACGACGAGAAAATTGCCGTGAATCTCGACGAGAAAATAGAGAACCTGCTCTCTATTTTCTCGTCAGAATTCCAGATTTCCTCTTCGTCATTCTCGTCGGCCTGTTTTGTGACGAGAAAATGGTTTGTGTGTATGCTTTAACGAGTCTTTCAAAAGCGTGCATGCTCAGAAGCAAGTATGAGACAGGAGCGCATCTTCTGGTAAAACAAGCCTTCGTAATGGAGATAGCACATTCATCACGCTCGAAATTATTGCATCGTTTAAATGTTGTGCATTGAAATCTTCTTTAGAATGTTACATTAATCAAAACGAAAGAACTTCTTTTGCTGCTGATATTCACACAGAGTTATGACTATATTTTTTTAACCTTATTCATGCTGCTCTTAAGAAGATTTATGTGTATTATATCGTACAAGTTTTTATGAATATTTAACATTTTTATATTTTTCAAACTGATGTTAATTTTAATTTCGCAATGTTTTGATAGTGATCTCCCATTGAATATTTTAATATAAAGTTGTAAAATTTTGCACCCTCTTTTTGGGAAATCAGATTCTTTTATTTTTTAGGGGGGTTGTTATCTGTCCCTTTTTTTGTCAGTCAAATGTCTCTGCTTACTACAAAGCTAAATTTTTAATTTTTAAAAATACACATAGTCAAGTATGAACTTAAACAAAAATAACATTTATTCATGTTTCAAATAAAATAAAGAGAAGGCAGCGCTGGAGAACCTGCTGCCATTTGTGCATCCCAGGGACCCCAGACCACACATCAACCCTGTGTGGACACTGAAATTGGGAGCTTGAGAAGGCCAACATTTCTGAGCACAATCTGATGCTGGCCTCCCAGAGGTCAGGAACAGCAGCAGGTGAGATATATGTCCCAAGTGTGTGGTACTACAACAGGCTGCCTTCTGTCCGACCACAATGAAGCAAGGCCATCACTTCCTCGTCTTCCTGACAACCTTCCCTGCAACCTTTCCTGAAGCCTTCCCTGCAGCCTTCCTTCTTCGTTTGGCTGGAGGCTGGGCCACTGGAGGGGTACTCCTGTCAGGAGGAGGAGGAGGTGGAGGAGAAGGGGGTGGGGAGGAAGAACAAGGTGGAGGTGGAGAAGGGGGTGGGGTGGAAGAACAAGGTGGAGGAGAAGGGGGTGGGGCAGAATAAGAAGGTGGAGGTGGAGGAGGAGGTTGAGGTTGGGACAGTTGTGCCACCACACAAATTGCAGTATTGGGGGTAATTTTTCCCATCACCCCCTTGTTGAGCAAGGTGATGAGCAGGGGCTCGCATAGGAGGCGTTGCTCCATGCTCATCACCTTGAACTTTGCCTCCACTAGGCCGGCAATGGCCTCTTCAGGGGATGTGGGCTCTTTGAGGGTGGCATGGGCCTCTTTAATAAGGGCCATTTCTGCCTCACTGGTGGTCCTGTCCCTCCTGCCTCTTTTGGGAAATCGGATGGGAGGCACCTGTGATCTGGTGCTTCTCCTTTGCCCTGCCACCTCCTGCCTGCCACTTCCTGGCTGCCACTGGGCCCTGCCACCTCCTGCCTTCCACTGGGCCCTGCCACCTCCTGGCTGCCACTGGGCCCTTCCTCCTCCTGCCTGACAGTTTCCAGACCCTCCTCCTGGCTGATTTCATCCTGTGTATGAAAAAGGGACATAGTTTAATATGTTGCTTTAATCTTTGCCTCCAAATTTATAATCATGATTGAACCAATTAGAATGTAAATCCTGAAATCAGTTTCTAAAATTTACAACTACATCAGATTGACTATTTAGCACCCAATTAAGTGCAGACTAATGTCTAGAGATCTTGATTTCACTTGTGGAACTCTAAATAGTTTATGTTTGTCATCTTGACATATTTGGCAAACATTAATTTTATCCCAATACATTTTCATTTAATACTATACCTGGCTCCAGATGGCCAAATCAGGATCATCCAGGATGGCTGCCTCCTCTTGCTCCAGAGAAGGCTCAGGTTGGCTGCAGGGAAGTCTGGGGGGAAGAGTGGAGAGTGATGGCCTTGCCTCAATCTGGTCATCCAGGAAGGACATCCTGCTGTAGTACCACAAATTCGGGACATACACATCATCTGCTGCTGCTCCTGACCTCTGAGAAGCCAGGACCTCAGAGCGTTCAGTCCTGTAGGTGCCTCTCAAGCTCCCAATTTTAGTGTCCACCTGTTTTGCTGTGGCTGTGGGCACCTTGGTATTTACAAATGGGAGCAGGGTCTCCAGCACTGCTTTTCTCACCCCTCTTCTTTTTTTGTGGATGGGGTTTTTCGTCACAGAGCGGGCAGCTCCCTTACCCGGTCTATAAATTCCGCAAGGAATTCCTTGTCACTTATAAACACATTCATTTTGGGTCTGCAAGTAAAATAAATAATATATAACTAATGTGAGGCACACAGTCTAACCTCCTTAACATCGTAGTCACCATATATATTCTACAACATTCTCAAGACAGTATAGGCCAACAATTTGTCCAAGTCACAAAATCACATACCTTCGTTCGCACGTCCGTAACTTGAACTCCTCTCTCCGCACACCGAACGTAGTATAGTCACATGTGTATTTGCTATATATACACCACGCATGCGTCAAACTACGAACACGTCGCTCCGCACACGTCGCCCGCCCATGACGTTCTAACTAACATCTTTTCCCCGCCCCTTCTCTTTCGGCGCGCAGACAGATATGGCGGAGTTACAGCAGGTGTCTGATAATTCCGCAACTAACGAGGAGGAGACAAGCCCGGAGACCGAGGAAACGTCACGATCAAGGAGGAGATTCAAGGCATCTAATATGTCTTTTGCGGAGATGGTGGACATCTTGCTCAAGTCTGATTATGACGCAAAGCATGGGCCGTATAACAAACCAAATAGAAGGAAGGCCAAAATCCTCAAGAAAGTCGTGAAGAGTCTGAAGACGAATTTCGGGGTAAAACGCTCAAATGAGCAGCTCAGAAAGAGGTGGTCAGACCTCAAACTGAGGGAGCCAGAGCAGTTAAGGAGCATTAAGAGAATGCTAGCAAAAAGTAAGTAAAATGTACACTTTTCGGCTATTAATGTTTTTCTCAACTTACATGTTGCTCCTTTTTGTGATTTTATCATATTGGACTCCCTTCCATAATTTAATAATTTGAACTTGGTTTGGCACAGTAATCGTTCGTTACGTTACAGACACTTCGTTCGGCCACTATCCGCTGTTTTGGCTTATTTTATAGCCACAAAAGTAATTAGACATCTGCGTGTTTTTTTAACATTTTTGTTCCAAATTTTTAGGCTAGATGATGTGTTTGTAAAGAGAATGAAATGCAAACTTTAGTCACTGTAAAGGAGAGGACACTCAGCAGCTGCTTCCACATCTGTACTTTGGAGCACTATAGTGTGGGCCACCAGACCCGCCTTTTTTGGGTGTCCCACACAGGTGCATTAGTGATTTTTTGTGGTGCCTCCATGTCTAAAAACTGACAGCCAAAGGTGAATACTAAACATATTTTTGGTTCAAAATAATGCATTCATCTTTAAATTCCGCACAAACATACACTTGTACCCCACTTCCAAACAATTTAGCCTGTTTTTATTTTTCATAGCGAATTTCAGTGTGATAAATAGACCTTTTGTTTGATTATCATAGGGGAGAGAAGACTGGGAGGAGAACACTCCAGGGAGCACAGGAACCCCACAGCTTCACAACAACCCCAAACTCCCAAAGACCCACAACCAAAGGATGTTGAGGAAGTTGAGGTGGAGGAAGGAGAAGTGCAGGAAGGAGAGGTGGATGACGTTGTGGAACTGGTCACCACAACAGGTCAGTATCTGTCACCACAGCTTCAGGTAAGAGATGTAGGCCCGCAGAGTTATAATACCTTTTTATTTTGTTTTTAGGGGATGTAAATATTGTGGTGAAGGATAGTACACGTTTCTTTGCTGACAGTGCCCTCCGAATAATACAGCAAGTGATGGAATGTAGCACGGAACTGGACAGAATAAAACAAATAATTCATGTGATGGATCAAACATTTAAAGACATTCTAGATGTTTTGGGGAGAATCGAATAAGTCAACCAAACCCCCATTTTTTTTTTCAGGAATGACTGTTCATCAACCTTTTATACTGTTTTTGACAATGCAACCAGCCAAAAATTGAATATGCACACAGTGTGTCAACATGTGCCATCTGCCATCAGGGGATATCCATGTACGTCTTTTGGGGGTGCAACCCCTTCCTCGTATCTAAAGTAGGTGAACTGAGGAAGGGGTTGCACCCCCAAAATGCGTCCATTGATCACCCCTGATGGCAGATAGCACATGTTGACAATAGGGATCAGGAGTCTCAAATCCCTAGTGGAAAATAATACAAAATGTGTGCATATTCAATTTTTGGCTGGGCAAGGGGTGGCAAGACCCCATATTAGGACGGGCACAAAGAGACATAGTTTGTGTAAGTGAATGTGTCAGATTGCTCAGAGGTATCCAATGTTGTAATTTTTGGAATGCAACTGTTTTTGTATTTTCCTAAGAAAAGAATTGGCGGTTTGTGGCCAGGAAAAAAAAAAAAGGAAACATGTGAGTAAAATGTTTGAACAGAAACAACGTGTAGCTTCTTTTTTCAATACGCTCTAACCTGATTTGTGTTTTTTTTAAGGTTACATAGTGAAATGGTTGTTATTTACTAAAGGAAAATACACTTGGCACTACAAATGCACTAAGACAAACTAGGAGACAGGAAACAAACCTTAGTTAAAATTAGAAATCAGAATTTTATTTAACTCATTGTCCAGGAATCTTTAGCCATAGCCTGGCATAGGAATTGCCCCCCTACCCGTGAAATATTCCATATATTTGTCCCGAACCTCACGGGCATTTTGGGGGGGCAAGCCAGGACGGGCAGATTCCAGGCCCGGCAGGGGATTAGCAGGTGAAAGTCCAGCCTCAGGCAATACTGAGGCCATATATGAATTTGATTTTCTGCTGAGAAAATTGTGTAGCACACAGCAGCATAAAACTACATAGTTTATTTTGTAGTCCGCCAAGTGTATGGAAGTCATAAAAATGCGGAACCGGCTGGCCATTATGCCGAAAGCATTTTCAACGACTCTTCGGCCCCTGGCCAGCCGGTAATTGAACACCCTCTTCTCTGGGGTCAGGGTCCTGTGAGGAAATGGCCTCATAAGATGCGGTCCGAGTCCAAAGGCTTCATCAGCCAAGAAAACAAAGGGGAGTCCTTCAATATTCCCTGCATCCGGTGGCAATGCAAGGTCGTCACTCTGGAGACGGAGGGCAAACTCCGTCTGGATGAAGGATCCCCCATCGGATATCCGGCCATTCTTCCCTACATCAACATAGAGGAATTCATACCGTGCTGACACCACCGCCATCAGCACAATGCTATGAAACCCCTTGTAATTGAAGTAGTAGGACCCAGAACGGGGTGGCGGTACGATGCGGATGTGCTTCCCGTCTATGGCACCACCGCAGTTGGGGAAGTCCCACCGTGTGGCAAACTCCGATGCCACAGTCTGCCATTCCTGTGGCGTGGAAGGAAGCTGGGGAGTCAAACAAGATGAAAGAAAATTAGAATTTAAAAATATTACATTACAAGGAGATTATAATAAAAAAAACATTAGAGGCCAACATCAATCAAATTCTACGTTTATTAAGGTGTTTTCAATAAGTATAATGGAAGGCTCATGTTTCATATTCATCACCCCCTCTGATGGTCCATTAATACATTATTTTGGGGGGGGTAGGTGTGTTTGGCCACAGGATAGCAGTGCAGTGGCGGTGCGTCCAGAGTGGGCGCTGGAACACTGCCCCCTCTCTCCTGTGCCCGTCACTCAGAACAATACATAGGTTCTTGCCTTGCATTAACCTATGTATTGTCAATGCCGCCCACTATTCAGGTGTATGGCCCCCTGTTAAGCGACCAACATATGAATAACTGCAGCATTTATGGGGTGAAAATTGCATATCAGAAACAGGGAGGCAAATAGGCTTGCACATTACAGCCTGAGGGATGTAATTGGCTTCATAAAAGTTAAATAGGGGACGCAGGGGGGGGGGGGCATTCCTTGGGTAAACACTGACAGGCTGCTCTGCCAATCATGTTCACCAAGTCTGTTTAATGGTAACATGATTGGCTGATGCAACATCAAGGGAAGGAGAAGACATCAAGGACAGTAGAAGGATGGCGCTGACCACAAGAAGGTATTGCAGGGCTGGGGACAAAATGGCTGCATTGGAGGGTTACAAAATGGCTGCATTGGAGGGGACAACTGGGGGCGTTTAATAGGCACCTTTGCAAAAATGGAGGAAGTTTATTTCCTAAATTGGGGTTGGACCCCCCAAACATTTGTTGCAACAGGCGCCCCTGCTGGAAAGGTTAGTGAAGGGAAATATGCATGGAGGAGAAAAAAGGGGCAATCTAAAGCTTCCAGCATGCATGGTGACAAAGGGGACATTCTCAGCATATTACAATCATGGTAATTAGGGAAGGATGAAAGAAATACAATACATTAGCATACATGAAATACATAAAATGTGATGTTAAAGGAGAAAACTTACCCTAATATAGTCCTCCTGCAGGACTTGGATGATGGCAGAACAGGTGTCTGGGATTATGAGGCCCAGAGCCTGGGGGGAGATGCCTGTCGTGAACTTCAAGTCCTGAAGACTTCTCCCTGTCGCCAGATAACGTAACGTGGCGATGAGCCTCTGCTCAGCACTGATGGCTTCCCGCATAACGGTGTCCTGCCTGGTAATATAGGGGGACACCAAAGCCAACAGTTCCTGAAAAACGGGGTCAGACATCCGCAGAAAATTCCTGTAGACCTCAGGATTATTCTCGACTATCTCCCGCAGCAGAGGCATGTGGCAGAATTGGTCCCGCTGGAGCAACCAATTCTTGGTCCATGAACTCCTCCTCACACCATTCATGGACTGGTCTTGGTCCAAAACAAGCAGACCAACACCAAGCGCACGCACAGCACGAACTCGACGACGAGACCGTCCAGGCGACATGGCTAGGAAACGGTCGTCTTATCAGAACGTACAGAACAGAACGCACTTTAGAACAGCAAGGCCTATGAATAATGAACTGAAAATCAGAAACGAACGGGCAAGAACGCACTGTAAAACAGATACGACCTGCCTAGACGCCCTGAAAGTCAAGATACAAACCCACAAGCACAAACTGAACCTCAGAAAACGAACTGAAAAGCACGAAGACTGAAAAACGCGAATCGTCTCTTCCCAAACGTTTACTTCACACGCGGTAACACAAGATCAGCAAAAGCAGCCCAAGGGGTGGCGCCAAGAAAATCGATCTTCCCCTTTATAGTGCCGTCGTACGTGCTGGACGTGAGTGCGGAGAACAACGAGGAAATTGGGAAATGTCAGTGTGTACGCATAGAAAGCTTGACGAGAAACTCGTCAAGGTTAACAAGAATCTCGTCGAAAAAAACGACGTGTTTTTAACGACGAGAAACTCGGTCGTGTGTACGAGGCTTGACTATGGCTTTTAAAGCTGTAACGTCAATCAGTAGGGTGTGGTGGCTAGGGTGGGCTCAGACAGACAATTGTGTACTATGTCAGGCCATATATTAGCTTATTTCCATTGCAAAGAAAGACAAAGAGGATGATTTACTAAAACTGGAGAGTGCAAAATCTGGTGCAGCTCTGCATGGTAGCCAATCAGCTTGTAACTTCAATTTGTTTAAAGATTTGACATAAAAAAAATGGAAGCTGATTGGTTTCTATGCAGAGCTGCACCAGATGTTGCACTCTCCAGTTTTAGTAAATCAATCCAAAGTATTAACGAATGTCTTGATTCTTGATTATATGAACGTTCATTTTAAAAGTTGAAATCTAAATGATTTTACACAAGTCGAATTTTAAACCAGTATCCCAACCAGGTCCCAATATTTGGAAATGATGAACTCAATTAGATTATGACTTGTCATTACCAAGCATCATAGGGGTTAGCACCCAAACAATAGCAACTCTTTGTGATCAAAGTGATATTTTTTTCACAGAGGGATGTTCCAACTTGTAGAGACTCTCTGTGACTGATACGATTGTTTCCCTAAAAAAACAGAAGACTCTTTTAAAGCCCAACTCCGGATTCTTTGTTTTTTTAATTCTATAAACATTTTTCTCAGCTTCAGCAAGACTTGGACGAAACATTTAGCATTTCCAAATCTCTGTATTAGTCCTTGAGCCCTGCCTGTCCATTAGGTGCCATCCAACCTCTTACAAGAAAACTTGGTAGTCATGAAAACACCCCATGTAGTCCTCAAATCTATGGGCAATTGTGTCATCATGCAACCTGGATGCTCTGTGGTTATGTCCTCAGAAACCCCCCCTCATCTTTACATCAGCATGTTCTGATATGGGAGCACTGGTGAGGCCTGCCAAAAGCCATCTGCTAGAGACAAGGAGGAATAAGCAGTGGTCATCATGTAACTGCTAATAAATAGATTTTTATTTTTTATTTTTTTATCATTAGCGTAATTAATGACATTTTTACAATATGAAATACTGTTATTTTTTTGCCAACTACATGTGCCAAAGTGTGCAGGGAGGGTGGGAGTTGGCCAATAAAGTGTTACTAAACCCACACAAGTAAAATCAGTCTTTATATGCACTATAGCGTGCTTGTTATACTCACTGTGGAACATAATTAGTTAATAGGCTGCATTGTTTAAAATGGTGGTTTGATCCTGTCTTCTCTGTTCCTCCCCTTCTTTCACAGTCCCCAAACCATCTCCAGATAGAACAGAGGCTAGGGGACAAGCTGCACATGCTTAGTTTGGTGTGTATTGCTAGAGGTTTTTTTTTCTTGGGAGAGTGCATTTGATCAGCACAGGGCCAATCAGACAGAGGGTCGGGGGTCCTGAAACCTCATAGGGTAGTCAGAGTTGAATGAAAACTCCTCTTACAAGCTTTAGCCAGACACTGATAGAAGTCACAAGACTGCTATATACTGCTGATGAGAAGATGTAGTTATCAGTTTGTTTACTAAAATAATTGCATTTCTGTGTACTGTGGGGGATCAGATACAGTGAATGCAGGTCCCTGGGTTTAACACTTTTAAAGTATAAGTGCACAGACTTTATATCATTAGTTAAGTGAGTTTAACAAGAGCAGACCACCCAAACACCCTGAACCTAAACACTAGCTTTTAATGAACTGTTTTCGATAAACAAAATACTGCTAAATCCTATAAAATGTCTTATTCTTCCACATAAAAAGTCCTATTGACCGCTTCTCTGCAACTTGGTCGACCTGGATCGCATATGTCTCGGACCCAGGCCATGTGTCCTCCAGTTTGGACGTGGCCCTGTTGGAACTGGCGGAGCCGTCCCTTAAGGGACGGCCTCGAGGTTCCCAAGTGGGAGCAGGATACCAAGACGTACTAGGCTACCACAATCTCATTTAGCAGGTCGTGGGGGATGGGACGTGAATTTTTTTCTTTCCCTTACAGCCACTCAGCATGTGTCGGTGAAGCCCGGCGCGGAGGCGGAGTTTGACGTGGGATTCCAGGTATGTTCCAGTTTCTCTTCTTCTTTTTCTCTTTCTTTTTTTACCACCCTTTTCTATGTTTCAACTGGTTCTGGCCATTCGTTAAAGGATGGCTGGCCTCTTAAGCTATCAGGTGATAGGTGTCACATGGACGAGCCGGCTGGCCTGACGGATTCCGGTAGTCTGACACCGTGAGACACCCCGACCTGTTCTGGGGGGTTTGCACTTTTGTGCCACTGTAGTGCGGACGTCTTGACTTGGGGGGATGGCGCGGGGGGAGGTTAGCTGGAGGCGTTTAGGCACCCCCCCTTCCCTCGTGTGCGCCCATCCGGCTCATCCCTTACTTTATACGATACACAATAAATTACTTATTTCCCGGGCGGCCAACCGGCTCTTACATGCGTGAGAGTTCCTCTTCGGAGGATAGTTCCGTTTTACGATTAGCAATCTGGCGGTCATGGCTCGACTCACCCGTTAGGGGGGTGGAGACCTCGCCGCCGACCCGTTACCTGATTATTGTACTTTGCATGCTTTCAGTTGAATTTAATGTATTTCTGTGTATGTTTGTCGTTTATGTTTTTCTATTTTATATGGAACAACAAAAAAGAAATGACTAGTGCAACATTTGACGCCGACGCCTTTGGCACATGTTTATGGTGATGTATCGCCTTGTCTTTCATATAAAGATTATATAAAATAAAAAAATAAAAAAACGTCCTATTGAAAGAGGGCTGCAATAGTTAATGAGCATAACTTTAGCATTTCACACCTAAATAATGTAGATCTATATTTGCAGATTTGCCTTTAAAGGACCTGAACAGCACAGTTGGTTGTCGCAGATTAATATTTTATATTATTATATAGCACCACATTTTCTACACTGTCAAACACTAATCCTCACATACTAGGAATCAGCATTAAGATTACAATATTATCATTGTAAAGTAGATAATTCCTCCATTTGCTGATTCGCCACATATGGAAATAAATGCACTTTAATTCTGTATTCTGTCATCCTCAAACATAAAATGTACATTAACTGTGCAAGCTGTGCAAGAAAACAGCAATAAAATCACGACGATAAAATAAAAAATAAACGATTTTGGTAAATTTTGGATGTGTTAAACCTAGTTTGACAGCCTAAATTCCAACCTGGAATTTCATTATATTTGATACTGGTTGTCAGTTGTGAGTGAACAGGAAAAGATACAAAGAATGGTGAGATGTGGTATCAGGCAAAGTAACAGGATATTTCGCCATCCTGAATTTTGGCTGTCAGGAGGAAACCTGGTGGGATACAATAAGATGTATGCTGACCAGTGGAAATACATTTTAAAATAAAGTGGTGTATAGAAATTATCTCCTATACATTAGTATTGATCCTCAAACAACATGTAATATCGCAGTTTACCAGTCCTGCGACGTGGTGGCTGCACTAGTTTCCTTTTTTAGACTTCTTTTCTTTATTTTCATCTGGTGATCTGACCATATGTGCAGCTCAACGTACTTCTTGTTTAAAGGTTCCCCCACACTGGATGGAGAAGCAACATAACCACCCTTGGGCGGCAGTATTGTCAATCTGAGGAGGGGGTAGTATTAGATGCACTGGCAGATTTAGGTGGACCTAATTTGCAAATTAAAGGCAAATTCCAGCTAACATTTAACATTTTGAGATAAAGGTTTTAAATAAATGAATTAAAGCTGATCAGTGTAAGCACCCTTGTCACTGGTAAATGGTTTGTCTCAATCCTCCAACTGCCACTTTTGCTGGACAGCTTGGTTTATTAAAGGAAGTTGAAAAATAACAAAATTATTGGCTGCATCACTAGGTGAAAATAAAGTTTAAAAAAAGGCAATTTAAAAAATAAAAATTAAAATTAAAAAAAGTGGCTGCATTTTCACACCACACTGCAAATCCCAACCGCAAGAATCAATATAATATATCATATATAAAAGTCCATGTAGATAAAGTGAGTCCATAAAAAGAGAAAAAAATAAATGATTTTATATATATATATATATATATATATATATATATATATATATATATATATATATATATATATAAATAATTGTGTATCCAAAATTAATGTCAATCTTATTAAAACATACTACACTATATATATGTCCCTTTGTGGTCCAATTTGGAGTCTTTCATTACAGCGCCCCAACTAGGGAAGAGGAGTTTGGATTTCTATTGGATGAGTTGTCCAGTATCTGTAAGAAGAGGAGTCTAATAAGATAGTAGTTCTGGTGAGCGCATATTGATTTGTTGCACTTTGGGTGGAGCACCTTTATGAAGATTGGAGCATCTTTATACATTTTATTTCTTAGGAACACACAGTGATTGGAAATAAATTTTGGATACACATTTATATTATCGTTTTTTTCTCTTTTTATGGACTCACTTTATCTATTCTACATGGACTTTTGTATGATATATTGTATTGATTCATGTGCACTTTTTTTTCACAGAATTTTGTTGCAATTTGAAGTTAGCGCCCTTTTTCATTTTCTAGTTCAAGTTAACAGTGTGTCACTGTTTAAGGAACAGCAACCTAGTGTTACACATGTGTTTTTAGTTGGCGCCCCTTTTAATTCACTATGAAATACTTTTTAGGGTATCATATTTGATGTAGAATTTGAACAAGTGGGGCTGTGAAGCATGTCTTTTTTTATTAAACTTTTTACCCTATTGTCCCAATCAACAATGTGTCCGTCTGCCAACAATTTTTTTTAGATGTTGAAATATAAACGTGCATCTGCACAAATGTTATTTTTCCTATGGTTTTGCTGCATGGGAAAACCTCAATGATCCTGGCTTGGAATTAATGCTTTGTCAAGTATGGTGGCTGGGTAGCCTCATTCCAGGAATTTTTTTCTTACAATTTTTCATTGTGTTTCTTTGTCCTCAAATGCAGAGAACTCTCAAAGACTTGCTTTTCGAGTGGATCCAATGCATAAGTGTTTAAAACTTCTTCTATAAATATTTAACAAGCAAAGGTTGTTATAGGTGTCACATATGAAATATGTGTAATGACATATTATTCAGCCCTACTTTCTTTTCATCCCCATCCTGAGAGTCCTTTCCACATCTGCAAATATTTTCATTTTAAAACAGATTTTTGTATATATTTATTTACATGCCCATGTTCTTTGGTGTATAGGAAAGATCATTGGTTCAATTAAATACAGGTTCTAGAAACACAGGATCAACATTCGCGTCACCCTGGAGAATCATCATCTGATATCAATATAGACATAAACCGGTTTTGGTCCATTTCTGGGAAAGTCAACATCAGACTTATGAGATAACTCTTTCGCTGCTGCTATAGTAATCATGGTGCATCAGCAACGGGAGATATACAAACTCATAGTTGATTGGTTTACATTTTGCAGAGCTGGCTGTAAAGCCGCCTGATCACTTCTATATGCGAAAATGCTACACACACATGTGCCCCCAATTTCCAACACAGGTGTCCTGGGCTCAACTGGGTCCTGAGGATGCCCAAATCGAGCCTGGGATGCCCACTTCTGTTTTTCAATCTCCCCTGTGATGCACAAACCCAGACGTGACAAGATGAAAGTCCTGTCGGAGCAGTGATGAAAACATTAGTGTTTTTTTTTTGTTTCAATAATGTTTTAAAGTATTTGGCAAAGTAATTGTACAGTTAGCAAAGTAATAGAACATTTTACAATGGCATATACATAAGATACAATACAAGAAATGTTCATGATTTCACATTGGAGATTAGCAAAAGGAACAGAGGGCTGCAGACATTTTTTTCCACCCCCTAACTAGGACAGAGACCAACCCCTGTACTGGCCAAAGGCGGGTAGCAGGAATGTGCACTCATCAAAACTGCACACCGCGTGGGCGGAGAAAAGCCGTCTAAGGAGTTTGATGGGTATAAAGTGGGGCACATACTGCTCTAAAGCTTGTAACACCCTGCAAAAGAGGGCCGTAAAAGTACCAATGTTGAGCAATGAGGCCTGTGAAATGTAGCGTGGATTGGGAGACTTAGAAGAAAAAAGGAGAAATTAAGAAGAAAGAAGAAGTAAGAAGGGAGAAGGAGAAAATAAGGATTGCAAAAAAAAAGGGGGGGTGAAAGTTTGGGAGACGGGAACAAGGGATAGGGAATGGGTCAGAGCAGAGCTAGGGAAGATCCCGCACTCTGGGATGGCAGCTAGATGCATGTAAAATGCGACCACCAAATAATTGGAGATTCAGCGGCTCCAAATGTTCTTGAATTTCCCGACCTTGTCTTGCAAGACTACAGACAATTTGTCTTTACTCAAGTACCACATCATTTTAGATTTAACCTGTGCTATAGTCGGAGCCCCCAATTTCCAATTTCTAGCCAAAGTTTAAAAAAAATATCAGTTTTAATAGGTTAGCAGCGCACCAAACAATAAAAAAGTCAGTGAATTTTTATTGGATTCACATGAATCTTCATAAATTCTACTTCTACTAGTGTTAGTCATCTTCTGTCTACTACATTTTAAACAACATACTATGGGTGCAGGGCAAGCTTTTCGCAAAAAAGAAATGAAAACCCGACAGGGGTTCTGACACCTCCCTACTCAAATAAAAAAAAAAATTGGCTACAATTTATTGGTATCAATTTAATGGTGTCCTGAACCGTTCTCTTTAAAGAGACCTTGTCCTGAAAATGTTGGTGGAAGAAACATCTTGAAGTGTTTTAGTGATTTTACTACATGTTAGTGATGTTCTGTTTTGCTATAGATGAGCACATGGATGATGTTACAAATGCTGTGAAGTAGGAGCTGAGAGATGCCATTTTCTGTGTTATGTGACTGGCACACAGCAGATCTTGTTTACTGAAACCTTCAGAAAGGGGTTGATTTTGGGACTACAATAAAGGATGAGGGGGGGGGGGTAATTGAATGACACATTCTTTTTTATTCTTAGCTTACTTGAATAGTATACAATGGAGACAGAGTCTCTTCAAAGCGGAGTTCCACCCAAAAGTGGAACTTCCGCTTTAACCACTCCACATCCCCTTACATGCAACATTTTGCATGTAATTTTTTGGGGGAGAGTGGGGGCTTCGGTAGGAGTGGAACTTCCTGTCCCACTTCCTCCTTCCGTCCAGGGACTGCCTAGGCGACTCCTCCTCTCGCCTTAGGTGGCTCCTCCCTTTAGGCGATCTCCTGGGACACGTGACAGGTGCTATTTAAAATTTTCTTTAACATATTAATAACACTAATGTATCGTAAGCTATAGGTATAATCCTTTTTAGCAGGGATCCTTGAGAAGAAGGGTTCCTCAGGGGTAAAAAGATAGAGCAAGGATGGAAATTCCAAATCGCAAAAACAAAAAACCCTTGCAGTGACACTGGACGTTTCATCAAGGCTACAAAAGACAGTATTACTAATATATCATTAATGTCAAAAATGAAATCTTTCTGGGTTATTCATTGGAATCAATACAATTGTTTTTCTAGTACAGTATACAAGAAACTAACTACCATATGATAGGTTTCTGTGGGCAATGCAGATGCTTTCATAAATTTGCCATTTCATAGCCTGTGTGTTAATTTAAGAGGTATAGAAGAAGTGCACTTCAGGGATCTATTTGCTTTCACTGTCTGAAGCTTTGAGAACATCAGTCTCCATTCTTCGGCATTAACAAATCTAAAGCCCTATTAATTCTGGAGTCCTACTTTAGGGCTGGTTCACACCAGATGCAGTCCAGTGCATTTTTGGTCCAGCCCAGGGTGTTGTGGTTCAGCAGGGCAACACAAGGAATCGGGTTGCAAAGGAGTAACCAAAGGGCAACGAAGGATATGAATGACCTCAGACCAGAAAGAGTGCACCAGAGAGCAGGCCCAACAGACATTCAGATACGTTCCTAAATTCCCACTGCCTCGGAAGCAGAGGTCCGGGTAGCCCAGGACATACTTTGCTATTCTTGCCAACATTTTGTAACTGGTTACTTGGGCTGCTATATTTTATGAAGATTTGTGGATGGCCACCCAAACATCAGACCACTCTTCCAATGTCAAGGTCATTGATAGGTCCGCTACCCAATGAACGGCATATGTCAGGGGAGAGGTAGTTGGACCCAACAAACTCCTATAGGGTTGTGTGATCACTCCCTTAGTGCTCGGATCAGAGATGTTTCAATGGGGACCTTCTGATAGGCTCACAAATTTGACTAAAAGAAATTCCTAACCTGCATGTAACGAAAGTGCTCAGATCTTGAAAATTTGTACGTTTCTTGTGGTTGAGGGAAAGTTTTAAAGCCTAAAGGTGGTGACTAGGCGGTGGAATCTCATCATGTTTTTAATCTGCATCAGAAACACATGCACAGTGCACATGTATTCCAATGGCCCTAGTTCACTCCAGTGCAGTGTGTTCCAGTGAAGTCAACAACAGTAGAACATGCCGTATTTTTTCTGTTTGTAATGCATCTGGAAAGTGACAAAACAATTAAAAATTACACTGGAACCCATCAAAAAATGCACTGGAACACTGGAACACACATGTCCTGAATTGAGATGAAGAAAAAAAAAAGGGGGGGGAATGCATTGGAACGCATCTAAATGGACTGTAACACATCAAAAGCGCATCAAAAAACGTGCATGCAAATACATCCGGAACACAGAAATTGTGGTGTGAATCAGCCTTTAAAATGATCAATATCTTTTGGAAGTCAGACACTGATTTATTGCTGGTGTTTGAAAAATTACCTCATGATCGGTTACGTGTTTCTACTGCTAATCATTTAAAAATGAAGGCATAAGAAGAGGTGCTGCTCCTCCATTGACATGCAGGATAACAATGTAAATACTGAATGGAAGAATCACAAATACTGGACATTATTGAGTGGAATACTCTCTCTCCTGATTCACTGAAGGTTGAAATGAGTTTGCAGGTCTTCTTTCTACTAAACCTAATTCACTAAAATGTTACTACTCCAATGACATAAGAAGCAACAGCATAAAAAAGAAGTTACAGTACATGATTTATTTATTACAATCTTGACTATATATCAGATATTTTGTATCAAATAGATAGGTAGTCACAAGACTTACCGTATATACTCGAGTATAAGCCGACCCCAATATAAGCCGAGGCATCTAATTTTACCACAAAAACTGGGAAAACTTATTGACTCGAGTATAAGCCTAGGGTGTGCCTCACTGTGTCCATGCCTCACTGTGTCCATGACTTGACTGACGTTTAACATTGGAGTCTATGGAAGGGGTGCCCGGCTTTGAAAAATCGGTGCTCCCCGGCCGTAGGTCCCCCGGACAAGAAACTTTGCAAACTTATAGAGGAAGAGTGGGGCTATATGTGTGCCATGTTTGGGGTCCAGAGGACCTATGACCGGCCGGTACCGGGTCCCCAAAGTTACCAGAGAAATGACCGTTTAACATGGGAGTCTATGGAAGGGGTGCCCGGTTTTGAAAAATCGGAGCTCCCCGGCCATAGGTCCCCCAGACAAGAAACTTTGCACACTTGTAGAGGAAGAGTGAGGCTACATGTGTGCCTAGTTTGGGGTTCAGGGGTTAGGGGTAGGGTTAGGGTTGGGGTTAGGGTTCTCCCTTTAAGAACAAGGCTAGGACCCAGGCTCTTGAACAGGGACCTCCCCCAGAGGTCAAAGGTCAGAGGGCGGGTCCCCAGAGGTCAAAGGTCACTGGGCGTGGCTGACCCCCACCAAAGTGTACCGCCTACCCCAACTAAGTCGGGGAATGAACAAGTCGGGGAAAGCGGCTTCCCAAAGTCCGGGAGATCAGGCGCAAAAAGGTGACTCGAGTATAAGCCGAGGGGGGGCATTTTCAGCACAAAATTTGTGCTTAAAACTCGGCTTATACTCGAGTATATATGGTACTCTAAATACGCTGCTCATAGTATGCAATTACAAATAAAAAATAGACATAGCAGATAAACATAGTAAAATAAATCGATTGAAGAACATATGTAATAGAGACAGGTAACTGTTGGCATCTAGTGGCACTCTACACGTTTCCTGGCATTTCAGCCATTCATCAGGAGTGTTATAAAGTAATATACTGGAAAGAAAAATAAACAAGAGTAAATGATCATGCCTTTGGAATAGGGGAGGACAGGGACTATGTCCCAACAACAGGGCTTGACAAATTTGCTTGGAATCTAGGAGCCAGCTAAAAAAGTTAGGAGCCAGAAACGCGGCCCGTCCCGCCGAGCTCGCACGCAGAAGCGAACGCATACGTGAGTAGCGCCCGCATATGATAGCGGTGTTCAAACCACACATGTGAGGTATCGCCGCGATCGTTAGAGTGAGAGCAATAATTCTAGTCCTAGACCTCCTCTGTAACTCAGAACATGCAACCTGTAGAATTTTTTAAACGTCGCCTATGGAGATTTTAAAGGGTAAAAGTTTATCGCCATTCCACGAGCGGACGGAATTTTGAGGCGTGACATGTTGGGTATCAATTTACTCGGCGTAACATCATCTTTCACAATATAAAAAAAATTGGGCTAACTTTACTGTTGTCTTATTTTTTTAATTAAAAAAAGGGTATTTTTTCCCAAAAAAGTGCGCTTGTAAGACCGCTGCCCAAATACGGTGTGACAGAAAGTATTGCAACGAATGCCATTTTATTCTCTAGGGTCTTAGAATAAAAAATATATATAATGTTTGGGGGTTCTAATTCGAGGGAAGGAGATGGCAGTGAAAAAAGACAGGGGAAGCTCCAATAGCATTGCTGGTTGTCTTGTCATACCAACGGCCACCACAAGATGGCGCCAGATCACAGAAGGAAGCATAGGCCTGCAGAAGGCCGCAAAGCCGCAGCCTCAATTACTGGCTGGCGCGGCCCAAAGTGATCGCGGGGGGGGGGGGGGGCACAGAGACACAGGATACCCCAGCTGTGCCGCCCCAGGTGCCAGGTCACTAATTCTAGTCGCAATGGCGACCTGGCGCCCAGGATTTGTCGAACCCTGCCCAACAAGATGGACACAATTGGGAGACTTACTGTACAGCCTCAAGGCCAGGTCCGGTATCTGCCAAGGAAGGCGGGGGTACGGTCATGATGTCTCCCACAGGGTTGAGAAGGGGGAAACCGTCCAAGGATGGAGAACAGTGCCCAGAGCATAACACGGTGGTCACAGCTTGATCCAAAATACTATGTGTGCACAATGAGTGCATAGTGTTCCTAAAACAAGTAGTGTAAAAAAAAATGATATATATATAGGATAATGATATATAAAAAGATACCGGACCTGGCCTTGAGGCTGTACAGTGAGTCTCCCAAGTGTCTCCACCTTGTTGGAACATACTGTAGTCCCTGTCCTCCCCTATTCCAAAGGCATTATCATTTACCCTTGTTTATTTTTCTTTCCAGTATATTACTTTATAACACTCCTGATGAATGGCTGAAATGCCAGGAAACGCGTAGAGTGCCACTAGATGCCAACAGTTACCTGTCTCTATTACATATGTTCTTCAATCGATTTATTTTACTATGTATATATGCCATGTCTATTTTTTATTTGTATTGAGCAGCATATTTAGAGTAAGTCTTATGACTACCTATCTATTTGATACAAAATATCTGATATGTATTCAAGATTGTAATAAATAAATCATGTACTGTAACTTAATTTTTATATTATTATTCTCTCTTGACATGGCGTTCCCTCATTTAAAGTCCCACAAACCCTTTTCTCCTATCTACCAAATCAGGCATGGAGGCCGCCATGTGTTTTATTAGTGTGTGTCAGGTCACATACATTTACTGTATACGAAGCAACATGTTTAGTGGCATCGATGCACAAAAGCTTGTGAATGCAATACAGCTTGTGCTAAGTACATATACGCCATGTACTTTTTACATCTGATTCATTGACAGCAGTCATGAGATACGAGAACACGTCCAAAATGTGACAATTTTTACCGGAATAGGTGTGATGGGAAATTCTTCCAAAGGAAACCATGAAATAACTCACTTTTGGCAGATTTTCTCCCACTCACCAGCTAAGAGCATTAACAATCTATAGCAGTGGTCTCCAAACTGCGGCCCGGGGGCCGGATGCGCGACCCTTTGCTTGCCTTTATCCGGCCCTTGGGGCACTATTCCTTCCACTGATACAAGACACTATTCTGCCAACTAACATTAACAGTGGGGCACCATTTCTCCCACTGACACCAACAATGGGGAACTATTCACCCAATTATACCAATAATAGGGCATTATTTCTACCCCTAGTACCAAATGTGGTGATGTTTATTCCCACTGATGTCGGGAAAATTTCAAGACCAGCTGGCCACAGTGCGGCCCCTCTAAATTCTGAAGGACAATAAGCTGGCCCTTTGTTTGGAGACCCCTGATCTATAGGTATCTAGCTGTCAGGTCCCATTCACACCAGATGATGCCCATATCTCACGCCTACTGGTGTGCACTGTGTAAATTTGTATTTCTTTTTTTAAGATGAATGAACTTGACAGTCTATTGAACTCAATTCCGTGGCAGCATGTTGTGCTATAACATATTGCAACACCTGCCACACATAGAGGGGAATTTACTGACAATGGAGAAGACAGAATCGGGAGAATCTAATCAGCTTCTATCTTTATCAAAGCTTTAGGCTGGGTTCACACTGGTACTACACGACAGTCATACAACTTTCATCCTACTTTGCTCTGCGACATCAGTCCTACATTGATCCTACATTGGTCCGACATCCATCCGACATTCATGAACAGGATACTACTTTGATCCGACATTGTGCTAGTCTGACTAGTCCTTTGACCAATCAAAACAATCCCAGGGTGAGATAAATTCTTTTTACTGCTGCTGTAATCACCATGTCGGATGGTTAGGACAAGGATCCTACTTCGATCCGATATTCAATGGGCTGAAGTAGGATCAAAGTCGGACCAAAAGTAGTACAGGGAGCATTTTCAAAGTCGGACCGACATGTGTCGGACCAGTTAAGACGGCTCTCATAGGGAAACATTGATTTTCACACGTCATGCGACATGAGCTCCCAATGTCAGAGCGTTTGTCGCACCAGTGTGAACCCAGCCTAACTGAACAAGCTGAAAATAAAAGCTGATTGGATGTCATGCACAGCTGCTCCAGATTCTGTCTACTCCAGTTTTAGTAAATTCCCCCCCATAGAGTTAAAAATGAAACCTGTCCTACTTTTTTTTAGTGCACACCAGATGCATCACATTTCTGTGAACTGAACTAAAAAGACACAAGGAAATTGTCTTGTCTACGCGCTGGGAATATGCTCAGCAATTCTGCCCAACGCAACCTATTGGGGCTGGTAAATTAACCCTTAAAGTGCTACATTTCCCTGAATGACTTGCCTGGGACTGGTTTTACAATGACTGGGGGCTTTGCTGCACCCATGCTTCTTTCGAAAGCCTCGTACACACAACCGTATTTTAATCGGACAAAGCGTAGGACTTTTGCGTTGGCCTGGAACTTGTATTACATACAAATGGCAAAGAATTGCCGGCCAACAAACACGAAACGACGTGTTTTTCAGCTCTTTAGCGCCACCCTTTGGGCAACTTCTGCTAATGTTGTGTTATGGTTAGCAAAGCTTCTGAGCATGCGTGTCTGTCTTGTACTTTGGAGTTTTGTCCGATGGACTTGTGTACACATGATCGGATAATCCGACAACACACATTTGTTGGCAGACAATTTTAAAGCATGCTATCCCACATTTGTTGGATGAAAATCCAACAACAATTGTCTGATAAAGCATACAAACGGTCGGATTTTCCGACAACAGCCTGTCATCACACAAGTCCCGTTGGATAATCCGATCGTGTGTACGAGGCTAAAGAATACATCAAAACTTGATTGCCACTGCAAAAATACACATCTAGATAGAAATGAAGTTCACAGCTATTCTACTTCTGTCTGAGCGGTGGAGGCAATTACTGTATATAGTCCACCCACATGCCTTGCTTTTATACAAGAAGTCTGCCTATGAATTATTTACATCTGTGTTAAGTGCTGCCACCTGTAATGTGTGTCTGCCGATACAGTAAAGCCCTGCACACACGATCGGATTTCCTATGGATTCAAATCCGATGGATTTTTCCATCGGAATTCCAATGAAGCTGACTTCCATCAGTCTTGCCTACACACCATCAGTCAAAAATCCGACCGTCCCAAACGCCGTGACGTAAAACACTGCGACAAGCCGAGAAAAATTAAGTCCAATGCTTCTGAGCATGCGTCGACATGTTCTATTTTTTCTCACTGATGGAAAAAAGACAGATGGGGCCCATACACGATCGGTTTGTCCGATGAAAAAAGTCCATCAGTAACACTGATCGTGTGTACAGGGCATTACGGAACCTGCAGAGGAGGAAGACAGACTGAAAAACATCAGAGAGTGCCTAGCTGATAGACTGGGCGACGCGCCATCAAGTGACAGTAATGTCTAATGAAAATATATGATCAGAGAGGTGACGATTACTGCTGGCCAACGGATTCTCTTATTTGAGTAATGCTCTATGAATACAAAACAGCCTCATCACTCTTCCTGCAATTTCACGGCCACCAGTCACGTCTTTTTTTTTTTTTTTTTTACTGATCTCTGGCATTGAAACTAAAAATGCTGTCTATCAACTTTCTTCTACACATTGTTTTGGATTTTTAAGTTTTAGTTTTGATCTGTGATAGGAACACTATTATACAAGATCTACTGTCCCTTGGTTATTATTATCACCTTGCGATACAGTGATTTTGTTTTGATGGTTTAGACTTCCATTTTCCTAGGGTGAAATTATTCTCTGCTCCATCTCCTGACCCAAGTTAAAGCAAAGTGATGAGTCCACCAGTATGATGTCTTGTTCTACTCTTCAGCAAAGATCACATAACCAAATGCCTAGACATTTGATCATATGAAAGACACAGGAATGATCCAAGTGCAACATTTTCTGCTTGAAGTAAGTCTGAGTTTATAATTCTTACTTTATCCAATAAATTGTTAATGTAGATTGAGTTTAAGGCCCCTTTCACACGGGCGGACCGTATGTCCATTTTTCACCCATCCGTTTTCGGATGAAAAACGGACATACATGTATCCCTATGGGACAGCGGATGTCAGCGGATGAACATCCGCTGACACCCGATCTCACCCGTGTCCGCTATGCTCCGTTTTTCAGGATATAAAAATTTCTATTTTTCTATCCGTCTGCGGAGCGGATCAGATGAACACCGACAGACGGTCCGTGTTAATCCGATCCCCCATAGGGGATAGCGGAGATCTGACAGGGAGGTCCCTGCACAGTGTGCGGGGACCGCCCAGTCATCCGCCAGCTCAGCGGGGATCAACGGAGCGATCCTCGCTGAGCAAGCGGAGGTTCACGGGGCGGATCATGACTGATCCGTCCCGTGTGAAAGGGGCCTAAGTTATAAGGCAAGCAAATACACAGTTAAAATATGCAAACGAGAAAGTCCAGACAGCCGCAATTCAATGAAAATGTTTTTATTGAATAACAATCGGTCCATACAGCATACGGAGACAATGGAATAAAAAACTGACGCGTTTCAAACGCCTTACTAGTGCTTAATCGTATTTGACACAGTTAAAATATATAAAGGTTCAATTTTATCTGCTAAAGCAGTTGTTGTAAACTTCTTAATATGGTGGGCCTCAAGTGTGACCCTAGACATCAACAAAGGGACGCACATTAAATTCAGTGAATATTCCAATGTCAGAGACAACAGGATATAGTCAAAGACTATGGGCATGATGCAAGAGATAAAAGAGATGTTAGAGACTGCAGACTTGATACAGGGTTGGTCAGAGATTGTGGGCATAGTACAGGAGATGTTTAGGGACAACAGACATGATACAAGAGATGGTCAGAAACTTCAGACATGATACAGTGCCTTGAAATTTTCCACATTCTGTCATGTTACAACCAAAATTGTAAATGTATTTTATTGGGATTTTATGTAATAGACAAACACAAAAGTGGCACATAATTGTGAAGTGGGAGGAAAATGATAAATGGTTTTCAATTTTTTTTTACAAATAAATACCTGAAAAGTGTGGCGTGCATTTGTATTCAGCCCCATTTACTCTGTTACCCCTAACTAAAATCTAGTGGAACCAATTGCCTTCAGAAGTCACCTAATTAGCGTAGCGGGTCTTTACTTTTAGGGGTGTTATGTGCCTAAATTTAGGGGCTGATCTGAGCTATTAGTCAGGCTCAGACCATTCTCATTGCTAGGTTTTGCTTCTGCCTATGTGATGCTGCCTGGTGTGTGGTTCCCTGCGGCCTGTAGGTGGCGCTGTCACATCAGGTCAGGGTTGAGCCAGGGGTGGCATTGCTAGGCCTTGGAGTGTCTTCTCTCGGCAGCGGTACAGTGGGCGTGGTCAACCTGCTGTGCATGCCGGGGAGGGTACTTAAGGGGCAGATGTGATAGGGTCCGGGGAGTCGGTGGGGTGGTCCCCGTCAGAGTCGGAGGAGTAGACACGTACCCCACCTCCTGTGGCCCTCATGGCCGGGGGTACGTGTGGGCGTGATCAGGCTCAGGCACCTTTAGCCTGGGGCCTGCAACTCTACTAGTGGGCCTAGCACCTTCAGCTAGGGCCTGTCCCCGAAAGAAGAGTCCCAGGGAGCCCGTTGAAGGGTACCTGCTCTGACCAAGAGGAAGCCAGGGGAGGATCGGTCCCATTGAGGAGATGAGTAATAGAAGATTGCTGTCTCGGGAGAGGCTTGGTGACCTGTCAGAGGGAAGGATCTGTTATTTGGGGAAGCTAACCTGTGGAGTGCCCAATTGGCATCATCTTGTTCTTGAAGTCTACAGAGGTTACAGGATTTCCAACGCCCGTCCCAGGAGGGGATAGGGTGGTGGAACTGTTCGAGCTCCACACCGGCTGCTAGGACTGTGAGAGAGGACTTTCCGGGTGAGCTAAACCCACTCAGGATCGAGTGGCGACGATATTGTTGGTTGTGCCCGGACCTATTCTCCACACTATTTCTTCTTTCATCCACCTGTCTCCATCTATTACGCAGCAAATAGAAAATAAACTCTCTGTTGGAGTTAAAGTACTTCTGGACAATATTTTTTTTGGGGGAAGAAACAGTGACTTGACCCCATACTCTGGGGGAGAGAACCAGTGGGAAGGGTGACTCGCTGAAAGACCCAAATTTGTGAACACTGCTTAACCTCTTCAAACAGGAAGGTACGGGCATATAGCATGGTGTGCCTTGACTCGCAAGTGAGCCAGGCGAGAAAAAGGTTTGCGTGCTACATTAGTAAATAGAGTCCACCTGTGTGTAATTTAATCTCAATCTAAATATAGCTGTTCTGTGAAGCCCTCAGAGGCCTGTTACAGAACCTTAGGGAATGAACCGCATCATGAAAGCCAAGGAACACACCAGACAGGTCAGGGATAAAGTTGTGGAGAAGTTTAAAGCAGGGTTGGGATATAAAAAAAATATTCCAAGCCTTGAAAATCTCACAAAGCACTGTTCCATATGTAGCGGGGTCTTCAAAGTTAGTGGGATACACCTGGGGGTAGAGAGACCCAGGTGTGTAATTATGTCAGGGATTAGACCCCTTTTTGTTATTCGTGGAGGATTGGGTGGTGCAATATTCTCCTTGGCCTGTGGGTGGCGACGTACCTACAGGCTCGAGGTAGAATCACTACCACAGTGCTACCCTTTTTTGTCCCTTCCTGGAGATGGTATGGCTGGGGCGGGGAACCCGCCGTGGTGTCGATGGGAGGAGATAAAAGGGGGAGACGCCCTCGCCACGAGGTCTGTTGGGGGGATCATCTCTTCACGCACCCAGGCACCTTAGGCCTGGGTGCGGGCGGTTCAAGGTTCCGGCCTAGGCGCCCTAGGCCTGGCCGGAATGAAGATGGAGTCCATCCCAGGCACCTTCAGCCTGGGGTGAGGTACTATTGAGGAGGCCTGGGACCCGGTGACTCCGACTGGGTCCCGCGAGGGTGAAGTTGCTCCAGGGCGCCCCTTGCGAGGGGACCCGCATCTGAGGTGAGGAGGCTGGGGAGGTCACCCGTCCGAAGACCCGGTGCAGTGTCAACCCGGTGACGGATAGGCCTTCGGTAACTCCCTTGGAGGACATCTTACCCTGATAGGGGCTACAGCGCAGCGGAGGAGCTTTCATCAAGACTCCTGCAACCCCTGGTCATAGCACAGGGAGTGTAGGGACTAGGAACCTGTACAGTGCCTCGACCTGCTACCCCATCGTATCCTGCCGTTGCATTTGACTGTATGTGGAGATACGCAATAAACCTGAGTTTGGACTTTGATGGGTGTATGGACTCTGTTGATGGGAACAAAGGGAGATTCTGGCACGGAAGGACTGACCCTCATAACCAGCACACATTTGGCCCGAGGAAAAGATTGGTACTGGCCTTCACCTCACCCACAGCCATGGGGAGGACATGGGCCGTAGCGCACCTCACTCTGTCGCTCGACATACCCCTAGCTAAAGAGGACGGGGTGAGGCCGCTACACATACATCATCAGAAAATGGGAGTATGACACAACTGCAAACCTACCAAGACATGGTCGTCCACCTAAACTGAGAGCCTGGGCAAGGAGAGCATTAATAAGAGAAGCAGCCAAGAGGCTCATGGTAATTCTGGAGAGCTGCAGAGATGCACACTTCAGGTTGGAGAATTTGTCCACAGGACAACTATTAGTCGCGCACGCCACAAATCTGGCCTTTATGGAAGAGTTGCAAGAAGAAAGCCATTGCTGAAAGAAAGCCATAAGAAGTCCCATTAGCAGTTTGCAAGAAGCCATGCGGGGAACACAGCAAAGATGTGGAAGAAGGTGCTCTGGTCAGATGAGACTAAAATTTAACTTTGAAACATGGTGGTGGCAGCATCATGTTGTGGGGATGCTTATCTTCAGCAGAGACAGGGAAGCCGGACAGAGTTGATCGGAAGATGGATAAAGCCAAATACAGGGCAATCTTCGAAGAAAACCTGTTAGAGTCTGCAAAAGACTTAAGACTGTGGCAGAGGTTCACCTTCCAGCAGGACAATGACCCTAAACATACAGCCAGAGCTATAATGTAATGGTTTAGATCAAAGCATATTCATGTGCTGGATTGGTCCAGTCTAAGATCAGACTTAAATCCAATTGAGAATCTGTTGCAAGACTTGAAAATTGCTGTTCACAGACAATCTCCATCCAATATGACAGATCTTGAGCTATTTTGCAAAGAAGAATGGGCAAAAAGTTCTGGGAGAGATATACCCAAAAAGACTTGCAGCTGCAATTGCAGCAAAAGGTGGTTCTGCAAAGTATGGACTCAGGGGGGCTGAATACAAATGCACGCCAAACTTTTCACATTTATTTGTAAGAAAATTTGAAAACCATTTATAATTTTCCTTCCACTTCACAATTATGTGCCACTTTGTGTTGGTCAATCACACAAAATCCCAATAAAATACATTTACATTTTTGGTTGTAAGGGGTATGAATACTTTTTCAAGGTACTGTGCAGGAGATGGCCAGAGACTATGAATGTGCTAGACTGGGGAAATCCTTCAGGAGACAGTCATAGACTGGAGACCGATTACATAAGACTATTAGACATCACAGCTAGTACAAGGCAATAGGGAAACACAGAGTAGTGTCTGCAGGGGCCCTGAGGGCCACACAAACAATACCAAAGGGCTGCACAAAAAGTGCCACATGGCTGCATGTGGGCCCTGGGCTGCAGGATGGGCACCAAGGTGCTAAAGGGTTAGAAATTATGTGCAACAAGGCTTGTGATCCAAGCACTACTACCACATAGCACATAAAAGAAAAAGCAGTGCAGCGCTAAAAACAAAAAAAAATCATAACACAAAAAATACATTAGAATAATAGCAGATGAAAGCCATATAAATAGTCCCAGTTCATTTAGTATGAGAGCCAAGGATGATGTAAAAAGATGACACCAAAAGGTAAGAATAATCTCCTCAGTAGTGATCAGGGTGCTCGGAAAACATTGCAGTTTACGTGCGTCCTTATTAGTGCTTCCACCACCGTATACACAGGCCGCTCACCTCACGCTGTAGACCTCTTAATTAACAGATAGGTCAATCAAGCATTTCACACAAGGGTAATCAAAGGTGAAAATTTGCCTCTAAGCCGTCCAAAGATCGAAATCTAGCCTCTTTAATGCAGCAGCAGCAGGATGACACTCTCATACACAATAGATGGGAACGTGGCGATCATGTAAAATCAATAAAACATACATAGTGCTCTCTGATTTAACTAAAAGCATCTTTTATTAAGGTAAAAAATGTTACTCACAAACAAAGCACTGTACTCCAAGTGCTAGGATGCATAGCGTGTATCAAACGTCTCAAAAAGGTTTTTGGTTCAAAAAAGCTACCGTAAGTAAAGAATCCCAATTGCTTTGTCATACATGGACTAAGCCCAGATTTTATTGTAACTGATAAAATATTATTCTTTAAAAATAACAAACATGTTATACTTACCTGCTGTGCACAATGGTTTTGCACAGAGCAGTCCCTATCCTCCTTTTCTCGGGTCCCCAGCCAGTGCTCTTGATTCTCCCCCTGCTGAGTGCCTATCATAGCAAATGACTTGTGCAGGCTCACTCACAAGCCATCTCTGTGTGTCCATAGACAGCTCGGCCCCCTGCTCCCTCCTCACTGGCTATGATTGTCTCTGAGCCAATGAGGAGAGAGAGGGCCTATGTTCATGTGGACATCGTTGGATCTAGATTGGATTCAGGTAAGTACTAGTGAGAGTGGGGGAGAAAGCTGCATGCTGAAGGTTTTTTTTACCTTAAAATGGTTGTAAAGGCTGAAGGTTTTTTACCTTCATGCATTCTATGCATGAAGGTAAAAAAACCTTCTGTGTGCAGCTATGCCCACAGCCCCTAATACTCAACTGAGCCCCCTTTTGATCCAGCAATGTGCATGAGAGCCTCAGCTGTCCTGGGACTTCCTCGCCTCATTGGCGGTCAATCACAGTCAGTGAGCCAATGAGTAGATAGTGGGTGGCGGGGCTGAGCCTAGTCTCTATGTTTCTTATGGATGCATAGAGCAGGGCTCGGGAGCGAGCACGCTCCAGTGTCCCCATAGCAAACGGCTTGCTATTGGGGCACTAATCATGGGGGAGGGCTCAGGACAGCCGACAGCGGACCTGAGAAGAAGAGAACCAGGGCTGCTCTGTGCAAAACCATTACACAGAGCAGGTAAGTATGACATGTTTGTTATTTAAAAAAAAAAAAAAAAGCCGAACCTTTAATACCACTTCAATGCATAGAATGCAAAAAAAAAAAAAAAAAAAAACGTTCAGCCTTTACAACCACTGTAGGGTTATAACATGTGGCTTTGTTTCAGACATGTACATTAATGGGACACCCCGGTTCCTATTCCTATACTGGTATCTGTCCAGACTGTCTTTTCCTGTATTCCAATTACTGAGAATAATTCAATAAGATTCTAATAAAGAATCACTGACCCTATATTCAAACTAAATGTACAGTTCTTTAATATCAGATGCTTCCTATTATATATATTAAGCCACCAGCAAATATTAGCAGTAATCAAGCTTAGTCTTACATAGACGACTTTAAACAGCATTTTACATGGGTGATAAGAGCTGCAGTAAGTGTTGCCTGCATCCCGCCAGGAAGCCCTGACATCTCTCAAATGATGGATAACTCAAGCTTGGCTATTCCTACCAGGAGCCCATACATCATTATGCAAATAAGAGGAAAAAGAACACAAGAACGGCTCTTGCCCAACACAATTTTTCTGCCAATTTACAGTTCTAAAGCCATCTTTACAGAATTTATATTGTGGGATCTGCATTATCATGAAACATATATTGCAGCATTAGTCATATGAAGACATTACACTGTCAATAGGGAAAGAGTTGATGTTTTACCATATGGGGACCGTTGGCTCAAACAATCAATCCCAGTTCTTTTATTCATGTTTGGCTCTAAGGAGTAGGTGCTGCATGGAGGAGATATATTTACCTTCACAACACCCAAATCAAGTAATATCTGCCTAAATCCAACCAAAGTCATATTTGTTGTATATCTGGCTGCTAGTAACCAGTACAATCCTCGAAAATCCAAGGGTGGAAAGCAGGCTGGACGATGACAGAGCTGTAAGTGTTTTATGTACTCTCCTCAGAAGTTCCCACACTTTTTTTTTTTTTTTAAAAGCCCATGGCGTGTGAAACACACTCAAAAACTCCACCCGGTGCCAAAAAAAGTGCACACACATAAAGAGTGAAACACAAAACGTGCAACGGGTGTAACACTTGTCCTCCACATGGAAGGACCTTACCCTGATCCCCCGGGGACTGAGGTACATCACGTGGTCCGACTGGCTGAAACCAGACGGACCCCTTTCTCTGGAGGGTCTGCCGAAACAGACCCACCCAAGTACTTGGTAGGGCTCCCCCGAAGGGGGACCCCATGAGAGCAGGCGAACCAGGCCAGAAGACCATGTCCACCTACTCCCAAGTTGTTCAGGGCAGGCCCGAGGACCTACACCCTACTAAACACACTGTGACAAACGTGAACACCAAACAAAAAAATACAAAAAAGTGACGAACACGGGGATAAATAAAAAGAAAGTGGGGAGAAGGAAGGTGGGAGAGTGAAAGGGGCCATTGTGCAATACAATGGCCGGCCCTCCGGCCAGGAATAAAAAATTCCTCTGGTCCTAGCCAAAAGGCTCAGCCCGAGAGGCAGGTGCTAAAAAAGTGTGTTATGGTGAAGTGACCGTGGTGCCAAAAACCCAAAAGTGCTGCAGGGCAACACTTGTGCAGTTATGGCACCCCTGAACTACCACTCCAGGGGCACATTCACCATAGGCTTTTCAGTTCCTATCCGACCCCCCGACCAGGTCAGTGCAGCCTTCCGCTCACCACCAGATCGAGAGCCCTTCTGGGTTTTCTTAGGGAGAGCCACCGATCATCACAGCAGCCTCCCCAGTACTAGCCCTTCCAGACTCCCGTCAATCCAGCAGATTTGCATGGCTCGCCTCGCCCCCCCAGACAGGGCCAAGCCAGCTCATCCACCGGACGCCGATAGGAGCAGGGCTTACACCAACACCGGCCAGAAGGCCAGAAAAACCCCCAGCCCTCCGCCTTGACCAAGTGATTCTCCATCCCCATCAGAAGGCTTTCACCTCCACACCAGCAGGTTTTGCATATGCCACCGCCATCCCTTTCCACCTCGCCGTGTACTGGGGACGGTTAGCACAGCGCCACCTCCTGGCAACTGATAAGAACAGATTCTACACTTGATCTTAGCCAAAAGGCCGAGAAGCACTTTGTATGGGCATGAGTCAGGTCATAACTACTACACCAAAGACAACAGCCTTATGCGCCCAAGGCAAGGAGGCTAAAGCACCCATCACCTGAGGTCAGGGGGATAGTGATAAAACATATTGATTATTATTTTCGTACTCATAACCTGGAGCCACTGGCGTTTTAAATGTGTGTCTTCTTTCCAAATATTTAAAGTAATACTAAAGGTTTAGAGTTTTTTTTTTTTTAAATAACAAACATTTCATACTTACCTGCTCTGTGTAATGGTTTTGCAGAAAGCAGCCCCAATTCTCCTCTTCTCGGGCCCTCCGCTGGTGCTCCTCCTCCCTGCTGAGTACCCCCAGAGCAAGCTGACCATAAGACACACACGCCCCTCGCTCCCTCCTCTTTGGCTGTGATTGACAGCAGTGGGAGCCAATGGCAGCAGGCATGTAACATTGATGCTTCAACCATGGACAAAATGCCTCATCATTGGACCATCTGGTCGGAAAGCTGACGTATTTTGGAAGACTCATCTCACTTCTTTTGTGGATCTATGAGTTTAGGAGAGTTTGAAAGGTTTTAGGAAAGCTTAGGAGCGTTTAGCATTTTTTTCTGCCAGGAAACCGCTCTCAAAAAAGCAAAACGGAGGCATAGTTTAAGCTCAGAGCTTAAAGGCAGGAAAAAAAAAAAACCTTCTATGGCCCCATGCACACTGCTGCTCCTAAACTCTCGTTGGGAGCTTTTGGCATTTTTTTGCCAAAGCCCTGAACTCAACTCAATAAGGCCCCATGCACACTGGGCTTAAAAATATCATATAGAGTTGATTTGTACACATTGTTAGGTGTGTTTAGGAGAGTTTTGAGTTTTTTCTGCCAGAAAACTCCAATCAAAAACACTAACCAGACGGTTTTTTTCCCTGCCTCTAAATGCGGAGCTTATAATTTGCCTGTAAATGTCCTAATGTGCATGGACACATAGAATTACATTGAGCCGCTTCTACAGGCAGAACATAAAATTCATGTAGAAGCAGCGATTTTTAGGCCATAGAAACTAAAAGCTTATGTGTCCATGCACACATAGGCCTTCACCAGAGTTTAGGAGCAGCAGAGTTTAGAGGCAGTCAATGCTCCTCGCGTTCAGGAGGGGAGCTTTTCGCACAAGGTGTGTTTAGCACTTCAGCATTTATTCATTTCAATGGGCCGAATAAATTAAAATTCTGGTCACAAAATAAACTCCTAAACACCAAATACTGCTAAACTTGCCTAAACTGGTTGGAAAAAATGCAGCTTTGGTGAGTTTTTAACGCTGCTGTCAGCAGAAACAGCATTTACAATAAACCAGTGTGCATGAAGTCTAAACGTCCTAATGTGCATGGACACATAGGATAACATTGAGCTGCTTCTACAGGCAAAACGCAAAACTCAACCCACCAACTCGACCCTCAGCCTGTAGATTGAATGAAAAACAAAATGTATAATGTATGGCCTTTACAGATTAGGTCAGTATTTACTGCAATGATCGTCGTACATCAAATTTCCTGATAGCTTCATTTTTATATCCTGGCCACATATGGTCTCATTCTAACATATGCTGCTTTACGATATTATTGTACCTAATTATTTCCACAGACTTCATCAATGTTCCTTTATTTCTGAAAATCAATAAACACAGAATGCAAAAAAAATAAAATAAAGGGCACCACAGTTATGTTGCTGGTAAAGAATGGTGAATTTACATACAAATGAAAAAGAAAGAAAATCAGCAAAAAATGCGTGGTAGCAAAAAAAATTTTTTTTCAATATATATATATATATATATATATATATATATATATATATATATATATATATATATATATATATATATATACACATACACACACACACACACATATATATATATATATTGAAAATCATTTTTTTCAATATGTATGTATATATACTGTGTATATATATATATATATATATATATATATATATATATATATATATATACTGTGTGTGTGTATATATATATTTATATTTACACACACACATAAACACAGATACATATTATATATATATACACACACACATACACACAGTATATATATACACTATATTACCAAAAGTATTGGGACGCATGCCTTTACATGCACATGAACTTTAATGGCATCCCAGTCTTCGTCCGTAGGGTTCAATATTGAGTTGGCTCACCCTTTGCAGCTATAAAAGCTTCAACTCTTCTGGGAAGGCTGTCCACAAGGTTTAGGAGTAGGTCTATGGGAATGTTTGACCATTCTCCCAGAAGCGCATTTGTGAGGTCAGGCACTGATGTTGGACGAGAATGCCTGGCTCGCAGTCTCCGCTCTAATTCATCCCAAAGGTGTTGTATCGGGTTGAGGTCAGGACTCATGGACTTTGCTTTGTGCACTGGTCCAAATAAGTTGGTTGAGGGGAGATTAGGTTGCAGGGTTATTTTTCCTGGGTGGAGCTTGGCCACTTAGTTCCAGTGAAGGGAAATCTTAAGGCTTCAGGATACCAAGACATTTTTGGACAATTTCATGCTCCCAACTTTGTGGGGGGACAGTTTTGGGGGTCGCCCTTCCTGTTCCAACATGAGTCCTGACCTCAACCCAATAGAACACCTTTGGGAAGAATTACATAGTTACATAGTTAGTCAGGTTGAAAAAAGACACAAGTCCATCTAGTTCAACCATAAAAAAAAAAAAAAAATATCGTACAATCCCATATACCCAATTCTATACCCACAGTTAATCCAGAGGAAGGCAAAAAACCCCATCAGGGCATGCTCCAATTTGCTACAGCAGGCGAAAAAATTCCTTCCTGATCCCCCGAGAGTCAATCGGATTTTCCCTGGATCAACTTTACCTATAGATGTTAGTACCCAGTTATATTATGTACATTTAGGAAAGTATCCAGAACTTTCTTAAAGCAATCTACTGAGCTGGCCAGAACCACCTCCGGAGGGAATGTATTCCACATTTTCACAGCTCTTACTGTGAAGAAACCTTTCCGTAATTGGTGATGAAATCTGTTTTCCTCCAGACGTAAGGAGTGCCCCCGTGTCCTCTGTGTTGACCGTAAAGTAAATAACTCAACACCTAGTTCACGATATGGACCCCTTATATATTTGTAAATGTTGATCCTCCTTATTCTCCTCTTCTCAAGAGTGAATAAATTCAGTTCCTCTAATCTTTCCTCATAGCTGAGCTCCTCCAAGCCTCTGATCAGTTTGGTTGCCCTTCTCTGCACTTTCTCCAGTTCCCCGATATCCTTTTTGAGAACTGGTGTCCAAAACTGAACTGCATATTCCAGATGAGGTCTTACTAATGATTTGTACAGGGGCAAAATGATATCTCTCTCTCTCTCTGGAGTCCATACCTCTCTTAATACAAGAAAAAACTTTGCTCGCTTTGGAAACTGCAGCTTGGCATTGCATGCTATGATTGAGCTTATGATCTACCAAAACCCCAGATCCTTCTCCACTACGGATTCCCCCAGTTGTACTCCCCCTAGTATGCATGATGCATTCATATTCTTAGCCCCCAAGTGCATAACTTTACATTTATCAACATTAAACCTCATCTGCCACATAGTCGCCCAATTAGTGCATTGAGGTCGGCTTGTAAATTGGAGACATCCTGTAAGGACGTTATTCCCCTGCATAGCTTGGTGTCATCTGCAAAGACAGAAATGTTACTTTTGATCCCAGACCCAATATCATTTATAAAGATATTAAAAAGTAAGGGTCCCAACACTTAACCTTGGGGTACACCACTGATAACCTTAGACCATTCAGAGTAAGAATCATTAACCACTACTCTCTCAATTCTGTCTTTTAGCCAGTTTTCTATCCATTTACAAACTGATATTTCCAAGCCTGTAGACTTTACCTTACACATGAGCCGTGTGTGCGGAACTATAATTGCTTTTGCAAAATACAAGTGTACCACGTCCACCGCCACCAAGATTTTACTTACCTCTTCATAAAAAGAAATCAGGTTTGTCTGACAACTTCTGTCTTTCATGAATCCATGCTGTCTGTTGCTTAAAATATTATTTTCCAGCAAGAACTCGTCTATGTGGTCTTTTATTAAAGCTGTTGTATAGTCTTTTTTTTTACTTTTACCTACAGGTAAGCCTATACTAAGGCTTACCTGTAGGTAAAAGAAATATCTCCTAAACCTTTACGGTTTAGGAGATATTCCCCTTGCACTGCGCCGCTGACTGCAGGGGCGCATGCGCACAGGGGATTCTCGGCTGAAGGCCCGGCGGACGCCGAACCTTGCCGGAAAGAAGTCTCCCGCCCGCATGCGCGGGAGTGACGAATCGCGGCTCCAGCCACTCACAGCGCTGGAGCCGCAATACCCGAAAGACACGCCGAGGCATAATGTCAGCTGCCTTGGCGTGGACCGGGAGGGACACCGAGGCCTCGTTCTAAGGTAAGTAATTCATAATGAGCTTGTACGCTGTGCATACAAGCTCATTATGCCTTTTCCTCTACAGGTGTAAAAAAAAAATAGTCAGCGGGTATACAACCGCTTTAATCTCTCCAGTATCTTCCCAACTATAGACGTTAAACTAACAGGTCTATAGTTACTTGGTAAAGACATTGTTCCCTTTTTAAATATAGGCACCACGTTCGCCCTGCGCCAATCCAATGGTACTATTTCCGTCATTAATAATTCCCTAAAAATTAGATACAATGGCTTTGAAATTACAGCGCTCAATTCGAATTAGAGCGAAGACGGCAAGACAGGCCTTCTCGTCTACATCAGTGCCTGACCTCACAAATGCGCTTCTGGAAGAATGGTCAAACATTCCCATAGACACTCTCCCAAACCTTGTGGACAACCTTCCCAGAATGACTGAGCCACATTTGACTGAAGAATGGATGGAATTCTTCAGTCAATGTGAACAGAAATTAATGGGGATAATTATTCACAGACGTAAATACAAACTTAAAAATATAGAACAAAAAATTGCAGAATTAAAGGGGTTCATGGGTTCAGCGGAATTCCAGGAAAAACAACATAAATTGCAAGAAGCAGCCCAAAAAATAGACAATGATACAAAAACCAAAAAATTTAAGAAATACTCTAGGGACAAAAAAGATTATGCCACCAAACAATTTTATAAATGGCAGGAAAATTTTAATGGGGAAAAGGTGAATCACCCCACAGAAAATAGGAACATCCAATTAATACAGGAGAGTTTCTCCAGGTCACAAAATACTAGAAACTCCACTCCAGCATGCCAATCTGCACCGCCCCAGAGAGACAGGAATGACTCTCCCCAATATTTAGTTCCCACACATAACAGATATGAATCTTTACAACATGAGCAATACTGCTCTCCTGACCCCCATAGAGATCCATTGGGCTACTCCAGGCCATAGAGGGGGAGGGGGGGAGGAAGAGGGAGAGGTAAGAGGAAACATACCCCATAATACAATGGGGAACCACAATGGCAAGGGGGGGAATGGAGGGACTGGAAGGAGTCCTACAAACCATACCCCAACAACATGCCCCAATGGGAACCCCCATACCGGAACCCCCACCACGACGGAGGCGTGGGTGCAGAGGGGGAAAATTTCACAAAAAGGAAAAGAGAAAACTAGGGGAAGGCGTGTTTAATTGAAGCACTATTACACTCACACAAAATGAGTTATATGTGCTAGACCAAGGTTTAAAATATGCCCCCCACAAATAACCTAGATAAGTTCGAGGCATATATTGATTTGCAAAAATTTGGCAGAACACTAGGTATTAAAAAAACTTTTGCCATGAGAAGCAATGGTACCACTACCATGCAACCCCCCAGGTACACTCATAGTGGACTTCGAAATAAGTCCACTTTTAATCCCAAAACCCCAGCCTATCAATTTATAGAGGGTTTTAAGAAAATGGTTAAAACAGAAATTAGGGAAATCCCAAAAGCAAAAGGATCTAAAGATAAACATATATGGGAAGGAATCAGGAACATAGAGAAACAGAAAAATGTGGTAATACGCCCGGCAGACAAAGGGGGGGGGTTGTCCTTGATATGGGAGACTATGATGCAGAAATGCAATGCATCCTCAGTGACAAAAGCACGTATAAGAAACTTAATAAAAATCCAACAAAATAGTTAAAGATAGCACTACAGAATATGGTGAATGAAGCAGGTGATATCCTGAGCACAAAGGAATCAAGGTACCTGGTTCCTGATGCAGCAATTATGCCAAGTTCCTAAGGTGCATAAAAATGCAGAGAAACCACCAGGTAGACCAATACTGAGTGGGATAAACTCATTCACAAGATTGGGTGAGTACATTGACGTGTACCTCCAACCTTTGGTGAGTAAGAGTCTGAGTTATCTCAAGGACAGTAAGGATGTTATCAAGATTGATCACTATAGATGTGGAATCATTGTATACCAAAATCCGACAAAAAGACGCTATCAAAGCAGTCAGGTGGGCTATGGATAAATTTACTAACCTAAAATATAAGTGTAGCGACCTCACCCCATCTCTTTTGTCTAGGGGTATCTCATACGACAGGGTGAGATGCGCTACGGCCCATGTCCTCCCCATAGCTGTGGGTGAGGTGAAGGCCAGTACCAGATATTTCCTCGGGCCTATGTGCTTTTGTCTAGAACCAAGTCCTGCTGTGCCAACACTTACCTCTGCTCCCATTAACCAGAGTTCCACACACCGATCACAGTCCAACTCTTGTTTTATTGCATATCTCACAATAAACAGTGCTTCAGTAGCCAACTGGTTGCGACTTGATAACATTTTGATACGGGGGTGAGCAGGTCGAGGCACTATCCTGGTTGTCAGCTAAACCACTGCGATCTCGCCAGCGGTTACTATAGCATTAGCTAGGAAGGACTTAGAACTTGAGAGTCTCTACCAGCGACTAAAGAGAACATAGATAGGAGTACCTTCGCTGCGCTGCGGCCCCTGTCAGGGGAAGATGTCCCTCCAAGGGAGTTACCAGAGGCCCATCCGTCACTGGGTTGATGCTGCTCCAGACTCTCCGAATGGGTAACCTCCCCGGCCTCCTCACCTCAGACATGGGCCCCATCCACTTCAGGGACCCCTGGACTTCTCCACCCTCGCGGGACCCAGTCAAAGTCACTGGGCCCCAGGCCTCCTGGTTTAGTACCTCACCCCAGGCTGAAGGTGCCTGGGATGGACTCCAACTCCATTCCGGTCAGGCCTAGGGCGCCTGAGCCGGAATCCGGAACCGCCCGCACCCAGGCCTAAGGTGCCTGCGCGCGCAAAGAAAATCCTCCAAAAGACCTCATGGTTAGGGCGTCTCCCCCTTTTATCTCCTCCCATCGACACCACGGCAGGTTCCCCGCCCTCGCCGTACCATCCCCGGAAAGGGACAAAAAGGGTAGCACTCTGTGACGGCCAATCTACCTCGAGCCTACGGGTACCCCGCCACCCAGAGGCCAAAGAGATTATCGCACCGTCCAATCCTCCACGAACACAAATGGTCCATTATTCCCATACTTACAAACCTGAGTGTCCTACCTAAATTTAGAGACCCCGCTACATAAGCAAAAACAATTCATTCTTCGGGGTCTGAAATTAGCTATGATGAACAATTTCTTCTGGTACGGAGGGCAGCACTACAATCAGATCAAAGGGGTCTCTATGGGAGCCAAATATGCCCCTAGTGTTGCTAATATTTTCCTCAATAAGTGGGAAGATGAAGCAATATATGGGGAACTTTGGCCAGGCCTAAAAACCTATTACAGGAATATAGATGACATACTGATCGTGTGGGAGGGAACGATGACATCTCTAAATATATATTGAACACATCAATTGAAACCAGTATGGAATTAAATTTACGGTCAATGTGCATGAGCAATAGGCTGATTTTTTGGACTTGCATATATTTAAAGATGGTGACAAACTTTTAACCAAAACTCATTTCAACTACACTGATAGGAACGGGTACATTCCCATTCAAAGTTGCCACCACCCACAATGGAAGACTGCAATCCCAAAGGGACAATTCATCCGTATACGCTGAAATTGCTCAGTATTCAAAGATTACATAGACCAGACTGATGTGCTAATTCAAAGTTTTTTGGACAAAGGGTATGCCCGGGACAAACTACTGGCTGCCAGAGAGTCAGTAGGATGATTAGATAGAGAGACCCTTCTAGAATCTAAAGAAAACCAGGAAAAAACACCTTTTTAATAAACAGTACAAACATCTTGAGAATTAAAAAAAAAAAGAAGTACTGGCCCATTTTACAAAAAGACCCCACACTGAGAGAAATCTTACCAAGCAGACACAAGTTTATCTATCGCAGGGCCCCTGGGCTCCGAACTAAATTAGTCAAAAATATACCTAATCGACCACCAACGGCCATGTTTGATTTTAAAGGTTTTTATAGATGTGGCAGGTGCCTACCTTGCAGGAACACCTTGGCTGCACCTAGGAAACATACTCATTTTATATCAAACCAAACTCACAAAGAATATCCCATAAAAAGTTTTATCACATGCCATACCAAGCATGTCACTTACGTGCTGGAATGCAAGTGTGGGTTCCAATACGTGGGACGCACATCCCGGACATTGGCTATATGTGTTGGAGAACACATTGCCAACATACGCAATGGTTTTCCTAAGCACAGCGTATCTAACCATTTTCTTTCTGTCCATGGTCGTGACCCCTCTTCTTTGTCTTTCTACGCTATTCATCACGTGGATAGGCATTGGAGGGGTTCAGACATGAGAAAACATATCTCCCAGAATGAATCTAGGTGGATCTTTGAGCTCCAGACTCTTACAACTCAGGGGTTAAATATAGAGCTGGACCTCAATTGCTTCATCACTAATTTGATTCTTTCCCTTTTTTTTTTCTCCATTTTTTCATTTTTCTATTCCACCACACTTTGGATAGTTACAACATATGGCCAGTAGGGGGCCACCTAGTGGGTTACAAGACAGGGAGCATGTAATTTGTGTCCCAGACAGCTTCCATGCTGACTAATATGTTAGCATGGATGGACTATCAGTTAAATGTCCACCACTAGATGTCGCTGCAACTATTAATTTTTACATTGTTTATAATATTCGAATATATGCATTATTCATAATGGGTGTTTCTGACTACTTTTTTCACCATTTTATAACAATTTTAATATTTAATCATATCTTTTTAATTATGTTCCTTTCGTTTATTATACTGCCAACCAATGCATTTGTAATTAGATTGTGAGCAGTCCCTAGTAAATAGCAGGTAAAGCAACGCTATTGGATAAGCTTTGACATGTGATTCGGGTTGAGGGTATTTATGCCCTCAACCAAAATGGTGGAATTGCAGACGGCCAATCTGATAGGCCAAAATGCATAGAGGTTGAGTCACGTCATCGTGACACACTTCCATCTAGACGTCCAAACCAGAAAATCGAGCCCTCACCGCAACAGCGGCTTCATGTATTGATCGGGCAGTTTTTATGGATGACTTTTTTACCTGCTGTTCACTCCGGGTGCCAGGATATCAGGCACACATACATGCGAGTTGAGTACCTTTTTTTAATTTTTTGGAATAACGTTTTTTAAACGGTACTGCGCAATGAGGCTTTTTCTATTATATCTATCCACATGAGGATTATTTACCATATCCAACCACCGGTCCAGAGGATACCTACAGGGGTTGCTCCATAAATGCATTTGACCAAACTAGTGATAGTTGGTCCAATCCCAAGGGTGAGTGCACAGCTACTAGGGGGGCACCCTATTTAAGCACATAAGGAGCACAGATTTTTTCATCCATATTTCAAGTCACAGCACTGTGTATGAGACCTTCAATACTGTTCCAACAGCATGAGCACTTTTTTCACTGGGGACTTTTTCCAGCGATTGTTGTTTTTTAGTGCGTTTTTTTTTTTTTATTATTTAATTTAGTGTTTCCTTATTAACTTTGTTGTATGTAGAATTTAGCGCGGTTTATTCTTTATTAGCCTTCCCAGAATGGTTGAAGCTGTTATAGCTGCAAAGGGTGGGCCAACCCAATATTGAACCCTACGGAATAAGACTGGGATGTCGTTAAACTTCATGTGTGTGTAAAGGCAAGCGTCCCAATACTTTGGGTAATATAGTGTGTATGTGTATAATATATATATATATATATATATATATATATATATATATATGTATATGTAGCGATACCCCCAGCTAAGAAGGCCGCCAGTATAACTTTTGGGCCCTGTAGTGCACCGCTGTCAACCCCAAACAATTCGCCCTAACCTCCCTTGGCACAGTTAGTAGAGGATAATAGGATTGTGTGGCCTGCAACTCACGGATACACAATCCTGTTATAAAACACATACAGCAATAAAGTATAACTATCCTTGACCGTCTCTTCTGCAAAGTAAATTACACAAACACCAGTATACTTAACCCTTGCTCTTTTACTCAGATTTGTTGCGTAAGCATGTAATCAACAGTGTACATATCATGTGCAGAGCCCTGCAATAAAAGAGTATCTCAACAAACAGATAGATATACAGTACTATGCATAACACTAACGGTCCTCGCTGCAGCTATCCTCCCTCGTGGACAAAATGGCGCCCAGAAATGTCTACGCTAAGTCAGGCCTGACTGTACTGTGTAGAAGTTCTGTAGGGGAAAATCTTTGCTAGCAAAACGGTGGTGCACTTGTTGAAGAAATAAACTGTAATCCACAGGGTAAAAGGAGTTTGGACAACTTGGTGAATTTAGAACAAATCTCTAAAGTAACTCCGATGCACTGCCTCTCCGGCAAGCAGCAGCAACACTAGTAATAACTCTGGATAACAGTTATTGGGCCTAGAGATCCTATATAGTTCTCTGAGCAGGTGCTCTCTCACCCAACCGGACCAGTCCGTGTCCTTGTCTTCTGCTGCTGCGTCTTGGTACACAGATCTCACAACCTCCGAGTCTTCGGTCCTCCTGACGATGATACAGCAACAGCAGGAAAAGACGTCCCTCAGGTTCCTCAGCGAGAGCGGAAGGCTCTTTGGAGAAAGGCCCAGGCTTCAGGCCTTGTATCTCAGCAGGCTCGGAAAAGAGTTCCTCTTGCTGGGCGGGCGGTGTCCAAAGAGAATTCAGCCCCGTCCTTCGGTTAAATAACCCACCCCAGCAGTCCTTGCGCGGGGCAATGCACCCTGGGTGTCCCGTTGCTCACTGGGTACTATAGTCTCTGAGGGATTAAAGGACAATACCCCGCTACATATATATATATATATATATATATATATATATATATATATATATATATATATATATATATATATATAAACCTGGGGGGTTTTGTTTCTGTATATGAGGGAATAAACTCTCTAATTTCAACAACACATCCAACTCAGCACCAAGGGTGGTGAGGCTAATTTGGTGGCATCCATTCAAAAGCCTTGGATTTTGGAGCAAAACTACACTCCTTTGACAAACAAACATTATTCGGATGTTGACCTAATTCCTAACCAGACGTGGGCAACCCGCACTACAAGTCCCAGGCTGATGATTAGCTTGTTGGGACATTTAGTTCCCCATAAATTGTAGAGATTTCCAGATTAGAAAAATGACCTTGTGAAAGTGCAGAGACTGCTGATAAATCATGTGAAACCCCCCTTTACTTTTGCCAGAAAGGAATTTGATGGCTCATAATCTGGGTAATGACTCGTGACGGATAGGATGACACTCTTGTTGATGAGTGAAATAGTAATCTTGTGTTACTCCTCCATAGTTATACATTATGTGAATGATCCGCTGTCCAATACTGTGTCCATGTCCACACCTAACTGTAATGGAAATGAGCCTAATTGAGGATCTTGTTAACACGATAATCAGACATGAAATTTAGAACAATATGGGGTTTTAACAAATGTACTTTTAACTGATTAGATACTGGGAGGAGGGGAGTTATTCTTTACTGATTGTCCTTTTCTAATGTCATTTACAATACAGAATGATTTAAATCAATTGTCTACATTTATTTAAACCCCAACAGTAATACTGTATATAAAAGACGATGCACATTTGAATCTAGAAGAGTTGGACTAAGCACCAAAATACCAATTCGGGATTTTGAGTCAATATTTTTTTATTGAACTTTGGTGGAAAAGTTTAACTGGTAATGGGTCAGGGCACACATGATAGCAGTGATATTTAGGTTCAGGATTTGCCATTAGCGATATTAAAGGGTCATTAAACCAACATCATAGAAACGATCAATAAATGGTGTATTACATTCTGTTCATACTCACTTAGTCACTATGAGATTCGTGTATTCTGCAAAAAAAAACTGGGTTGATCATGCTGCTCTCTATCTCCACCTTCTGTCCATGTCCCCAATTCAGCTAGGGATTTTGCAGCTGAGGTGGCAGCTCTGCACATGCACAGTTTTCATTGAGTTTTTATGCTGAGCATTTCCTCCCTATCACATCTGAGCCGCCCATGTGACTATGGAGTCACACATGTGTGCGTATACACAGTGGTAAATGACAGCCCACTCCCTCCCTTTATCTCCATGCCCAGTAACCAGCTAAATACAATGGGGGTGGGATATTACATGTAGATTAATGGTGGCTTCACCTCCTTTTTATTCTAAGATGCAGGCTGGAGGGGCATGACAGAGCCTGTGAGTGGCAGAAATTCTCCCACACCATGGTATTGCCAAAGAATAACAAAGATTTGATTTCAAATGCCAATTTGCCAATTTAAAACAGTTTATTGATATTATTTATTTTTACTCTGTATTCCAAAGGTTGTTTTTTGTATATTTCAAACATGTGACCAGCAGCAGAGGACTGGAAGCTCCTTCTGCTTGCGTTTCCCTGCAGACAGACTGGGAAATAGCTGGGTCATGTGACAGCTGTATATTGATTAGGAAAAAGGTACTGAGATGTTTTTTTATTTAAATGATTACAGTGCCATCATCCACATTCAGAAATAGAAGGGACAATGTAAATAAACAGTGTGTGTTTAGTATTACTTTAAGGGTTATTTACAAAGGTTAATATGTAAAGGCAACATTTTTTTTTTATAGTTTTGAGTACGAAAACATAAGACAATTTTACAGGTTTTTATTGCTGCCTATGTCACCAATAGGGAGAAACACCCCTCTATTTGTCCAGGTGACTGGTGTCACCATGACAGAAAGTAAAAAGAAGAGAAGAAGAGGGAAATCCAAAAATGTAGAGTTGTCACCATAACAAGAAATTAGAGTATATCATTCAGTAGAGAAAAGGGTCCTGATGACAACCGTCTAAGACGGAATATTTCCTTACTTTGGGGAGATTTTCTCTCTTTTCTGTCTACATGGCAGGAAGTGATGGGAAATCAAGCAAGCAGGACACAAACAGCAAAAAATAACCTTATAGGGTTTTACCCTCTCCTATTCTAAACAAAAAATTATTACATTTTTTTTTTTTTTTTGGCTATAGACACACAATAAACCAAAAACCCAAATGTAATATAATGCCAGTCCTTGGTGTGGTGGCGGCATGTTTTTTATTTTAACCAAGCTTCTTTGGGTTTATTTCCAACTGGCAATCCAGCAAATAACATAATTCCTGTCCCTGGGTGGTTACGTCATCCCTCCACTGAATCTATGGAGGAAGTCACGATTGTCACCCTCTCCTGCTCTTCTAAAATGGACTACAAACATGTCTGTATCTTTTAAAATCCATTACATGGGAACAGGGCAGTTGGTAGCTTACAGAAGATAGGTAGAAAAGAAGATATTCTTCAGTGCAGCTCACAGGAAGTGACAAGGATGCGGCAAGATCAACAGATATTTTGTCTATTTGCTAAAAATGTTCTCAGCTTGAAAAAACTATGAAGCCACCAAATCTGTAAACTGCTGTATTACAATTTTGTTCTTGGGTTAAGTTATCCTGTAAGACAAAGGTTGGTCTCCATTTTTTTTAGGTGTGATAAATTCAGTTTTGGATGTAATAAAACTACCATGCTACTTTATTTCACAAAAAACATACAACAATAAAATTAGACTCTGCTCCAAAACTCCAACTAAGGGGCACAAGTCTCTCACAGCCTGCCAGCTTGCTTTTTACAAGCAAGTGGAAGAAAACTATATATTTTTGGATGTTAAAAGTTTGATTGTGCGTTTGTCTTTATTTTTACAGACAAAAATATTATTTGAAGGGGGAACAACAAGAGCTTTTTGTGATAGTTTCTATTTTCATGTAAGAGCGTATAGAATCATCCTCTAATTTAGATATTACAAAAGCTTCCTCGGTTACCCATCTGGCACACTGTAACTTTAAAGCAGTTTTTATCTCTTTCTGATATAGCAGGCTGCATTTCTGAGATTACTGGTGACATCTGGTGTTCATTTTAAAGATTACACAATGCAGCAGTCTGTTTAGAATTGTGATAACTGTAGACCTGGATTTATGAATATATTATGGCAGTTTTCTCCTTCCATTCGTTTTATTATTTTAAATAGTTTTATTCTTAGGCAGGTATAAAATAGGTTTATACATATACATGGTTATTTGACAGAAAAAGTAGGAACGGAGTATTTAAAAAAGACCTGTAGGCAAAGCTCTCCAGTTTTACATTACCTGGACTCTAAGCTTCTAAAAAAAAAATCATAGGACAGATATATGGGAATTTTATTCGCTGAGGCAATCCTACGGTCAGATGTCCCCACCAGTCAGGCTGCGTTCACTCTGCCATGTGTTGTTCTGAAAGAGGTCAGGTGTAGTTTTAGCCACAAAGAATGTGTTGGCAGTCCATTCAAAATTAATGGTCTGCCTAAAAGGAACAAAGATGAGTGCACTATGCAAGTGCATTAACACGCATGCGTTAACACACCAGAAATGAGCAAAACTAACCTTATGCCTTGTACACACGAGCGGAATTTCCATCTGAATAAACTCCGACAAGTTTTTCCGACGGAGTTCTGCTCAAGCTTTCTTGCATACACACGGTCACACTAAAATCCGACCGTCAAGAATGCGGTGACATAAAACACTTCCGAGCATGCGTCTAATTGTCTCCGAGCATGCATGATTTTTATTTCGTCGAAATTGCATCCAGACGAACGGAAATTGTGAACATGTTCTCTATCTGATTCCGTCTGAATTTCCGACGGAAAAAGTCCGATGGGGCATACACACGGTCGGAATATCCGATAAAAAAATTACGTCTGAGTTTGTCCATCGGAAATTCCGAGCGTGTGTACGCAGCATTAGACTTTCGATAACCTCTGACCCCTGGCACTTAACCACTTGCGGACCACCCTATAACACTTTTACTGCTACAGGGCATCATCCCTGTAACTGCCTGTCTCCTGGAATCTCCTCCATGCTCTGGAGTGCTGGGAGACACAGCAAACCTTCTGGCAATGACACGTGCCTGTGCAACCTTTATAGGGTCCAGGTATCGCTTCATGCTGCTAGTAGTGACATTGACACTAGCCAAATGCAAAACTAGTGAAAAACAGTCAGAAAGGATGAGTAGGGAAAAAATGGCAGTGGCCTCCACCTGTAAAACCATTCCTGATTTGGAGGTCGTCTCATTGTTGCCCATTTAGTGCCCCTGTTAGATTCACTAACACCAAAGCAGCTGAAACTGATTAAACCCCCTCTGCTACTTAACTGACCAGATAAATATCCCAGGAGTTTAATTGACTAGACCTCCTCTGTACCTCAAAACATACTACCTGCAGAATTTTTTAAATGTCGCATATGGAGATTTTTAAGGATAAGTTTGTCACCATTCCACGAGCTGGCGCAATTTTGAAGCGTGACATGTTGGGTATCAGTTTACATCATCTTTCACTGTATAAAAAAAAAATTGGGCTAACTTTACTGTTGTCTTATTTTTTAATTAAAAAATGTGTATTTTTTCAAATACGGTGTGACAGAAAGTATTGCAATGACCGCCATTTTATTCTCTAGGGTGTTAGAAAAAAAAAAATATATATATATAATGTTTGGGGATTCTAAGTAATTTTCTAGCAAAAAATAATTTATTTTAACTTGTAAACAACAAGTCTGAAAAATAGGCCCAGTGTTAAAGTGGTTAAAGAGGAACTCTGTTATAAAGCAGCATACATAAAACTCAGACTGCAACTTTCGACCTACTAAACCTTTGTGAAAGGAGTTTGCTGCTAATTATGGGAGACATGGAAAGGTTTGCGTTTTACCCTCAAAGTAGCTTCTCTTCTACCTCAGCATTTCCTTCAAGTGCAGGTCTAATGCATGCATAGCTCCCGACTGTCCCTGATTTTGATCCTTGTCCCTGATTTGGAGCAATGTCCCTCTGTCCCTCTTTCCTCCTCATTTGTCCCTCATTTTGGTCTGATCTATAGAGTTGTATATAAAATTCACTTTTTATCTATGAAAAAGTGTTTTCCAGCCCTAAACCTTTCATCTGATTTCTACATTTCTGCATTTGTAAATTCCAAAAGCCAATATAAAGGAATAGCACTTGTGGGTTTACCAATCTTGTTTTTTTGTACAATTCACCTTTAAGGGGGTGTGGCAAGGGGTGTGTCCTATGCCTGCATACTTTTTCTGACAGGTGTCCCTCATCCCCATCTCAAAAAGTTGGGAGGTATGTGCATGGTAATTCCTGTATTGCAGTGCAAGCGCTCCGTCTCCTGCTACGAGTTAGCTTTCCACAGCTTAGTCAAATAGGCATGCTATAGTAGGGGAGAATATACATGCCCAGGAAAGCAGTGCTATAAAACATGCACTAGTCTCTTTATCAAGGTGAATATCCCAACCCTATCTGCACTTCATACCTTAGTGATCCTTGCTGATGGAACAGACGAAACGTTTCGAGGATGAAAATGTGTTAATTTCATATTATTCATTCACGTCCTCATTTTAAAACTATACTGTTTTTTTAATATGCTTCATATCTGAGGTCTTGTTAATAATACAAGATTTGCTTTGTTTTCTAGCTGTCACATTGAATTCCACTCAGACCGAGTACATGATGACTTCCCTGACCAGTAACACAGTATACAGCGTCAGTGTGACGACCAGCAATGAGATCAGAGGGAAGGAAGGCTTACCGTTCACCTTTTCCACCAATAGGTTTGGTAAGGATCACCCATTCAGAAAGTTCTGATCGTAGACTCGAAGTGTGTAAAGGGAGAGCTATTCTCATTAGGTACTTGGTGCAACCAATAAGAGTCTCCTAGTTCATTCTCCTATATGGCACTAAGGGAATAGAATGGAAATGTTTTTGCTGCACACACCAAAACCAGCTTTTCGTTAAGACTTTTGATAGAACCTAAAGTTCTGTTAACTTTATCATGAAGAATTTTGGTACAAAACAGAGTAGATGTGGAAAGCTAACTTTTTATTAAACATTTCGTATGTATATTCTAGCAGGGAGGGTGTGCCTCGTGGCGTTTTGGCCAATTTGGCCGACCTACTCGGAACTCCATTGGGCAGACACGCTCAAACTCCATCAGCTCCGGCTCCATAACACAATCCGGGACTTGAGACCCCACGTGTAGCGGCCTCACCCCCCGTCCCCTTGTGAATAAAACGGCTGGCTTGTCTAGGGGTATGCGGGAGGAGGATGAGATTCACTATGGCCTATGTCCTCTAATGTGCAGAGGTGAAAGCCAACACTTATTTTACCTTGCCTGTGTTCTGGATGGAGCCTCTGCTTCTCCTGTGGGAGTTTGACTGCCAGTAATAGAGCCCCACACCATAAAAAGTCCAACACTCCTTTATTCTTCTTGACAAGTGAACAGCATCAGTTGAACTTTTGAATAAACAGACAGGGTGTGGATACGAGTAGGTCCAGGCACAATGAACTCTCCTATTCCTTCTAGTGCAAATAGGCTTGGCGCACAGTCTCTGCCACCGACCATGAGATTGGTCGCTGCCACCGACCGGGTGAACTGTTGAGGCCCCTGCCACAGGCCTGAGAGCAGGTCTCTGCCACCAACCTGAATTAGATGGACCGCTGCCACCGGCCATAGAACATGAACCACCTTCCCTGATGAATTGGCCCCTGTTCGGGAAAGACATCCATCCAGACAGTCTCCAGAGGTCCACCCGGCACTGGCAATATGCTGTACCAGCTCTTCGGGAGGATCCCCTCTCTAGTCCCTTACGCCCTAGATTCAGGCGCCCAACACCCGGGGCACCTTAGGATGATCCCTCCCTCGCGGGACCCAGTGGAAGGTACTGGGCCCCAGGCCTCCAGTTGAGTACCTCACCCCAGACCGAAGGTGTCTGGGATGGAACACGAACTCCATGTGTACAGGCCAAGGGCGCCTGCACACCGATCACGGACAGCAGCCCTCAGGCTAAAGGTGCCTGGGACTCAGACCTCGTGGTGAAGATGTCCGCCCCCCTTATACCCTCTCCCAGCAAGCCCAGCGGGTTCCCCGCCCGGCCGTACAGTTGCTGCGAGAGGTCACAAAGGGCACGGCACTGCAGTGGTGGTTCAACCCCGGGCCAAAGCGACAGCGCCACCTACCGAGCCGCAGGGAACTGAACACCACTGATGTCCTCACACGAATAGAACACAGCCCTACTCTACCAATTAGTGCATCTGGGTCATACTACCACCCAGATGCTGCCCCTAAATAGTACATACCCGCTACATACAGCAGGGTTTAAAGTGGTTCTAAAGCCTCAAGGTTTAATCCCAACAAGCTCCCCTTATTCTTTTTTCAAATATAATATTTATTAAAACCCACAATGGGCGAAAACAGGTCATTATATCCATGTCAAAGCCAATGAAAGCATCAGATAAAAAACTAACAGGTACATCAGGCAGCAATGCAATGTAAACATGATATAGATTCTAAAAACAAAAAACTTCAATTAAAAGTGGCGATGGAAGATATAAAGAAGGAATCTATCAATTTCTATTATCAGCTGTCCGATAGAAACAATGGAAAGTGGACTATAGGGTAGGAGCCGAAGTTGTCCGTGACCATTTTCTTATTTTCAACAATTAACCCCTTCCCGTCGAGCGTACGCACATATGCGACCTCAGATTTAAGGGGTTATACCGGGATGATGCCCGCAGCTGCAGGCATCATCCCGGTACGTTTTTTTAGAGTGGGCGATCGGCTTTCCAGGGATGACAACTGATGTGGCTAAAAGCTGCTCGGTTGTTATCCCGAAGGAGCGGGAGGGGATATCCCCCCCTCCTGCTGCCTCCCGCCGCTCTGACCGGGTCTCTCGTCCCACCGGGAGACTCGATCCGCGATCTGGCACTTTCGGTATCTAGCCACAGACTGAAACGGCTTTGTTCCAGTCTCCTGAATGTAAACACGGAAGCGACGTCACAACGTCACTCCAGGTTTACTCGGCTGCCAATGGCGCCGGATTTAAAAAAACATACAATATTCAGAATCGCAGTTTTCGGCGAGCTGAATACTTTGAAGTGCAAAGGAGGGATTGGAGGTCTTTTAGACCCCTGATGCTTCCATAAAGAGTACCTGTCACCACCTATTACTGTCACAGGGGAGGTTTACATTCCTTGTGACAGCAATAAAAGTGATAATTTTTATTTATTTTTAAACACAATTTAATAATATAAAAATAAATAAAGTAAATAACAAAAAAAAACAAAAACATTTTTTAAAGCGCCCCAGTCCCTGCGAGCTCATGCAGCAAAATAAACGCATACGGAATTCGCGCCCACATATGTAAACGGTGTTCAAATCACACATGTTAGGTATCGCCGTGATCGTCAGAGCGAGAGCAATAATTCTAGCACTAGACCTCCTCTGTAACTCTAACCCGGTAACCGTAAAAAAAAAAAATGTAAGCGTTACATGTTTGGTATATATTTACTCGGCGTAGCATCATCTTTCACATTATACAAAAAAAATTGGGCTAACTTTACTGTTTCATTTTTTTTTAATTCATGAAAGTGTCCTTTTTCCCAAAAAGTTGTGTTTAAAACACTGCTGCACAAATAACGTGACAAATAAAATATTGCCACAATCGCCATTTTATTCTCTAGATTTTCTTCTTAAAATATATATATAATGTTTAGGGGTTCTAAGTAATTTTCTAGCAAAAATTACGGATTTTAACTTGTAAACACCAAATGTCAGAAATAAGCTTAGGCATGAAAGGGTTTAAAGGAAACCAAAAGAAGAGAGGAAGAAGAGACAAAGGGAGAGGAAAGAAGGAAGAAAGAGGGGGAGAGGAGGAGGGAAGGGGGGATAAAGATAAAGAGTGGGGGAGGGGGTCTAAGTGGTGTTGGCTCAGGACAACCAAGATGGTCGGTTAATTGAGTGCATGTGTGGTGTCACCTTCCGAGAAGGGCCATACCCTCTGCAGAAAGGATAAACTGATTCCAAAGTCCCCAGGTTTTAGAATATTCTTCTTGTCGGTGTTGCGCAGTATGTTCTAGATCCTCCATTCTACCAACATCTTAGCAGAAAAACACCCCTAAAGCATAATGTTTCCACCTCCATGTTTGATGGTGGGGATGATGTTCTTGGGGTCATAGGCAGCACTCCTCCAAACATGGCGAGTTGAGTTATGTCAAAGAGCTCGATTTTGCTCTCATCTGACCACGGTTCTCCTCTGAATCATTCCAGTCCTTCACGGCGTAGTGTATTACCAATTGTTTTCTTGGCGACTATGATCCCAGCTGCCTTGAGATCATTGACAAGATTCTTCTGTGTAGTTCTGGGCCGATTCCTCATCGTTCTCATGATCATTGAAACTCCAGGAGGTGAGATCCTGCATGGAGCCCCAGACCGAGGGAGTTTGACAATTATTTTGTGTTTCTTCCATTTGCAAATAATAGCACCAATTGTTGTCACCCTCTCACCGAGCTGCTTGGCAATGGTCTTGTAACCCATTCCAGTCCTGTGTAGTTCTACAATATTGTCCCTGACATCCTTGGAAAGCTCTTTGGTCTTGGCCATGGTGGAGAGATTGGAATCTGATTGATTGCTTTTGTGGACAGGTATCTTTTATACAGGTAACAAGCTGGGATTAGGAGCATGACCTTTAAGAGAGTGCTCCTAATCTCAGCTCGTTACCTGTAAAGAAGACACCTGGGAGCCAGAAGTCTTGCTGATTGATAGGGGATCAAATACTTATTTCACTCATTAAAATGCAAACAATGTATAACTTTTTTAAATGCATTTTTCTGGATATTTTTGTTGTTATTCTGTCTCTCACTGTAAAAATAAACCTACCATGAAAATTATAGACTGATAATTTGTCAGTGGGCAAACGTACAAAATCAGCAGGAGATCAAATAAATTTTTACCCTCACTGTACAAACACAGCAAAAAAAATTAGGTAGACTGGTTATGAAGGACTGGATTTCAGCCTTCTCATTTGCCAGTGACTAATCACCTAGAGGTGGAGTATTACCCAAAATTCTAAGAATTAACCCTGTCCTGTGTGCTGTGACTTTAGGCCTCATGCACACTGGACGTTTAAAAAAAAGCCAGTAACGTTAGCTGTAGAAAGCTGTAGCTGTAGTGAGTTTTTAAGCATTTTGGCACTAGCGTTTTTCAGCTTTTTTTTTTCTTTGCAAAACTATACTCCCATAACAGCTTATGGCTCAAAAACGCTGATAAACGCAGAATAGTTTTCAGCGTTTTTTGCCTTTTTTAAGCTGTTTTCAGCTTTTTTCAGAGTTAGAGCTGTTTTACAGCTGAAAAACTCACTAGTTCTGGGGGGTTTTTCCAGCCAGAAAATGCCCCTGCCAAAAACTGCTGAAAACAGTCTGTGTGTGCATGGACACATAGGATAACATGCTAGGGAGTTTATTGGCTTCAGAAAAAAACATCTGAAGACAAAAACGGCAGCTGTAAAAACATCCAGTGTGCACGAGGCCCAAGAAAAAAAGGTCCAGGATTTATAAAAAAAAAAAAAGAGACCGTTTTTCAATTAAACGCCTGTTTTGTTATATCTCAGGTTGTTTGTTTCAAAAAGAGAATGCGTTTCTTTAATTTAAATATAAATCAAGGCATTCAGGGAAAAGGCTTTGAAATTCACCAGCTAGCGTGCTGCACAAAAGAGACTGACTGCACGTAGGCTGTTATGTGACAGCTGTCTTTTCACACTATACATTTCCATACTTTTCAGACAATGAGAAACAATTACCCACACAAAGTACACAAAACTTGAGAAAACACTTTAGAAGCAGTTTAGATGTAACATTTATAAACTTGTACTGACAATGGAAACATTTTTTTGGCATCGTAATCTATATTCTCTGTGTAAGAGGGTTCTTAAAGAGAACCTCTACTCCATTTGATGGGGCAGACAACATAGGCCTTGTCTTTGTTTCCCTTTGTCTGATATAATTGCACTTTGTTACTGGGACCTACCTTTCTCTATGACCTGCTGACTGACATTTCACTGTCCAATGTGAATTTGTCAGTGACCATTATGGCACTCATAGGTTTAAGATACTCTTTGTCTCTACAAAAAAAAAAAAAATTAGAAACTGCTGCGGCTATAAACAGTAAATACCTTGTGATGGAGAACCTTGGCACCCCAGATGTTTTGGAACTACATTTCCCATGATGCTCAACTACAATGCAGAGTGCAAGAGCCTCATGGGAAATGTAGTTCCAAAACATCTGGGGTGCCAATGTTCGCCATCACTGACCTAGGAGGTACCCACATGGCTTCAAAAAGCCTTCAGATATGGCTAAATTCAGCACCCTCAATACATTCCTGTCATGACAAATCTCAGGCCATTCCAAGAGGCAAAGTTTTGGCAGTTCCTCAAAGGGCCAAGACTTGTTTAACCCGCCTCCCCTTCTTCTCAACATTCTCACTGCCTCCAACAAATTTCTACTGGCCAGAGAGGCAGCCCATGATGGGACAATATGGATGTGTTAGGGCAGTGATTGGATCCAACGCTACCCTCAAGTGTTAAAGATTTCCTATCAGAACAGCCTGGCATTCATCACATCTGAAGGCTTTCTAAAGCTACTGCAGATATGTGCACCTCGAGTTTCCTGAACTTTATAACTGCAGTCGTTCCTTTTGTGTTTTTTTTTAGAGGAATAGATGACAGCCTCACCCGGTCTCTGCTACGGTGGCCTGCCTGCTACTGTGTATTATTTACAGCCTCTGCTAGAATGGTTCTGCTTGATATTGCACAAGTCTGAGGAGACTGCAAAACAAATCGATCAAGAGATAATCTTCATTGACGCCTATTGTGGCATCTCCTAACATGATCAGTAATACATCCTGTAGGTTGCTGTTGGAGCCAAGTTAAACTGCGATCTAATGCCGCGTACACACGATCAGACATTCCAACAACAAAACCGTGGATTCTTTTCAGACGGATGTTTGCTCAAACTTGTCTTGCATACACACGGTCACACAAATGTTGTCGGAAATTCCGATCGCCAAGAACGCTGTGACATACAACACTATAACGAGCCGAGAAAATTAAGTTCAATGATTCCGAGCATGCGTTGAATTGATTCCGAACATGCGTAGGATTTTTGTGCGTCGGAATTGGATACACACGATCGGAATTTCCGACCACAACTTTTGTTGTCTGAAAAATTGAGAACCAGCTCTCAAACATTTGTTGTCGGAAATTCCGACAGCAAATGTCTGATGGAGCCTACACACGGTCGGAATATCCGACCAAAAGCTCACATCGAACATTTGTTGTCGGAAATTCCGATCGTGTGTACGCGGCATTAGGTTTGTATTGCCATTCACTTTTTTACCCAAGAAGGCAACGGAGGTCAACTTTTGGGCACTGTTTTAAAAGTATACGTACCCTGTAAGCAAGGTTTCTAATCACATTTCCTGATAGGTTGAAAACGATGGTTTGAATACTGATGCAGGAAAGGCACTGTGTTAGCAGACCAAACATTAATTTAGAAACACTGGAATTTTGGATAACCAGGTATTTTTCTGTACTTGCTGTGTTTTTAAAGGGATAAACAACGTAAAATTTCCCAAGTCTTGGAGAGATGCACTGAATATGTAGTGCTGTGGTGAGGGGGGGGGGGGGCTTGAGCAGGAAAGGGTGATTAGAGTGTGCCCAGGCTCATCCATGCGCACACCTATGCCCCCATGAACAGTCAGTGTTGACAGGGGAAACCCTCCCACCGTGCCATTGTGTTCTCCAGGTGGGGGGCAGGGGAAGCTAGCTATCACATGTAAAATCTGGCAGGCTGGTTGCACCCAAGTTGATTGATATTTTTTTTATTTTGTCCCTCCCCCCCCTTTTTTTTACTGTGCTAGCAGTACGATGGAGAGTCTGACAGCTGCTTAGCATAAAGCACAGTGGCTTGGCTCTCTAGTACTCTGACACACCCCCTGCCCAGTTCTCCAATCACAGTGTGCACCCAACCTAATCAGGACTGTTAATTGGAATTAATTGGAGCACTGGGTAGGGGGTGTGTCAGACAGTTGGAGACCTGGGTCACTGTGCTCGATGTTGAGCATCGGACTTTAGCATGCTGCTAGCACAGGGTATTATTAACTATACTGAAGCACAAAGTGGGTAAAAAAACAAAAACAAAAAAACATTTATATGCAATCTGACTGCATTACGATAATAAATATGGAGGCTTTAAAATGAAACTCCATGTTATGGGAGAAAACTATCCTCTCCAAGAGAGTTATATCGTATACAGTGATAGGATTTAGCACAATGCACATAGGAAAGGACACCAAAATTTCAACATAATATGGCCATTAAATATGATCATAAAGCAGTTCTCTTATCTATACTGAAATAACATGACCTGACAGCTAGCCATGATCATAATACAATTTAGCATGCTCTATACAGGCATAACATCACCTGACCACTGCACATGATCATAATACAATTTAATACACACTATACAATCACGGAGCACTACACTTTAAATGTGATCTGACCATAACATAATTGTATTACCCTCTATACTGGAACACAACACGATTCATTAAACATGTCGTAAATGATAAACGTTATGTTAGTACACGTTTTTTGAACTCTACACTTAACACTAGGCACACATAAAGATATGTAAATCACAAATCAGAGGGATCTTAAGGAATCTCTACTCATTTTATGTTGATTGAATTTGCCATTGTCCTTCCAATACAATCAACCAGTTCTTACTGAACTGCTAAAAATGATCATACTGTACTTCAATTCTATTACACGCTACAAAGAAACACTACAGTCACAGCTTGACCCAACTAAATGATCATAGAAAAATTCTGCCATGCTACATAAAGACATAGAATACTCTACCACCCAATATGACCTGGCATCTGGACATGATCAAGGACTCCAAGTTGAGATGTAAAATACTAGCAAATACTTAAAAGTGCCCATATTCATTCATGCAGCGTTACAGACTAGCCATGGACTAACAATCTCAAACCCTTTGCTTTGCCAAATAAGATAATGGGGTTGATTTACTAAAACTGGAGAGTGCAGCTCTGCATAGAAACCAATCAGCTTCCAGGTTTTCTTTTGTCAAAGCTTAAATTTACCAAGATGAAGTTAGAAGATTATTGGCTACCATGCACCAGATGTTGTACTTTCCAGTTTTGGTAAATCAACCCCAATGTGTGTAGCTATAGGATGCCCTGTACGGGTTGTCCTTCATAACTGCAGAATCATGAAGCTACTGTTGATTCAAAGGAAAGCTGGAGTCTAAAGCTCTTGAGTGAAGATATACTATTGTAGCGCACCAACCCCAGACTTTACCTGCTTTTCTTCTGCTTGGCTCCTCCGCAGGAAAGAAGGAGGCACACCGCACCACAAGCCCGTACCCTCCTGAATAGGGAGGTTGAGCGGTGTTAGTTTCTCGGGCCTGCTTGCAGCTGGTGTAAAAAAGCCTCCAGTGCTGACCTCGTTTCTGTAGTAGTCAGAAGCAAGTCTTTAATTCTCCCCAGTAAGCAACTGTCCACACCAACTGAAAGGTCCAAAACTTATTTATTCCTTCTTGCACAATAAACAGTCTCTTTAAGAGCAGACGGGTTGGGACAAACACAGGTCAGATAAGGTGGGAGGAGGTCCAGGCACAAACTTGAATTTGGTTTCTCCTGTTCTGATTAGCACGAACAGGCTTGGTGCACGGTCTCTGGCCCAGACCATGAGGTTGGTCACTGCCACTGACCGGGTGAAAAAAAGATGAGTCACTGCTACTGACCTTGGGTGCGTAGTATCACTGCCACTGTGACTTAAAGAACACGCACTTCCTTCCGTTAGTGAACTAGCCCTTATAGGGCAAGAACATCCCTCCGGAAAGTTACCAGAGGCCCCCTCTGTCACCACGACTCTGCGCTGGGTCTTCAGAAAGGGTCACCTCCCTGGCCTCCTCGTCCTGGATACGGGTCCCCTCGCAAAGCAGATCCCTGGGAGTCTCGGTCCCCGGCGGATCCCAGCCAAAGGCTGCTGGGCTCCGGGCCCACACCAAAGTACCTCACCCCAGACTGAAGGTGTCTGAGATGGAACAGCAGCTCCGTCTCTGGGCCTAGGGCACCCAGAGACCACCCGACCAGGCCTCCGGGCCTAGGGCACCCGGAGGCGACACACACGCACCCAGGCTTAAGGTGCCTGAGCGCGGAACCAACGACCCCTCTGGAAGATGGCCGTGCCCTTTTATATCCTCTCCCAACAGGCACAGCAGGTTCCCCGCCCCGCCATACTGCTGCCGAGAGGGGACAAAAAGGACACAACCTCGAACTGCAGTTCAACTCGGGCCCATGGCAACAGGGCCACCCATAGGCCCCAGTGAACTTACACACCAGTACCATCTCCCAGGGATAGAAATGGTCCATGAGACCTAACAATTTGTGCATCTGAGCCTGGTTACCACTCAGATGCTTTCCCCTAAATGTAACCACCCGCTACACTATGATATGGTTAGGTCATGCTTTCTCTCTAATATCTACAACCAGAATATAACTACAGGCTTCTATGGTGTAGGATCAATTTATATTTGTAATATTTGTAATATTATACTTGTTCTTTGCCTCTGGTTGTCATCTGAATAAAATGTCCAGGAAAGGTCCTACAAATTGATCCCTAAAAATATAATTGCCTTTGAACAATTGTCAGCTACCCTCTTGGTGACAAATTTGTGTCCCTATACTTTAGCCTTACAATAGTAACAGTAGTCACTCTTTCACCTGTATAGGTGCTTACTTGAACATCATCAGCATGTGTCATACCAGTTGTGATGTAAGGAACACTTAGGAATGGTTCACCTCACTCTGCTCTAGATCATGCACTAATGAGGTCAGATATAAATATTAATTACACTGGCTTCTGCTAATGAAATCGTTTGGCTTATGTCTTTTTTGTGCTTTCCATTCCCTTTTATCTTTTAATGCATATTTATTCTCTGGTCTTTGATAATAGATTTTGCTGTAGGGAATAGCCTGTTTGTGGACAGAATTTTTTATGGAGGATGTAGGGAGCACAAATGTGATTTTCAGATTCAGTTCTAATGCAGCTGAACAGGTAAGTCTTTTCTAACATGTTCCCAGTCTTTGACTGTCTCATGCAGAATAACCCAAGTCTGTAAGCACTCTTGCAAAAGGTCTCTAGTCTCCAACTTTACTTGTAGCATGTCCAGAGTCTCTGACTATCTCCTGTAGAATGTCCACAGTCTTTGCCTCCTGTATTAAGTCTGCAGTCTCTGACAGTTTTATGTAGAGTGGGTATAGAAAAGAATATCCCCCCTTTAAAATAATCAAATTTTGTTGCTTTTCAGCCTGAAATGAAGACAGACACCGTTTTTGTTTTATCCAGCTGTATTTACTAGTGCAACGTATAACATTCAAGTGAAAGAAAGAAGGCCAACATGTAAAAAAAATATATAAAAAATTCAAAAACAGAATCACTAAGTTGGAAAAAGAATCACCCCCTTGTGTCAGTATTTTGTTGAACCACTTTTTGCTTTAATTACAGCCTTTCGTCTGTTGGGATTTGTCTCTAAATTTGATGGTGACCATTTGTGGACTGCAGTCATTCCACCGATTTTCAATGGGGTTTAAGTCTGGCTTTAGACTAAGCCATGCCAGGACATTCACCTTTTTCTCCTTCAACCACTGTGTGGTCATTTTTGCGGTGTGCCTTGGGTCATTGTCATATTGGAATGTAAACCTTCTTCCCATTGACAACTTTCTGGCAGAGGGCAGCAAATTTTTCTCAAGAATTTGATGGTATTTTGCCCCATCCATTTTTCCTTCCATCTTGACAAGTGTTCCAGTCTTTGCTCTAGAGAAATGCTGCCATAACAGGATATTACCACCTCCAAGCTTTACTGTAGGAATGGTGCTACTTGGATGGTGAGCTTAAATGGATTTCCGCCAGACATCGTTTGGTGTTGAGGCCAAAAAATTTGATTTTAGTCTCATCTGACCATAACATATTTTTTCATGTGGCCTCAGAATCTTCAAGTTGTGTTTAAGGTGATCAGATGAGACAAAAATTTAATTATTTGGCCTCAATACCAAACAATATGTCTTGCGAAAATCCAATATAACTCGCCATCATGCCTATAGTAAAGCATGGAGGTGGTAATATCCTGTTATAGTGTTTCTCTGCAGCAGGGACTGGGGCATTTGTCAGGACAGAAGAGAAATGGATGGGGCAAAATACCATCAAATTCTTAAGGAAAATCTGCTGCCCTCTAACAGAAAGTTGTCAATAGGAAGAAGGTTTACCTTCCAACATGACAATGACCCAAAGCACACAGCAAAAATGACCACACAGTGGTTGAAGGAGAAAAAGGTGAATGTCCTTACATGGCCTAGTCAGAGCCCAGACTTAAACCCCATTGAAAATCTGTGTTAACTGAACATGAGCAGTTCTGCAAAGAAGAGTGGGCAAATATTGCAAAGTTAGTAGAGACAAATCCCAACAGACTAAAAGCTGTAATTAAAAGAAAATGTGGTCCAACAAAATACTGCCATAAGGGGGGTGATCCCTTTTCCAGCTAAGTGATTCTGTTTTTTATTTTTATTTTATTTTTACATGTTGGTGTTATATCTTTCACTTGGATGTTATACGTTGAATTAGTAAATACAGCTGGATAAAACTAAAACTGTGTCTGTCTTTATTTCAGGATGCAAAACAACAACATGTGATTACTTTAAAGGAGGGCGATTCTTTTCTACACCCACTGTAGTATTCCACACAGTCAATGTTATTTGCAGCCCCTTGCAGTGGACCTAGCTGAGGACCCTGATATTTAATTGGTTGACGATCAATTCCTTTTTTGAATGTCATCTATTCTCACTCTGTTCACATCATCTTACCATTTTGAAGTGGTTGTAAACACTATACAACCACTTTTACCTACAGGTATGCCTACATTAGGGCTTACCTGTAGGTGCTGGAAATATCTCCTAAACCTGCACAGTTTAGGAGATATTTACAATATACGCGTGCGCCGATGTCATCGGCGCATGCACACTTTAGAAAGGGCTCATGCCGTGACTGGCGGCTCCCGCACGCATTCGCAGGAGTGATGTCACGCGACTCCGACCAGTCACAAAGCCAGAGTCCGCGGCCCCAGAAGAAAGAGGGGTGAAGATGGACGCTTCCAGCCAGCGGGGACAGCGGTGAAATTGCAGGCTTCGTTTTCAGGTAAGTGACACATAATGGGCTAGGATGCGATGCAGCCTAGCCCATTATGCTTTACCATGGGAAATAAAGAGGAAGTAAAACCCATCAGAGTTTACCTCCTCTTTAAGGCTGCATTCGCACCTGAGCGTTTCGTTTTTAGGCAGAAAGGGGCATGTTTACCGCGATTATTACCATGTTTTTTGCCACGATTTTGTACAGGTCAGAAGGTCACCAATGTAAAAAGCAGAAAAACGCCTGTAATCTGCCCAAAAAGAAGCTCATGTACTTTTTTGAGATTCAGGCGTTTTGCTTCAGGCTACAAAATGCTCACATGTGAACAGGGGCCATTTAAATTAATGGGATTTTGCTTGTTGGGCGTTTTTCAGGCGTTTCTTTCTGGCGTTTTACGAGCTGAAAACACTCAAGTGTGAATGCAGTCTTAAAAATAAGTATTACAACTAGAAAAATATATTTAATTTTCCAGGTAAGTAAAGGTACCCAAACACAAGTGAAGCTGTAAGTTATTTGCAAAATCTGATTTTAATGATGAAATTATTAGAGCAGAGAAACACTGGCTGTCAAATATGGAAAGTCTGACCACTTTTTTGACCTCTGCTAATTTAGCGGAGATAAGTGCCTCAAAATGGAATAATTACCATTTGGGGTTTTGATCTTTCCTGACAGAGGAAACAGAAGTTCTCAGATATTAAGATGTTATCTATCAAGATGAGTTTAAAGTGTCAGGGTGACCCATAGACCAATTTGGTAATACATATAAGATACTAAACCATGTATTCTCTTATCTTTCTTTCACAATATACAAAACAGTGAACAGATGCCAAGGCCAGCGACTGAAAGTAGTTTGAAACTGAAAGCATACATACCACAGACAAATAGGCCTCTTATATGGTATAAATAATAATAACAACAAATAAAAAGACAAAAGGTAGTATTCGCTTATCTTTCATTATTTCATTACCAGCTATGAGTAAACACTGAATTGGTGTGAAACGCGTCAGCGGTCCTGAGTTCTGCTGGTTTTTGTAGTGCCTGAATAAATATACGTTTGATTGGAGTGCTGCTTTCCTCACTAATTTTCTTCATTATCTTTCATTATTGTCTCCAGCAAAAATCTTGCTTTTTGTATGCTAGTCTCATATTGAAAATCAAGAGTTTACTAAAATGACGAAAATTCTCATACGGCAGAATAAAAATGGAAAGGAAACAACCTGCATTTTTGTGGTTACTGTGGAAGTAATAGGCCATCTGAATATCTAAAGGAAAATTCCTGTTGCCCATAGAAATCAGATTCTTCTGTCTGATCGTGTACACGATGAGAAAATTGTACGAAAAATACCACTTTCGAAGCGATCGTACGATAATCTGTGAACACCGCTCTAGCTGTGAGCTATGACTAAGCGCTAAGGAAGCGTGAAACGCGTTAGCGGGTGACGCTGTTTCCCTCTATTTGTGTTTTTGGACATGTTTTTATGGATTTGCTGAAACAAAGGTGATTTTAGTGGCCGTGCAGCCAACCAGAATAATTTTTCGCTCATTGGAATCCGTGATGGATGGGGACAGTACCTGGTCTGTGTGTTAGTGGAGGTGGAGATGGGAGACTGACCTAGAGCGGTGTTCACAGATTATCGTACGATCACTTTGAAAGTGGTATTTTTCATACAATTTTCTGATCGTGTGTACGATCAGACAAAAGAATCTGACGTCTATGGGCAACAGGAATTGCTATTTAGATATTCAGATGGCCCATTACTTCCACGGTAAGCACACAAATGCAGATTGTTTCCTTTCCAAAGCCACGTAACACATTTCTATACAACTGATTATGCTGTTAAAGCGGTTGCTACATGGTTCTCCTGAAATACTATTACAGTTTTTCACACAAATATTTGCTTGTAAATTTATGATACAGTTGCTAATATGTTTTCTCCACAATAAACACACTGTATTTCAATTAGCATGCGAACAACCAAACTGAATACAGTAATTACATTTACACTGCAACCATAAACATACATACAGTACGTAGAAAAATCCCAGCACGAGGCACTTCCTTCGGCAGAATAGAAATTGAGTACATAAAAGGAGGCACTTACCTAGAAAAGAGAAGAAAAAAAAAAAGATTTAGCCACCATAATAAACTTAACAGAATAAAATTATCAGAAAAATCAGAGAGATTTCCTCTTCCAGTAGTACTAATGCAAAATATAATGTTTAATCAAACTGTCTTTCTATCGATGGAACTGGCTTTACCGCAAATTTAAATACATTATATCAGCAATTGCAAAATGGGTGCAGTTTGTATCATAAAATTTACTGTGCATATTAGTATACTAAATAGCATTAAAGTGAAACCTCAGCCTTTCACTTTTTGGTTTCCAACATGGAGAAAGGCTGCACGTGCTGGTAAGTATTGGTGCCTTTGCCTCGGTCTTGGAGATTTTCTTATATTGATGATGTCGTTAGTCTCAGACACAGGAAGTAAACGGAAATGTCCCTGGTACAGGCAGCATAACAAAGAATAGTCTTTTTTTCACAGCGTTGGTACAGGTTTAAATATTTGGAAACCTTGGCACAATTTTACTATCACAATTTAAATTATTGTCCAGTAGTACTTTAAAAATATAACTATATTTATTTATTCTTAAATTTTTCCCCCCCTCTAAGTTATCACCCTTCTTTCCCCTTAACTGACCATATATTAATGTCAATCTATATCTCATATGACATGTGAATGTTCTGTATAATACTCTTTAATAGAGAAGTATGGGCTATGGTAAAAAAACAAAACATTTATACTCACCTAGGTGATGCGACATTGATCCGATGCCGTATACAGGGCCGCTGATAGGGCAGTACAACCAGCCCTGTTGTACCGGGCCCCGGCCCTTACAGCTCATCAGGGGGGCCCGGACAGATTTATAGTGTATTTCATAAAAAAAAAAAAAAAAAAAAGGCTGAATAAATTATACCCCCGCTCCTACTGGCTTAGGGAGTGTAAAAATATATTTTTCTGGGCCCCATAACGTGAACAGAGGGGCTCATGAGGTGGGCGCAGGGGAGGGACTACTTTTCAATTTTCGGGCGGAGGTACACAAACCTGCGCCCAGCCGCATGCTCTAGAGTCCCGGCCGCTCTACCCTGGTGCTTGGCGGAGTGATCTGTACAGTGACTTGCCTGCTACGCTCTTTCAAGCACTGATCTGAGACAGCTGACAGGGAGGGAACGGCAAAACGAATCCTGGCGGCGGCGGAGGATAGCGAGGCACGCACTGGGCAGCACACAGTGAGTGAAGACGTGTTCCATTGTAATCTTATCAGAATCGTCTATATCCTCACAGTGCCTTACGATAATCATTCACACAGCACACAAGGTGCTCTATGGCTCTATTACAGTGTACCACATGCTGTTGTGTGCTGACTTTGTTGCTTTATGGCTGTACTGTGTGTTACAGATTGTAGCACAGTACAGCCATAGCAAAGTCAGCACCCAACAGCATGTGGTACAGTGTGATAGAGCCATAGAGCACCTTGTGTGCTGTGTGAATGATTATCCTAATGCTATAAGGCCTCATGCACACAGGAAGTTTAAAGAACACCCCTCTTGGCAACAGCCTTTTGCCAGAAAAAAAAGCCTGACGCTTGTAAAAGTGTCTAACGCCTGTACGAGCGTTTAGGCTCATTTACAGGCGTCAAGCACTTGGGCGTTCATTTCATTGGCCAGAACAATAATTTATTCTGGCCATTGAAATTAATTAACGTTCAAGCGCTAAATGCGCCTAGTGTTAATACGCATTTAGGCACGTTTACATGCGTCAAACGTTTTTTCAGCCAAAACACTGCTCCTGTACGCACTGGCCCTGTTTTTTTTTTTCCTGCCTGTAAATGCCCCTGCCATTAAAAGATTCTAAAAGTCTATTTGTGCATAAACACAGGATAACATGGAGGGGCGTTTGTAATCAGTAAAAAAAAAAAAACACCTGTGTGCATGACGCCTAAAGATCACAGGGCACTGTAAGACGCTACTGCACACTTGTGTTTGGGGGGGGGGGAGTAAACACGCACAGCTGAGCTGTGTTTTTACAGCCCCTCAACCACACAGTTTTAAAACTGAGTGTCTTTCACGTACACACATTTCTGTCTGGAGACAGCAACCAGGAGTGTGTGTACACTTGTAAAGGCAGCTGTCAGTTTTCATGTGGAAGTAATACGAGCAGCTCTGAAACCACCCGATTACTTCCACATTCATTGCACCATATGTCCCCCCTGCAACTTTTGAGGGTCAGAGGTGAGGCCAGGGGTGAGGTCGAGGGCGGGGTCAAAGGGGGCCTCATCAGGTAGGCTGTACGGGGCCCCATGATTTCTAACAGCGGCCCTGGCTGTATATGCCCCCTGCCGGCTCTACACAGAGAACTTAGCGATCAAACACCACGGTCGCTTAGTTCTCCCCCTCCAGTCAGTCACTGGAGTTGTGGGCTATGGAGGGGCGGGAGGGGCTGAGCCAGGTGTTGTTCAATCAGCAGAAAATTTAAAGCGCAATTTCCTGACAATAATAGAAACCAATCAGTAAACTGCTACTGCTATCTAGCACAATCTCCCACAGTGCTAAAATTGGACAATTCTCTAATTTACCTTAATCTCAGTTCTTTGGGAGTCCCCTGAAGTCAGACAGCAACTCCTGCAAGGAGCTGCTTCCACAAAGTGTATCTAAACTTTTTTTTGTTTTAATGTTACAGTAGGGAAGGGTTAGAACCCCTGTGAGATGTATATAGTCGTTTCTCTATTCTGGACTTTGACTCCCTGTATGTCCTAATGGGCATAGTCAGGACAGAAAGTAAGAAAATTTTCAGCTGACAAGAATAGAGGACACCTTCCAATGGGGGATATGGGTTGGGGGGGGGGGGATGGTTACTTTTTTAAGGGACAACTTTCTAAAAAAAAGTTTTCTTTGGAAAGATTTCCAATTATGTTTACAGGACAGGAAGTGAAAATCGAATCAATGGGGAAAAAAACACAGGGGCTTAAACTCTGCCCTTCCATATCCAAAATTGAAAAAAACTATTAGTTTTAGATATACTCCAACCCTTTTTCTGCCGCTGACATAAGTATGATTTTTTTGTACAGCTGAGGAAGGTATATTTGGTATGAATTTACTTAACGCAACCTCAATTTTTATATTTTACAAAGGGCTTACTATGTTGTGATTGTGTGCATTCAAAATTATTTTGAGAGTATTTTATAGACTTCTACAGTTCTACAGCAGGGGTGTCAAACTCTATTTCATTGTGGGCCGCATCAGCATTGTGATTGCCCTCAAAGTATCTGTAAAACGAAATGTCCAGAGCTCCCTACTCCACCTCACATGAGATGTCAAGAGCCCCCCACTATCAGAAGTGTCCTCCACCATCCCTTATACCACAGTGCACCCCCATTGCCTACTGCTGCCAGGAAGAAGCTGAGGGCGGAGCGGAGACGCAGAAAGTGCAGGGTCTGCAGCAGGACCAGAGGAGGGCTGGAGTCAGCTGCCAGACTCTAATGAATGTGGAGACCAGGGGAGGAGGGGGTTCTGCGGCTGCACAGAGAAGTGCAGGATCTGGTGGAGGATTTCTGTCATCCTCTCTGCTGCCGATTGCTGAGACAAGGCGGGGACGGAGAAGAGGGGGGTGCCTCAGCTGCAGGAGAGGTGCAAGGGCCACATGACGTGGCCTGGCAGGCCAGATTTGGGCCACGGCCTTGTGTTTGACACATGTGTTCTACAGGGTCTTTGTGCTCTCAAAAAATATATTTCTCTTATCATCCATGGACTGACACGGCGTCTCTTTACACTTTACACGTGGGTTATGTCCCTGCTTGCAGGAGAAGACCTAGGCAGAATGTGAGATGTTATACATACATTCTAAAAGCCAGAGCTGAACAGCCCCACCCAAGGGGCGGTCCCTCCGGACATAACCCTCCCACTGCAGTCAGCAGACCTCAGTTTTTTTCTGCCTAGCAGAAGGAGAAGACATGGCTCTCTCAGGAGCCAGTCTCCTGACCTATTTTTATTCCTTTTTTGGAATTCTTTTTTATTTTATTTTTGAGAATCTTCTATCAACTGTCGGCTGGGCAACAGGTTGGGTACAAGATATCCTCGTAGTCTTCCCTGTCCGACCATCGAGCGTGCTGATCCTTGCCTTGTGTGCGTGAGACTCAGTTCACGACATGCCCCATGACTCCAGGGGTGGCCGGGTTTGCTTTAATGCTCCCACGGTCCTCTCAAGATTGAACAGCTCCTGACTGACTATCTTTCGCGGTGGACCGGGCCGACAGCTACTCAGTACTGCACTGTGATAGTCCTGTCAGAAACACACCAGTGGGTCCCTCAGGGGACGGGTAAGTAGTCTCTCCTGCCTGCAGGTGAGTAAAAAAGGCTGTGTTTCTCTGTGGGGGATTTTCCCTGTCTCCCCCTGTGTTTTATTGTCACTCTCTGTCGCCATTACTGGCGCTGTGCTGTGTGGGGTGCCTGGGGGTCATACTGTTCTTGTGTGATTTTGGGGCCTGAGCGCCGAGTGGCGCTGTGTGTGTGCTGTTTTTGCTTTAACTGAGTCATGGCGGCCATCTTGCCTCAGTGAAGTGTGTAATAGAATGTATAAATATGTATAAATAATCAACTCCATTTTTAAGTAGAAATGAACTTTGACATACTTAGCTTAACTCATAGTTTGCATAGAGTCACATTCTGCTAGTCATTGTGGTTAAGCATGTAGTAGCCTGATTGTATAAGAAAAGCCCTTTGCTAAACTAAATTCAGCAGTATAATATAAGATAAGAATATACTGAGTTTGTATAATTTTTTGAAACCTATGTGTTAAGACATAGCCCCTCCTATCTTTCTTTTACATATAAGCCACTCTAAAAATCAATAAAGGCCAGAGATATAATGAACACTTAAGTTGGTTTCCCTGTGTCATTTGTCTCTCCGGATCCGTGGGTCATTGAAGCTCTTCTTTAATTATCTGAAGTACACCTGGGTGGCCATATTTTCTGTTTACCTCTTCAGATGGTCGCAGCGGTGGGATGAAATAATCACCTTTGGTAAGTAGAACTTATTTGTCTTTTAGACAGACTGTTTTCTCTTGCCTTAGCTCTGATTTAAATTTCATCTTGTATTAAATTTATGTAGAAGAGGTATATGAGCCACGCCTTGGTGTATAGGGGATTTTCTTTGGGAAAATCTGCCTTTGAAAGTACCTCTGAGAAGGTCTTAATTGAATAATACAGTACTGTACAGTCCTTCTTGGGGGAAGGAGCTGAAATAGTTAATGAGGATTATACTTCAGTGACCCAACCTACTTTCGCTTTTCTTTCTTTCGCATAAAGTATAAGAAATATTTGTTTGTGTGGGAGAAGGAGGTCTGTAAGGTAAGACAGACAGACTCTCACTATTTTATTATGGGTCAAGAACATAGTAAAAAAACTCCCCCATATTCTAATCCCGGGGAAAATTGTAAAGATTATGTAGCCAGGGTTTGTGGTACTGACTACGAATTTATAAATCCCTGGGTTTCTAATTTAGCCGGGTGGACAAAATCCATGCATAGTTCTGACCCTTTTCCCAGTCATGGCGCCAACGATGAATTCCATATAGATATGGTAAAAGGCCTTTGTCTTAGAGACAGGAAGGCTTTTCCATGGTTTGAGGGAGATCCACAGTGGGACATGGAATACATGAGAAAGGGTGGCAAAAATTGGCTACAATATGCACCCTATTTTTTTCATAGGGATAATAAGAAACAGAAGAAAGCAAAGAATTGTTTAACTAAGGAAGAGTATGATCTTAAACATAAGCAGGAATCTGAGGTCAAGAGACCCGATCCCACGGCACCACCTTTGCCTTTCTCTCATGTATCCCCACCACCATATACTAGCCAGATTTATCCCAGTCTCACAGAAAAAGAAATAGATCTTCTTGCTGGTCATTATGCCGTACACCAGCAACCCACAAACCCTGCAGCTGCCCCTGCAGTTGCCCCTGCAGTTGCCCCTACCCTCCCGGCACAACAACAACAGGCATCTACACAGGTCCAACAGGTAGTACAAGTAGCACAAACACGACCAACTTCCAAAAACACACAGGAAGCCATTGGTGAACAAGAAGGGGCCATGGGAGGAAAAGTATCACCACCCAATCATCCTTAATTGAAATAGAGGATGCGGATGAAGATTTTGATCTCTCTGCACTAGGAAGGGGAATTGCGGGAGTCATTAGTAATGTATTTAGTCCTGGGAAAACCAAAAGTGGGAGGGCATATGGCATTGATGGCGCTGAGCTAAATGCCCCTTTTATGACTATAGGAAATGACATGTTGAAAAAGGTGATTGATATTGAAGATATTAACCGCATTATTAAACATTGTCCAAAACCAACTCAGTCTGCCTCTGCAACCTTGTCTTATTTAAAAAAGGCTTGTAAAGGGAGAAATTATACACAGGAAGATATGCGATTGATTGTGGATGGTGTCATTGGACACACATCCGCATTTGATTGGACTAAAGTAGCATCCATAAATGATATTGAAGATCCAAAAACAGTAAAGGCTGATACATACAAATTAAATACTGAAGTAGGGAGAACTACCATGTGGGGCCAACTCGAAGCAGAATTAAAAAGTGCATTTAAAAATAGAACTTCTCTCCCTACTGCCATAGCCTGCAAACAAAAATCAGGAGAAAGTGTATTAGAATTTTGGAAGAGGTTTATGGATGTGTGGCAGCAGGAAGCTGGATTATCAATACTACCGGATATGCATAGTTTGATGATTCAGACTTTTATTAGTAACCTAAAACCACAACATGGTTTAATGGTTAAACAAATGATTTCTGATTGGCCTACAAAGACCATACCAGACTTTCAGAAAGCAGTTACAGAGAAAGATGCGGCAGGATGTTTTGAGATACCGAAAAGTTCAGGTACTCATTTCCAGGGAGGACTGCCACAACAGCAGCAGTCCCACCCGGGGAATGGTACACAGCAGAATAGAGGTAGGGGCAGAGGGAGAGGAAGAGGTCGAGGCCGTGGTTTCCCTAAGACACAGCCCTCACAAAGAGGTTGTTTTAACTGTGGGGACTTGGGTCATTGGAGAAACCAAAGTCCATATGGCATACCTGAACAAAATACCACACAAGTCACACAACCCCCACAAACCCAACAACATCAAGGGCCAAAATACCCCATCCAATGGAAGCAACCCCAACCCCAATGAGGATGCCCGGAAGGTAGTATCCCAGCATTTCCCCTGGTTTCATCCTCTTATTCAGAGCAACCAATTATCATGTTGCATGTGAACGGAATGGAAGTACCATTTCTCCTCGATTCAGGGGCCACAAGGAGCACCCTGAGTGAGGATTTTTATAGAGGTGAAACCACAAATGCTGAGCCTTCAATGGGAATTAATGGGATACTTACCAAAACTTGGAAAACACCCAACTTAATTGTCATAGACTCCTCATATGGTGACCAACCAGTACTCAAACACTCCTTCAGAATTATCCCAAATTGCCCTGTTAATCTTTTAGGAAGAGACCTTTTGGGCAGACTTGGAATAGTTATGAAAATTACAGAGGAAGGAGGAATCATAGTGCACTCTAAAAAGATTTCCATGCAAAGGCAATTTTTCTTTTCGGAACCTGATGATGGTGATCTACCTGGTCCCAATCATAAAGTCTGGTCTATAAATAGCCTAGATGTTGGTCTCATCTCATGCACCCCGTATAAAGCCACGCTGAAACCCGGAGCGCAACCCATTTATCATAAACAATATCCTCTTTCTAAAGAAAAGGAAGAGGGGATTGTGCCTATGATTGAAAATTTCCTGAAACAAGGCATAGTGAGAGAAATCACTGGAAACAAATGGAATACACCAATTAACCCTGTAAAGAAGCCTGATGGTTCTTATAGATTTGTGCAAGATCTTAGAGCTGTCAATAATTTAATTGTCCCCATAGCTCCTATAGTGCCTGATGTGCCATCCCTCCTTACCTCCATACCATCCGATGCAGAATATTTTTCTGTTATTGACCTTACGAATGCATTTTTTTCCATCCCTGTGGACGAAGAGACACAGCCTATTCTTGCATTCTGTTTTCGAAACCGCAAAATGACATGGTGTAGAATGCCTCAGGGTTATGTGGACTCCCCTGTAGTCTACTCAGTTGTGCTCCAGGCCACATTGCGGTCCTGGACTCCCCATCATGGTTCTGTCCTACTCCAATATGCTGATGATTTGTTGGTATGTAGCCCAAGCCAGGTAGCCTGCAAGGAGGATGGTTTAGATCTGCTACATTGGTTGGCAGATAATGGTCATAAAGTTTACAAAAAGAAACTTCAGTGGTGTCAAGAAACTGTTGAATACCTTGGTTTTACACTCACAAAAGGTGAAAGGAAAGTCAGTCACAAGAGAGCTGCGGCTCTCGTGGGTCTAGCCCGCCCACAGACCAAGAAGGATATGCTGTCCTTCCTTGGCATGATTGGTTACTGCCGCCAATGGATACCTGACTGTTCCTACTATGATAACATTTTGAGACAAACCACAGGTACCGACATGCCAGATTGTATAAAATGGAATGATGAAATGAACACTGCCTTTGTATACCTTAAAACATCTATGGTAACAGCTCCTGGTCTTGGCTTAGCTGAGTACAGCAAAAGGTTTCACCTATTTGCTAGGGACAACTGTAAAACCATGACGGGAGTCCTAGCGCAAGAACATGGGGGCAAACTGCGCCCTATCGCTTTTTTCTCAAGAGTAGTGCCTATGCCGGTTCAGGGTATGCCGGCGTGTCTAAGAGCTCTTGCATCCTGTGCTATGGTTGTGGAAATGGCCACATCTTTCACTTTAGGCCATCCAACTACCCTTCACACCACCCATAATGTGTCCATCCTCCTAAAGAATATCCATACCCAACATATGTCCGCACAACGGCTGAGTGGGTATGAGGTAATTTTGCTCTCGAACCCTAATTTGAAAATAAAATATGCCTCCCCCACCTCGGGCCCAGCCCCAATCTTGAATGCTCTCCTAGGACTCAAAAATAAGGAGGATGAGGTAGCCCCGCAACATGAATGTATTAAAGCTATACAGCAGGACACCTCACCCAGATGGATATGTGCTCGAGTGCAATTCCGGGAGCTCAAAATGTGTTTGTAGATGGGTCTTGCTCAAGACCAAATGACCACACTTATCATGCTGGATATGCTGTGGTCCAGCTCCCTGACATTGTACTCGAGGCAAATCCAGTCCCATTTCAATCTGCACAGGCAGCTGAACTAATTGCCCTCACCAGAGCATGCCAACTTTTCGAAGGCCAAGATGTAAACATTTACACAGATTCTAAATACGCATTCGGGGTGGCCCACGATTTTGGGGTTATATGGAAAAGAAGGGGATACATTGCAGCTGATGGGAAATCAATTTCCCATTCTACACTTGTATCTAGTCTATTGGAAGCTATTCAATTACCAAAATCTGTTGCAATATTGCATTGTAAGGCCCATACGGGCCAACAAGATGATATTGCAAAAGGAAATGCCCTTGCAGACAAAGTGGCAAAGGAGGTGGCTTCTCAACACGTAGCTACCCTCCAAATGCCTACTCTAGCCCCTGAAATACCTTTACATGATCAAACGCTCTCAGATTTACAAACATATGCCACTGAAACTGACATAAAACAATGGAACATTGCAGGTGTGCAGAAAAGTCCAGAGTCTGGGCTTGTCTGCCAAGAGGGGAGACCGTGTATACCTATAGCTAGTGCCCCATTGTTTATCTCTCAGTACCATGGGGTGGGACACAGAGGCTGGCAGATGACATGTGAATTACTGGATAAAGATTTTTTCATCCCAGGTCTTCCCTCTCTTGTGAAATCATATGTCTCTAGATGCATTACATGCATCCGGAACAACCCGAGAAATCCACACAAAGCAAAACATGAACACTTGATATATCAATCCACACCATTCACTCATTTACAGATTGATTTCACCCACATGCCCAAATTAGGCAAACGGCAGGCATATTTACTTGTAATAGTAGACATGTTCTCAAGATGGGTAGAAACATTTGTAACTACAAGAGAAGATGCTCAAACAGTGGTAAAAATCCTCACGCAAGAAATCATCCCTAGATGGGGATGCCCGCTCCAAATAAATTCTGACAATGGTCCTGCCTTTATTTCAAAAGTGTGCCAAGATTTAGTGAAAGCACTTAAAATTGACTGGAAGTTTCACATTCCTTACCATCCTCAAAGTTCAGGAATTGTAGAAAGAATGAATAGGACAATAAAAGATAAGATCAGGAAGGCTACAGGTGGAACTTATGCCAACTGGAAAAGGGTGCTGCCGGCAATTCTAGCAGAGGTAAGAATGACCCCAAATAACAAGACAGGTTATTCTCCCTTTGAAATTCTTATGGGCAGACCATTTCCCACTCCCTGGGCCAGAGAACCCTTAATGTTAGAAAGAGGGGATCTTGATCTTATTCAGGAAGAATATGTAAGAAAATTAATTGAAACGTTGGACAAAGTTGAAAGAAATGTTGCTCGCACCTCTCCTTCTTCTTCACAGGAACCAACACACCCCTTTAAGGTCGGTGACCTCGTAGTGGTCCAGCAGCTGAACCGAACAAAAAAGCAGGAATATCCTTTTGGACCTCCAACCACCGTGATCGCAGTAACCAGGACAGCCATCCTAGTGGAAGGACAACAGTCTTGGATCCATGCCAGTCGAGTAAAGAAGGTCAACCAGGACCCTAAGAAGCAAGTCAAAGATAAAGACAAAGGAGGTGAAGAAAGTAGTGAAAATCCTCGAATATTGAGTGAAGAAAGTGGTCAAGTCTCAAAAGATGACCTCGCTTATTTCACCACAGACTTCTGAGAAGGCATTTTGCCTCCTGTTCCTAATCTCTCTTATAGTGTTCCTACCTACATGGATCGTAACTCACTGTATTTATCATCCTGAGGACTTGGGAGCCCTTAAAGTCATATGTGGGTCACCCAATAACACCATCAATAATACACATATCAGACACAAGAGAGATACACAATCACATAATAAAGGAGTTAAACCCGATAGTTTTACAGACAAAATGTTACTACTGAAATTTAAACATAGTTATGCCCAGAAGTCTGGATATGAAAAATGTTGGATATGTAGTAAACTCCATCCTAGCACTGCCAGGATCCCCCTAATGGCATTACCTCTAAACTTCACCCCCCTCCTAAATGGCACACCTCCTTTTGTTCTTACAAATGTCACAAGAATGCTTTCAAATAATACCCTTACTTTCCAAATTATTGGTAGAAGTCATTCTCCAGACTGGTGTTTTAGGTTAGGAAACTCCACAAAGGGAGCTGAAGTGTGCCAACAAGCTAAAATTAACTTTTCAATGACTTCAATTGAAAGCCCTTTCTTTCACACTTCAGAACCTGCCCTAAACACCACTCTAATAAACTTTCTTAGCTCCAGTTCCACTTCCACAGTAGGAAAATTATTGTCAAGTTTAACCTTTTCCAGTCTTTCTGATGAAATAATGACAATATTCAACAAACGATCCTTAGCTTTAGGAAACAGTATTTATATTTGTTGTGGAAAAATATGTCACCCTTGGATCCCCACTGAACCCCAAGGATGGTGTTATCTTGCATCCCTAGTTCCCATCATGGGCATAGTTGGAGATAGCAAGGGAGGACACCTCCTTGAAGCTAGCATGCATCCTAGGTACCCCCTCAAACACTGCAATAAAAGGGAGTTATTTTTTGAAAAAGATATGGCATGGGCTTGGTTTCCCTCATGGACTGGATGGGGAATAGACACAATGAAAAGATTAAATAATTACTCTAAAATTCTTGATGAAATTCTAGACAAGAACTCAGGAGACATTACCAACTTAAATGAAGAAATTAGGGCAATTAAGAAACAACTTGAGCTCCATGACCTAGCTATTGAAAGCATGAGTGCTGCTCTTACTGGGTTATGTGAGGTTACAGAGGATTATGAGTGTTGTACATGGATACACAACACATCTGTTGAAATACCCGATTATTATGATATTATTGCACAACACCGAAAAGAAGTAGGCAAGCTTCAACAGGAAGCTAGGGACATTGCTAAAACATGGAGTCCTTTTGGTAATGGGAATTTTGGGTTTGGAGGAATATTTTCATGGCTGAAAGACATTGCTATGACTATTATAATGATTTTGCTTTTTCTATTATTTTTATATGCATGTTTCAAACTTGTAATGTGTATCATTGCTAGAGCTTCCCGACCCCCTGATCCTGCTAATAAAGCTTACCTCAGTATGTATTACAATAAGGAAACTACCTATGTTACAATAAGGGGAAAATGTGCCATTTAAATTCATGGCTCAAAGAGGGGATTGTAATAGAATGTATAAATATGTATAAATAATCAACTCCATTTTTAAGTAGAAATGAACTTTGACATACTTAGCTTAACTCATAGTTTGCATAGTCACATTCTGCTAGTTATTGTGGTTAAGCATGTAGTAGCCTGATTGTATAAGAAAAGCCCTTTGCTAAACTAAATTCAGCAGTATAATATAAGATAAGAATATACTGAGTTTGTATAATTTTTTAGAAACGTATGTGTTAAGACATAGCCCCTCCTATCTTTCTTTTACATATAAGCCACTCTAAAAATCAATTAAGGCCAGAGATATAATGAACACTTAAGTTGGTTTCCCTGTGTCATTTGTCTCTCCGGATCCGTGGGTCATTGAAGCTCTTCTTTAATTATCTGAAGTACACCTGGGTGTAGCCCGCGCGCTTTTCAGCACTAGTTTTGGCCTCTAGCGCTGCTGTTACAGCACAAATCTCCTCACAATCTCCTCACAGCTCACCAGCGCTGACACAGCGCGGTACAGACAGCGGAACTGAGCGGTCCCTGGTCTGGTTTGGAGAGTCCCCTGGGCGCCCCCTCCTCAGTCAGCACAGCCTGTGGGTGGACTTTTTTTCTGAGGAGTCTCAGAGGGGGACAATATGGAGTCAGTGTCACCAGCTTTCCCTAACATGCCAGAGGCAACAGGCAGTGCTTCAGCACCTGCGGTCCCTATGGACCAGTTGTCGGCAGTCCTGGAATCTTTTCTGTCCAGGAGGGGAGCGGTGTGCGAGCGCAAGGGAGCAAAAAAGGGCCCTCTCCCCACTTTATCTCCACAAGGGGAGTGCGCTGATTCAGATATGGGCCAAGCCACTACCGCTTAGGACCCTAGCTCTGAATACTTTGATGGTTTTGAGCAGGACATTCCTTGTGAGGAAATCTCCAGTTCCGAGTCTGTAAATGACAGGGCGCTTGTTCGTGATCTCATTGCTGCGGTGAGGGACACTCTCAAGCTAAATGCTGCGGATGCAGAACCTCAGGCGGATACAGTCTCCTTTGGTTCTTTTAAGGCCAGGCCTTTCTATAAAGGTTTTTCCATATGTACCTTCTTTGACCAGCTCATTGATAAGGTCTGGGAAAAGCTGCAGAAGATTTTTATGGTCCCGCGGAGTTTGTCTATCAGATACCCCTTTGAAGCTGCCCTACTTAAAAAGTGGGTTTCTCCCCCAGTGGTCGACCCTCCAGTCGCCCGGTTGAACAAGGCCACCACTCTCCCGATGGAGGGGACTCCTGCATTTACGGACCCCACTGACAGGTCAGAAGTGGTGAGAAGAGCCATGTTTGCCTTGTTGGGATCCGCCCTACGGCCTGTGGTAGCGGCGACCCTTGTGTCTCAGACACTTACAAGATGGGCAAAAATGTTGCACCAAGCTGTACAGGAGCATAATCTTCCTCCAGACACGGTTGCTCTGGCCCACCAACTGGTGCAGGTTCTGGTTTATGTGTGTGACGCCACGTTGGACACGGCCCCTTTAATATCCAGGGCCTCTGTCTCGGCGGTGGTATTGCGTCGTCTTATCTGGTTGAAATGCTGGTCTGCTGACCTAGCCTCTAAGAAGCTCCTGACGGATCTACCATTTAAAGGTGGTAGACCTTTCGATGCTGCTCTGGATAACATCATCAAGGATGTCACGGGAGGTAAAAGCACTCTTCTCCTCAGACTAGCAAAAAAAGGGGTCTTTTCGTCAGTCAGAGTCCACGGGTCTCCCAGACTGACAGCAGTGCGGCTGGTGGACACAAGCGCCCCTGGGTGCGTAAGCCAAACAAGCCGGCTCCCAAGCCCGCCTCTGCGTGAAGTCTTGCCCCCGCCCGACTCTGGGGTAGGGGGACGATTTCGCAGGTCACGTATCGGTGGACCTCCCGAATCTCCGACCGGTGGGTGTGCGAGGTGGTCACCTCAGGATACAGGATAGAATTCCCATCCTGGTCCCCAGACAGATTCTTTCCCTCGAATCTTCCTCTCCTTCCTACCCGTCGGGCAGCCCTCTTGGGGGCTGTACAGGATTTGATAAGGTCCGGAGTGATTGTGCCGGTTCCGTCACAGGAGAGTTTTCAGGGATTCTACTCAAATCTGTTTGTCGTCCCAAAAAAGGACGGGGTTCGGCCTATCCTGGACCTCAAGGCCTTGAATGCCTTTGTGAAGTTGCAAAAATTCCGCATGGAATCCATTCGCACGGTGATTGCTACACTCCATCAAGGGGATTTTTCTGGCGTCCTTGGACATCAAGGACGCCTACTTGCATGTTCCGATCTGCGCAAATCACCAGAAGTTTCTGCGCTTTGCGATCGGCGATGTCCACTATCAATTTGTGGCTCTTCCTTTCGGCCTAGCCTCGGCACAGAGGGTGTTCACCAAGGTGCTTGCTCCGGTTCTAGCTTTACTGAGACAGCGAGGCATTGCTGTCGTGGGCTATCTGGTCGATCTTATGCTAAGAGCAGAAAGTGGCTCAGAATTAGAAGAAAGTGTGACTATCGTCAATCAGACCCTCAGGGACTTCGAGTGGTTCCTGACCATTCAGAAGTCAGTCCTGGTCCTGACTCAGCGTCTGGAGTATCTGGGTCTGATTCTGGACTCCTTGGAGGCGAAGGTATCCTACCTCCGGAGAAGTTGCTGACACTTCAATCTGCAGTGTGGGTGCTGACGTCCCGAAAATGGTCGTCAATCTGTTTTTTGCATGAGAGTCCCGGGACTCATGGTGGCCTCCTTTGCAGCCGTTCCGTATGCCCTATCACACACCAGGGCATTGCAGAAGGAGATCTTGTCCACCTGGGATGAATCCCCGTTGTCTTTGGATCTTCAGATCCAGGTGAGTCACCTGGTCAGGGCGTCCCTGACATGGTGGTTGAGATCCCCGGCTCTTCGGTCCGAAAAGTCATTCCTCCCCATCCACTGGACAGTACTCACGACGGACGCCAGCCTGACGGGCTGGGGTGGAGTCTGGGGAGTCCTGTCGCCCAAGGGCTTTGGACTCTGGACGAAGCCCGTTTACCAATCACTGCTCTGGAAATACGGGCAATCAGACTGTGCCTCTCCTCATGGTCGAAGAGATTACAGGGTCGCTCCATCAGGATCCAGTCAGACAATGCCACGGCAGTGGCGTATGTAAACCATCAAGGGGACTCGGAGCTCAGCTGCGGCTTCCGTGGTAGCCCGGATCCTGAAGTGGGCCGAAAGAAACGCGTCGGCTCTGTCGGCCGTTTACATTCCGGGCATAGGCAATGGGCAGGCGGACTATCTGAGTCGCCAGACGCTGGACCAAGGAGAGTGGTCTTTGCATATTCAACTCCTTTGCCGGCGGTGGGGCACGCCGGATGTGGACCTGATGGCCTCTCGACTCAATCGCAAGTTGTCGAGGTTTGTGGCCAGATCCAGGGATCCTTGGGCAGATGCCTCGGATGCGTTGGTGGCCCCATGGGGTCATTATCACCTGATATACGTTTATCCTCCGCTGCAGCTGCTCCCTCGCCTGCTGCGCAGGGTGGCGACCGAGGGAATTCCGGTGATCCTCATTGCTCCAGATTGGCCTCTGCGTCCTGGTACGCCGATCTGGTACGTCTCGTCGCGGACGTTCCCTGGCGGTTGCCAATAAGTGAGGACCTTCTGTCTCAAGGTCATATATTTCATCCTGCTTTACAGTCTCTGGCTTTAACGGCATGGCTGTTGAAAGCCAGGTGTTGAGGGACCGAGGTCTCTCGGACTCTGTAATTTTGACCATGTTAAGGACACGGAAGTCTTCCTCCAGAAAGATCTATCACCGTACCTGGAAAGCTTACATCGCCATGTGCGAAGAGCTGGACTGGCGTCCTCGGACGTATTCCGTCCCCAGAATCCTGCATCTTCTGCAGCGTGGAGTGACCCAAAAGCTTGCTTTGAGTACCATTAAGGGTCAGATTTCGGCCTTGACCGTCTTCTTTCAGCGACCTCTAGCGGGTCATTCCTTGGTTAGCACCTTGTGCTGGGGGATCGCCATGTGCTCCCTCCTGTCAAGCCTCCTCTCCCACCGTGGGATCTGAGTTTGGTGCTCTTGGTCCTCCAGGAACCTCCTTTTGAGAATATCGGGGATATTCCCCTCTTGACTTTGTCTCAGAAGGTGGCCTTTTATAGTGGCAATCACTTCTGTTAGACGAGTGTCTGGGTTGGCAGCCTTGTTCTGCAAGTCGCCATATTTAGTCATCCTTAAGGATAAGGCGGTGTTGCGTCCGCGTCCTTCTTTTGGGCCAAAGGTGGTCTCGGTCTTTCACCTAAATGAGGACATTGTCCTCCCATCCTTGTGTCCTCACCAATCGCATCCCAGAGAGTTTGCGCTGCACACATTGGATGTGGTATGAGCCTTGCGGGTGTACCTGTCTGCTACTGCTTCTATTCGGGAGTCTGATTCACTGTTTGGGACTGTCTCTGGTCCAAAACAGGGCCAAACGGCTTCGTCTGCCACCATTTCTAGGTGGATCAGACAATCCGTCATTCAAGCCTATGCTCTCAAGGGGCGGGCGCCTCCCTTTCCGGTTACGGCGCATTCCACCAGGGCAATTGGTGCTTCCTGGGCTTTCCGACATCAAGCGTCAGTTGCACAAGTGTGCAAGGCGGCGACCTGGTCGTCCGTTCATACCTTTTCGAAGTTTTATAAGGTTGATGTGACTGCATCTTCGGATGCTTCCTTCGGCCGCAAGGTGCTGCAGGCCGCTGTTTAAAAGTTGCAACTCCTCCGTTGAGGAGCTCTGCCTTGTTTAGAGTGAAGTTTTTGGTTTTTCCATTTATACTGCTCCCATCCCTCTTGACACTGCTTTGGGACATCCCACGTGTAAAGTGTAAAGAGAGGCCGTGTCAGTCCATGGATGATAAAAGAAAATAGGATTTTTTGTACTCACCGTAAAATCCTTTTCTCTGACATCCATGGACTGACACGGCACCCACCCTTCCTTTTAAGTTTGTACTGCTTTGTTACGAACTGAGGTCTGCTGACTGCAGTGGGAGGGTTATGTCAGGAGGGACCGCCCCTTGGGTGGGGCTGTTCAGCTCTGGCTTTTAGAATGTATGTATAACATCTCACATTCTGCCTAGGTCTTCTCCTGCAAGCAGGGACATAACCCACGTGTAAAGTGTAAAGAGACGCCGTGTCAGTCCATGGATGTCAGAGAAAGGGTTTTACGGTGAGTACAAAAAAATCCTATTGTTTTGGCGGTTTTAGGTAATCTTCAGGCCTAAAATGTGCATTTTAACTTGTAGAATAAAAAAAGGGGCTCTGACAGCAAAATTGGCAGAGGTGTTGGGCAACTAAGCAAGCACTTTTCTATATTTCCTCATTGTAGATGACATGGGTCACCAAATAGGGAGCGGAATGCGGAAGCTGAAAATGGGCATCAGAGAATTGACTGAACTGTAACAACCTCCTGCAATACTACACACTGTGATAAGATTCTATGCAAGCCTCTTTGGTTTTTATTCATCATTGACTGAGAACTGGAAAGAATGGTGGCTCACACAGCACCTAGACCAAGAGCAACTAAAACCATGCCAAGCTGGCCTAGGGCACCTTCTTCGTTGCTTATTTACCATACACTCTACTATGTTGGTTATCATCTTGAGTTGACAAACAATGAGTCAACTGTGTAATAAAGAAGAGGCTTAGCTACAAGAGCTTACAATGTATTTAATAAACTAGGTTTATTTCTTAATAGACAGTAATGAGTAAGAAAACAAGATTTTCTGACAAGAACATTAACAGAAGTAGCAACAGAGCATCTTTAAAGAAGGAATACCTAGGTTTTTCCAGGGTTCATTCATCATTCTGCTATGAATACTGAGAAAGCCATATGTTCCTTTCCCTAAAGAAACTTTGCCATCTATAATTAATGTGGAATCTTCTTTTATTCAGCACATGTTTAGTAAAACATATGGGCACATAGCATACACAACCACAGTTTATACTCAGCACATCTATATGCCAGACTGATCATGGGTAATTACCGATCAAATGTATCATGTGCAGTACAGTGTGGCAACACTCTACTTCTTTATATGAAAGAAGGGAACAGACTACACCGGTGGTGGTCATGCCCCTGGATTCAACCTTACTGGAAGACCACATTCCAACCTTGTCTTTTGGTAACCGGTCACTACTGAACTGAGACCCTGGAAGTAGCCTTGCTCTTAATAATCTCTTGATCCGTTGCACAGATTAAAAAGGGAATTGTAAGCTTCTTGGGATCCACTGGTTGGATAGGAGAACAAATACTATCCCAACTATTAGAGAATGGGTAACAGAGTTGAATTACATTATGAGAATGGAAGAGCTGACCGCCTGTCTATACGAACGCCATTCTTAGTCTACGGCCCTGTGGTTTGTTTGTATTGAATGATTTCTCTACTTCTAAATGCCAACCTTTCCACTGATTGTTCATACAGCTTACTGGCCAGCTTTTTGTCTTACTCTTCAACATACTGATGGCAAAAAAACTGGCCGGGAGATTCCCCTCCCTTCCCTCCGCATTCTTTTCTGCTTCTGGCACCCCTTGTTTCCACTATATGGTGACTACCGTATGTGACGTGTTCCTTTGTGTACTTGTGTCTATTTGTTCTGTTCTATCTTAGAAATTCATGAACACCCCACCAACTTTGCGTCATTTTATTCTAGTCCTTAACAGTCAATACTTCAGTGCAAACCTGTGCAGAAAAGCCCATTTGTGCCAGCATAATGATGCTTGGCATGCACCCTCGGTGCTTGGACATATGACATCAGATCAGAGTGGATCTGCTCTGAAATATGTCTCTCGGACCTCTATGCTTGGTGCAAGCACATATGTTTGTTCAAGTAGTCACAGAGTGGGGCATCCCTGGAAAAGTTATGGCTGCTGCAAATCTTATTCCTATGCCAGTATTTCATTGCACATCCAGTATGAATATATACCTTCCAGTAAGTCCACCAAGTTCTTGGTTGTAGTATACTGGAAAGAAACCATATTATCCATTAGAAGCACAGAACACAGTGGCAATCCACTCTGTTTTATAAGGCAGCCTGCAGTGAAAACAAGCAAACTTTTACGGCTCATACACACCAGAATGCATGTGCGGGAAACCCACGTTTCGTGCGTGTTTCCCGCATCACATTTAAAACTCACAGCAACTGCGATCTGCAGTGGGTGTCAATGTTAATATAACAACACACCAAACATGGGTCGCAAACCTAGTGCCTTTGTCTGCACTGGATTGCATAATACAGACGTACCATGTGATAAGGTTGCAGTGCATTTTTTAAAGTAGCACATTCACTACTTTTGGTGCGGTTCAGTGCAATTCAGACCATTCAAAATGAATGGGCTCAAATAGCACCGCACGTGAATCGCACAGGAACACGCAGCATGCTCCTGTGCAATTTCTGGTGTGAACAGGCTCTTAGGGTCTCCTACATATATGAAATGGTATTCACAATTATTGTCATATTATTGGATATATGTAAGCAGTAAATTAAAACATCACACAATTATTACAGCAAGCTTTATGATACTTGAACACAGTACTGATGTATTAATATTAGACATTCCTGGCAGAAAAAAGCTTGTGGGTGGGCTGTATAGCACTTGCACACATTAGTGCATATTCACGCATACGTGTTCAAATGCGTGAAATTCTTCTAGTATTTTAATCAAGGGAGTGTGGCGTATGTGCGTATTAACATGCTCATCTAGTTCATGTTCAGTTAAAGTACTAATTGCCTATTTTACTAATTTTCACACTACTGCTTTTCCCTAGATTAAGCATTAGGACACCATTCTGCCTTGGTGTCCTAATGTCTTTGTTTGCCACTGACCTGGACGTGTGATGGCATTCGTTTGTCAGCAAGTCTTTTTGACGTGGAAGAGATCAAAAGATTGCTACTCCATTTCTAAGCAACAGTCAGTAAGCTACCATGATACAGAACTAATCAAGCTGGTTTTTCATCCAGCAGAACTAGGAGACTGAGCCGCTAAATGATAGTTTACTGAAGCCATGCAGCATTTCAGCTGCCAGTTCCATTATGTTCTATTATGTTGTGTGGGCTCAATTGTCTCAGGAGACATCCGTAACTTGTTGTTTGCTAAGATACCAGCACATAGTTTATCATTACAATGCCACATTAATTTATAGAACACTTCAACGGAGCAGCAGGAAACATGTAAATATTGTTTTACTGAAATCTAAGCAACTATCCCATCATTATGATTGTTACATTCGAGAAAAAGAGAAAAAATTTACTCAACAAATGTTGCACAATGACTTTATTACGGTTTTATGTTACAACAGCCCAGCAACACGTTCATCAAAAGGTTCAAAAGATTTAAAGTGCAACTAAACCCATTGATTTAACACAAACAAGTGGCCACTGCCCCCACTAGGGTGACCACATGTCCCAGATTGCCCGGGACAGTCCCGCATTTTGCAGATCTGTCCCGAGCACCTTCATTCCGGGACAATACAGTGTCCCTGAATGAAACTGACATAGCCACCCCCCTGGGCCAATTTGGTGCCCCCAACAAAGGCCACCGCCTCGCCACTTTACTCATTAACAGTACGTGTCCTGGCCGGCTGAAGCCCCAGCATTCTGAATGTAGGAGGATTTAACTTCCTCCTCCACCTTTGCCCCTAGTGCTTTAACTCCACCCACCTCCTCCCCAATCTTCTCTGGCGGCATGCTCAGAGGGAGGGGGACTGCCAGGATTTGAGAGCAACTCTCAATACTCAGGTGAGGCCGGGTGCCGGGGATGGATGTAACACCATGTGTGTCATGAGACACTGACTGCAGAGAGGACGGCAGATGAGCTGGCAGCAGAGGCTGGTGGTCACAGGATCACAGGCTGCCCCCCTCCCCTGTCGGTCAGTCAGTCAGGGCCCCGCACTTACCCCATTTAGCAGGCAGTGCTTTGGGGGGAGGGGGCTGCTGTCTCGGTTCCCCAGTGTCTCCTCCCTCCACCTCCTGGCGGCCAATCCGATCGGATTTCCTTTCGGCCAATCAGGTGATGGGTCTCATGACCCCCCAAAAGTGAAGGACTACAGGTCCCAGCATGAACTCCTCAGAGCTGAAGATGGGACACCCCCTACACCCCCCCAATAGTGAAGAACTACAGGTCCCAGCATGAATCCGTGAAATCTATAGGGTCACAACTTTAGATCTCAGGGGTTCATGCTTGGACTTGTAGTCCTTCAAATTTGGGGACGTCATCCCCCAAAAGTGAAAGACTACAGGTCCCAGCATGAACCCCTCAGAGCCGAAGATGTGACCCCCCAACTAGTAAAATACTACAGGTCCCAGTATGAACCCCTGAAATGTATGGGGTCACAAAAAAAGGTATCAAAAATCATCTTTTTTGGGCCGGGGGGGGTTTCCCTGAATGGCAGTTTGGAAATGTGGTCACCCTAGGCCCCACCCATAACTGGTCTATTGCAGGAGCACTGGACAGGCAACAACCCACGTCAAACAAATACAAGGAGATTTTCAAACTACAGGCCCCGTCAAGGCATCCTGTTTTCTGTAGTCCTTGCTTATCCATAAAACTGCATGTGCTCCCATTGTGGAGGCCCAGAAGTCAGGGTTAGGGACTACAGAAAACTGGGTGCCTTGATGGGGCCTGTAGCTTACGCATTTGTTTGCAAATGTGTGCAAACTAAACCTCTGTTCTTAACGCATATTGTTTGACAGGTCGCTGGCTGTTTGGTAAGTTCGAGCTTGGAAATCTCCTTGCATTTGTTTGACCAATGAACAGCTTAAAAAAACCATTACATTCCTGGCACATGCCGAATAAAGTAACTGACACATTGGTTGTGTGCTCAAACCATCAAATGGATGGTCTCATAACTGATCACATGTGCAGCACCATAGCAGAAGATCAACCCGAGGCCAAGATGGCAGCTTCCTTGGCTGAAAACTATAGGAAGGTTTCGTTCTGCTTTGGAACAACTTAGGGCAGGGGTGTCCAACCTTTTGAAGAGCGAGGGCCACTTAAGCAACTTGGTAACCAGTCACGGGCCACAATGAGTGGAGCGGACGGATGACAGGTCACGGCTACTCTATAAGCCCTCCGATCCGACCAGATGGAAGGGGACAAATGTTTTTCAGATTGGAGGTAGGCGGGCGTAAACGGACATCGGGCGGTCTGTAGAAGTGAATTGAGGGTCCCATTTGGTCGGGCTGATCGCTTGAAAAGGGCCTAAGACTGCTTTCACACTGATGTGCTGCGGTTAACCTATACCGCGAGTGCAGCTGCACGAGGAAGCATCGGCTTATGGGGCTCTGCTCCGCAGCCGCTTTCTTCCTCTACCACCAGCTTCACATCACAACACTGATGCAGTGGTATGGCGGGTCGGCAACCTGCGATATTTGCTTGCCAACCCGCTATTCCAGAGCAGGAGGCCGCAGGCCACATAAGAGGGCTCCGCGGGCAACATGTGGCCCCCGGGCCACTGGTTGACCACCCCTGACTTTTTGTTGTTTGCCTTCCATTTGGAAAAGCTTCCTTCACTTTCTGCCCCAGTGACACTGGTCACAGGACAGGAAGAACATGAAAATCCCCATAATGGAAACCAAAACAGATATTAAAGCCAAAGTTTCTATTCCTTTTCTTCTTTATCCAAGGTTAAAATATATATATATATATATATATATATATATATATATATATATATATATATATATATATGTTTTTGCTGGAATTAGACTTTAAAAATATATGCACATTTATAAAGCTTTAACAGCTTTAAAATATCCAAGAAGATTAATAAAATTAGTCTTTTATTGTTTTTTTCTTTTTCTAGCTGTTCTTTGCACGACGATTTGAAATTTCTTCCATCACCCAGGATGGATGTATCATTAAAATGCATTTGAATGGCTCTCACAGGCAAGGCCACCATCCTTCTTATAACGACATTTTAAAATATTACCAACTTAACAATATTAATGAAATAGGAAAACTCAGTAGACACAATAGTTAGGCCTAAAATTTCACTCCTTTTGCAAGCTTCAAAGCATACAATCTGCGGGTTTTGTTAGTTTTTAGTGACTACCTACTCAGCATTTTTTTACTGTACTGAATGTCCCTGGTATACCAAATACTGGGAAGAGTGTCTCTTAATTAAATAAGAAAGCAAAAAATGCAAGGGAAAAGTCTAATGAGCACAATAACACTCCCATATGTCCACTTTTGGTGTGAAAAATATCTTTAAATATTTTTTAGTTTCCAGCTCATTTCACAAAAGAAGCAAAAGACAATCAAGGAAATCTGGAGAACAGCTTGAGGAACCATCCCTATAGTGGGCTCATTGAAGATATATTTATACATCAAATGACTAGCAGAAATCTTATTATTAATCCTGTAACAGCTGCTGAAAAAGAACAGCCTCATTTCTTAGGAAGCCAAGGAGGAAAAATAGACATTGATGATAACAAACCAAAGTTTCAAGATAATTCAACTGGAAGGACAATATTTCTTTGTAAATGGAAAAAAATTGGTGTATGATTCCGCGCAAAGGAATGTACAAGGCAGAAAAAAGGATATAATTAATAAGAGAAAACTGCTGCCTCTACAAAATACTACCACCTAGGTGGAGTACAGATAATTGAGAAAAAAGGCGGGATGTAGATATGGCGCTATTTCCTCTAAACAACTATACCTTATGGTAATAAATGTGCTTAAAAATAAAGTGCTTAGAAATAAAGTGACAAGTGCTGTAAACCACTAGATGATATGTATAAATGAATGGTACAAATAAAGTTGAAATGTACCATCAGCCTTAATTAGAATAGAATGGTGTTGTGTGTTACACCCTCTGTGGATTAGACAGAATAATAGAGACTAGATACCCAGTTCTAGCTAGTGCTGATCAATAATGGATCCCCAGGTATTATTGTGTGTTCCACTTAAGTTGGTGCTATGGAGAGGGTTTGACCCCCTGTAAGAAAAGTGCACTAAGTGATAAATGATAAATTGATTATGCCAAACAATAGTAATAATTAATGCATAACTTCTATCCTGGAGACCTTAATACAATGATGAATAAACAACAAATCCTAAGAAAAAATATTGTTTACATAAATAAAAATGATTTTTACATTAAGAGCCCATTCACACAGGGGCGTCTTTGGATCCGACTCCAAATCGCCCCAGGTCGCCCCTAGTCGCCTCAGGTCGCGCTGGCTGATAAAATCAATGTAAGTTAATGGAGCCATCCTTATGCACACTACTGCAGTCGCTCCGACTTCAAAAAAGGTCCCTGTACTACTTCAATCCGACTCCTAGGCGACCTGTAACCATTCATTTCAATGGGAGTCGCCTCTCACTGTCTTAATAGGAGCAACTCTCCAGGAAGAAAACATACATTTATCAGGCAAAGCTCTCCCTCCTCCCTCCCTCCCACAGAGCTGATTCTTGTTTGATTGGCCACTGGAATGTCTCCTGTCCTGCAGGCAACTTGGAGTTGCCTTGTAAATAGCTCCAGGTCGCGCTGTGATTCATACTCAGGTCGTGTCTGAGATGCCTCATAAAATCGCACTGGAAGTCGTGTTGCCCCTGTGTGAATGGGCTCTAAGTGCAACAATAAACAATAGTAATTAAAGTGACTCGTGCTCTTATAAAAAGTGTCCAGTGCTCTTGCAAGAGTAAATATATGATTTAGTTAGTCCTTTCCTCTTTATTTGATGGTAGTAAAGTTGGTGATCTTAGCCGTGCTCTTCCAGTGAATGCACTCACCGGGCTCTGCGCGGCCACAGTATATGCCACTGTGTAGCACTCTGGGAAAAAGATCCGTCCAAAGGTTGCTAATGCCGTTCCACCAATGTTAATATGCAAGAGAGGAAAGTGTGCCCATAGCATAATCCAGCTTTAGAAATGCTTTATTGTTAAAAAAGTGGAGATATACTCACATTTTACATAAAAATACAGACATGTAATATAAAACTGATAGGTGCCGTGCAGGAAAACCCTATTTTCGGTTTCAGAAGTGACGCAGAACGTACTGTAACACCGCCCTACGTGTTTCGTCACTCAAGACGTCATCTGGAGCCCTACAAATATTTATTTGTACATTTCTTCCTTATTTAAACATAAATGATGATAATTGTAATAAAGGCTGGTAATAATGAGGAGCCAGGTGGCCAAAGTGACAGTGTGGTCAACATTTAGAGTCTTTTTGTATTGCTGCCAATGCAACTCTATGTTTTCTGGCTCACTATTGCCTTGTTTCCACTGAACGGAACGGTTCGGGTCGGTACAGAATGGAACGGTTTGAATGGTCCGGTCTATTCTGGTGAGCGTTTCCACTGCAAGTCGGACCCTCAGGGACCATTCAGGGTTTAGAAAAAATGCCTCGCGTGTCCGCCAATCAGTGGAATGTATTGTAGCTCCACCCTAACCGAACCGTTCCATTTTCTATGGCCCCACATCTGAAGCAGGACCCAGAATGGTGCGGTACGGTTCGGTTTTATGGCACGCTTTTATAATGGAAACACCCAAAATAGCGTACCGTACCGAACCGATCCGCTCAGTGGAAACGAGGCATATGTTGCCTCCTAGCTGTTAGATAGAACTGCAGTAAACAGTATACCCTGATGGGACATTAGCTCTGACCTAGGGATATTATGGTTACTTATATATCTGGTCATGGGAAACTGAAGATTCTGCACTGCTGCTCCCAGTTCAGACGTTACAGACAAGGTAAGTATCTGATGCAATAGGGGTTACAGTAACATTAGAATTATAAGGTGGGGAAAGAGAATCTAGAAAAGGAAGAAACAAAAGGAAAGTGGAGTGAAGGAAAAAGGGGAGAGGAGGTGCTGGAGGAGAGTCATTTAGGGAGACCCTCAAAATCCATGTGTCCAGGAGTGCAGGAGCAGGAGCCATCAGAGGATCAAATGACGTGTAAGAAATGAGATTATCATTATTAATTTTCCAGACTCCTCGACACCATAGGCAATTTAGCTTTGGGATGCAAAGTTGGCTGACTGTTTATGTCAGGAGATAGGATAACAAACTTGCACATCTTGAAAGCATGTCACAGACACCATGACCCCATTTACTATTGGATGGGCTTCATAGAAAAGTAGGACTTGAGTTCCATCCAATCGCTTTGAGAAAAATTGGATTGTGCAGTTTGGACCAATCAGAGATTCCTCAATGATAGCAAATGGAGGGGACTAGTATTATAATAATAATAGCAGAGGACACCCTTAGGGCAAGGCTCAACAAAACCCAGGCACCAGGTCGCAATGGCGACTGGAAATTGCGTCCAGGTGCCTGGGTTACACTGTTGCAATGGTCGGAAACCTCACATGTGGCCCACCCGCGGGTGTACGGACTAGCGGCGGGCTGGCCGATAATTGAGGTCGCGGCTTTGCGGCCTGCTGGAGGAGGATACACACTCCTATGTGTGAACCTGCGCCCTCTGGTGGACGGGGCTGTGATGAGCATGGCTTGCTCTCACTACCCGCCCACCTCCGACATCTTCCCAGGTTGACAGGGGAGGTTGCGGGCCAGGACGGTGGTCCGCCGCTGAGTGGACCGGGAGTGCCGTCTCATCAGTGTCACCTATCAGTGCTTATCAGTGCCCATAAGTGCTGCCTATCAGTGCTTATCAGCAGTCTTATCAGCGCCGCCTGTAAGTGCCCATTAATGCCACTGCCCATCAGTGCCACTTTTTTTTTTTTGGTCTCTTTGCACTTGGCACCAGGCGTGAGCAATTCTTATTGCCCGACACCCAGTTCTGGGAGCTGGGCAGTTGATTTAAAAAACTGGCTCCTAACTTTTTTATACTTTTTTAGCTGGCTCCTAGATTCTAAGAAAATTTGTTAAGCCCTGACTTAGGGGGAGACTTGATTGGGAGACCTTGACTGGAGATTTGACTGAGAAGAAGTGGCTGGAGCAGTGGTCCTGGAGCTTGGAAAGAGAATGAGTCAATACATTTGTAGGTCAGGCTTGAGGGACAGGGCCTGCGAGAGACTTCAACCCCTGCCTCATTCCCTGGGATCGGTACTATTTTATATACTTTTGACTAGTGATCCAGTTTGCTAAAGTTTGAGAATATGGCCTTGTGTTTTATAGTGGTATTTTCCTTCTTGGGTACATTATTGCTACTGGGTATCACGGTTACTCTGTCTATGATTTATATGCTATTTAGAATTTGTTCTGTAGTATTAGTGGCATGTTATCTTGATACTGCGGTTATTCTATGCCTGCACTTTTTGTCTCTAGATTATTGTTGTATGTAAAAATTTCTTATCAGAAGCTAAGTTGTTCATGTTTAACCACTTCAGCCCCGGAAGGTTTTACCTGACCAGGCAATTTTTTGTGATACGGCACTGCGTTGCTTTAACTGACAAATGAGCGGTCATGCGACTCTGTACCCAAATAAAACTTATGTCCTTTTTTCCCACAAATAGAGCTTTCATTTGGTGGTATTTGATCACTTCTGCGGTTTTAATTTCTTGTGCTATAAACAAAAAAAGAGCAGCAATTTTGAATAAAAAACAATTCTCCTTAATTTCTGCTATAAAACATTATCAATAAAAACCTTTTAAAAAAGTCGAATTTCTTCATCAGTTTAGGCCAATATGTATTCTGCTTATATATTCTGCTACATATTTTTGGTAAAAAAAATCCCAATAAGTGTTTGATTGGTTTGCACAAAAGTTATCACTTCTACAATCTATGGGCTAGATTTATGGCATTTTTATTTATTTATTTTTTTACTAGTAATGGCGGTGATCAGTGATTTTTAGCGGGACTGCAACATTGTGGCGGCCAAATCTGACCCTAAGTGACACTTTTTAGGGACCAGTGACACCAATACAGTTATCAGTGCTAAAAAAAATGCACTGATTACTGTATAAATGACACTGGCAGGGAAGAGGTTAACACTTGGGGGCGATCAAGGGGTTAAGTGTGCTCCTAGGGAGTTGCTTTCTAACTGGGGGGGGGGAGTGTTACACTGGAGGAAAATAGAGATCGTGTTTCAGCTTAGCTGAATTAGAAGCTCTCACTTTTCCTCACTGACAGATCAGCGGTGTGCCTTGTTTACATAGGCACATCGATGCTCAGTGTCTCCTGTGAACGATTGGCGGATCGTGGCTGCCGGACCCGCTGATTGGCTCCCGCTGTGTCCAATCGCGTGCACAAAATAACCTACAGGTACATGATTTTGCGCAGCGGGGCTGTCCTGACACAGTATGTGTACAGTGGGCGATCCGGAAGCGGTTAATTCTTGGTACATTATAATCTTTTTCACCCACAATTTGTGTTGTGTGTTTCATTGCCAACCTACCCCTAAAAGAATGGTGAAAAGTGGGAGTGGATTAATAATATTGATATTATTTAAAATGTCTATTATTTTTTTGTTTATTCACCCCCATTTTCTTACATATTGAGATCAAAATATTGTGGGAGATTGTCTGGAATCCTTGGATCTATACCTATGTTGAACTTGGGCATATTGCACTGAAGCCAAGGTGTCAAATGCTCATCAGGCATAGTCTAGTGGACTCATGAGTTAATCTCAGATACATAAAAATATATTTCGATAACAAAACCTTCGCTATGACTTGTTTCGCAGCTGTGGGGACTTGGGGCTTTTGGTTGAGGATGGCTTGGTATGAATTTAATGGGGGCGCCGGGTGGCAAATGGTGTGTAGAATACAGTCCACTTGCTGCCAAAAAGGTTGAACCACTGGACAAATTCACCAGGTATAAATATCTGAGCAAGTGTGGAAACAGTGCATGGAAGAATCTGGGGTGATGTTCTAATCCAGTGGGAACCATGTACAACCGTAGCAGTATTTTATAGTTGGTTTAGACAGCAGAAGCATTGCGGGCGCATGATTTCGTGGTGACCCAGATCTGGTCCTAATGGTCATGGTCTATAGGCAACTGTAGGTCCTTTTCCCATTGGCAGACATAATTCAAAGATTTTGAAAAGGACTGGTTTTAAATGCTACATAAAGTACATAAGTGCTATTAACATTACGTTTTATTAGTGCTACTAACAATGATCATCATTATCACATATTTTCAACATCCAGAGACTATGCTTCTCTCGCCATGCAATACCTAAGAGGTTTCCCTAATAATACCAACTTATTTCCAGATGTCTCTTGTATTACCTCCAGTTTGTTTTGAATGTACTCTACACAGATAACAACCACAAAGAAATTATCATTTGACCTTCTAGCTTTTATTGTACTTAAGAATAAAAAAGGGCCGTAGAGATTAAAAAAAAAAAGTGTGGAACAATCTCTTTATTAACAAATGTTTTGACCTTTATAACATTTTACAATTTTTCTACACCTACAAATGCATGAACCCCCCAAAATCATAACTTTTATTGTGACTGATTTCATATTATACATGTATACAGTGAGGGGAAAAAAGTGATCCCCTGCTGATTTTGTACGTTTGCCCACTGACAAATAAATGATCAGTCTATAATTTTAATGGTAAGTTTATTTTAACAGTGAGAGACAGAATAACAATAAAAATATCCAGAAAAAAAGCATTTAAAAAAAAAGTTATAAATTAATTTGCATTTTAATGAGTCAAATAAGTATTTGATCCCCTTTCAATCAGCAAGATTTCTGGCTCCCAGGTGTCTTCTATACAGGTAACAAGCTGCGATTAGGAGCACATTCTTAAAAGGTAGTGCTTCTAATTGTCAGGGCTGGGCTCAGCCCTCCCTTCTCAGTGCTCAGCTGTCGGCTAATTTCCAGGAGTCATCTTTCCACAGTGCCTCACCTTGTGATCATTTCCTACCCCTTCTGGCTATTTAAACTGCCTGGTTCATTTCGCCAACATTTCTGAAGACTCTCTGCTGTGTTCCTGTTAAAGACTTGCCTGGCTCACATCCCTTCTGGTTCCTGATCCTGTTTGCTGTCTCCGACTACGCTGATCTCTGGCTTCCTGATTTACTGGCTTCCACTGACTACCTGCTTTGATTACCGAACCCTGGCTATGTTTTGACTTTGTTTACCACCTGTACCATTTTTACCACTATATTAAAAAAGGTGTGATTTTTACTGCCTTTTCTGTCTCCGTCTGATTCATGGTCCCTGACACTAATCTCAGCTTGTTACCTGTATAAAAGAAACCTGTCCTCCACAGAAGCAATCAGATTCCAATCTCTCCACCATGGCCAAGACCAAAGAGCTGTCCAAGGATGTTCTGGACAAGATTGTAGACAAGATTGTAGACCTACACAAGGCTGGAAGGGGCTTGGGGCTACAAGTTCTATTACCATTTTTTTACTCTTACAAATGCATGAACCCCCCCCCCCCCCAAAATCATAACTTTTATTGTGACTGATTTCATATTATACACGTATACAGCATCTATAAAAGGGGCTCCCACCCAATGTCCAGATGTAGAAGTTGTAATTTAATAAAGGGATCTGTCACTGTTTAGAAGACATAATGCTGCCAAAGAGGACTGTATGGAAGGAAAAGCACAGTGCTTGCATTTACAGTGATGAAGACTTAAATATTTAAAGGGGACCTTTCCACTCCCCAAGCATGGAAACATAGCAATCTTTTTATAAACGGTTTAATTCGCTCTTCCAAACATACTCCTTCCTTTCAACATAATGAGCAGCCTAAGCAGACTAAAGAGCAGTATTATCGATATGCAAATCCCCAAATTTTGAAAAACGCAAACGTTTTTTTTTTTCCTTTTTTAAAGCAAGCTCTGAAATTGCAATTAAAAATACTGCATGCATAAACACTCCTAAAGTGGTTGTAAAGCCACTTTGTGTACTTTATAGTTTCCCCTCTGTTCAATGAGGTTATATGACGCAGTGTATGTTCTGAGAAGTACAGCGGAAGGGGCTGAGAATTCCTTGCCGACATCAGCCGGAAGGAGGGGAGGAGAGCGCCGGGCGGTCACGTGAGCCCTGCGTCGCTCTGAAATAAATATATAGATATAAAGCAACATATTTTTTAGATGGAACATAACTGGGGCGACAGGCAGGGAGAGAGGGGGAGATAGGAGAGACACGGGGATGACGGAGGCACGTAAACTGACCACGCTCAGCAGCCACCATAAACATAGTCGGTTTACAAAGGGGAGGGCAACACCAGGCAGGATCAGGATGTAACCATATTGCTAGACTTAGAGGCGCCTCTCTTCTCTTTTATACTCTGTAGCTCCTGCTGGATTTTGCTTCTAATCCCCTTGCTGAGGCTTCCATTTGTGAATGGACATTTTATGGTTACACAACCCATCACATTGCTATAATCTTTTTATATGGACTATAAACTGAAAGACTTATAAATAAATGATTCTGGAATGAATCATCCGAGTTTCCATTAGTTCTTATGGGGAAATTTGCTTTGATATACAAGTTCTTTGGATTACAAGCATGTTTCCAGAACGAATTATGCTGGCCATCCAAGATTTTACTGTACATACCTTTTTTTAAGCCGATCCGACCCAATCCCATGCTTAGCTGTAAGCAGAGGGTCCTCTGTGGAGTCGGGTGCACAGGACACAACCAACAATGGAAGACCCATAGTAAGTCTATGGGTGACGTCACTTCCCATTCATTTCACACCAGTTGTTGGCTGTGCCTTCTGCAGAGCTTCCGTCACTGGAGACCGAATCAGAACGGCTTCAAAAAAGGTATGTATACAGATTTCTTATTTACAGGGCTAGATAGGTTAGTGTTAGATTGTGGGAGTCTGTAGATGCAGGGATTTTAATGTTAGGGTGGACTTATCCGTTAACCAAGAAACAACCCTGTTCAAGCACAGGAGACATTATACTTGCATAATAATGCCTGCATTATCTTAATGCATAGAATGCATTAAAGGGGAGTTCCAGCCTTTTTATGTTCATTAAAATCAGCAGCTACAAAAAGTGTAGCTGCTGGCTTTTAATAAACAGACACTTACCTGCTCCACGGTCCAGCGATGCGGCCACCCGGAGTGTCGCTCCTCTCCCCCCCTCTCCACTGGCACCTCCATTCACACTGTGGGCACCCGGCCATGACAGCTTTCGGCTTCACGGCCGGGCACTCACTGCGCATGCGCGAGTCGCGCTGCGCTCTAGGAGTGGACAGGCGATCCTGTCACCTGTCCCAGGAGATCGCCTACAGGGAGGGGCCACCTAAGGCGAGAGGAGGAGTCGCCTAGGCGGTCCCTGGGTGGAAGTAGGAAGTGGGACAGGAAGTCCCACTCCTACCGAAGCCCCCACTCCCCCCCCCAAAAAAATTACATGCCACATGTGGCATGTAAGGGGGCGAGGAGTGCTTAAAGCGGAAGTTCCACTTTTGGGTGGAACTCCGCTTTAAGATAAAAAACCTTCTGCCTTTACAACCACTTTAATAAACACAGAGCAGTGGTAATTTGTGTCTTCTACATCTGCCTGGTTATCAGCTGTAACATTTACATTATTCAATTTTTAATTATTAAAATCCATGTGTGGCAGAATAATATTATATCAAAAATGGAATCTAAATATTTGTGACACTTGTGATATATGATGTTAGAGTTCACAGTGAGTCATTTTGGATAATATTGCTGTCAAACACAGAGTTCAGGTGTAATTCTTTGCTTTCTCTGCTCGCTTTCACTGCAAATTGCTGCCTATTCTTAAAATAACAGTTTGCTTGAATACTATAGAATCTCAGTAAATGACTTAACTAAAGAGTACATTCTGCAACTGCCATTCACATCCCGAATAGCATGGTCATTAGCATGTCTCCATAGTCATTATCAAGTCAGATGGTGAATGCATTAACAGTGATGAACACGAAAAGAAAAGAAAAAAAGACCACCAATAAATGTCACATTGTTTAAAAGCTGTCACTGTTAAAGTGAACGAAAGGCAATTCAATACTGCTTTACTGTATGCCGTTATTCACTGGTAACTTGTTTACGAAACAGAAAATGAAACCGTAAATAATACAATTATATTGCATCTATAAAGGAATATATTAGAAAGTACAAAACATTTCCGCGGCTGTGGCCAAGAGGCCGATTTCTTACACTGCTTCTGGTCATGCCCGGTAGTCCGGGACTTCTGGGAAGAAATGGGTGCTTTCATCTCATCGGCGCTAGGCCTCCCAAACATAATCCACCCCAAGAACTGCCTATTAGAATTACACCTATCATCACATGCCAAGAGACTGCTCCGTATACCCTTCTTCCATGTTAAAAAAGCTATTTTACTGTCCTGGAAGGGCGCACAGACCTCTCTGAAATCCCTCTGGTGAAAACGTATTAATGACGCTATCCCACTGTATAAACTTACTTTTGAACTCCGGAAACAAAACAAAACCTTCCACAAAATTTGGGGTAGATGGTTGGCTAGTCCGCTAACCCTCTCCCAGCACTGATTGTACTACTCTTGCTTGACCATTGATGGGCCGTGCCTCAGGGATCTCCAATGTCTGGACCTCCGCTTTATCTATATCCCGGTATTATACCTGAGCCTTTTACCATTGTGCCTACTTTATATTTTGCACTTGTAGCACACGGACCCTTTTCCCTTGCTTTGGCTCAATTGCAGGAAAAAGGCACACCGTACTATATGCCCGTACCCTCCTGGTTGAGGAGGTTAAGCGGTGTTATGTATTTGGGTCCCATAGCTAGGTTCTTCCATCAGTTGGTTCTCATCCCCTAGGATATAGGGACAAGTCTCTGTATTCCCCCCAAGTAATTCCAATGTCCACACCACTTTAAACTCCAACGTTGAGTTTATTTTCTCAATGCTCAGCAGATAGGAAAGGGTGGATGAGAGACAGGACAGCAAGGTTTTGGGAGGTTAGTCCAAGCACAATGGATAGCACAATCACTACTCTATCCCAGAGCAGGTTTAGCTCACCCGGATAGTCTCCTACAAAGTGAATCCTAGCAGCCGAAGTGATGCTCGAACGATCAATCAGGTTCTTTTCCTAGATGCGATCGGGAGACTCTCTGCCACAGAATCTATCAGAATCCCGAACCTCTTAGCCTTTGGTATGTAAGGACAAGTGCCAGCAGCAGCACATTACTAGGTCCTTGGTGGATAGACGAATCCCTCCAGAAAGTTACCGGGCCCCTTCTTTCACCGTGAACTCTCACCGGTCCATCAGAAAGGTCCTCCCCCGGCCTCCTCTTCTTAGAAGTGGGCTCACAAGGGACACCATGGGATTACTCTTCCCAGAAGTGGGCTCCAGCTAAAGGTACTGGGCCTAATGTTGAAGATGCAGCCCCAGGACTAAAGGTGCCTGGGACTGATGCACACGTGGCCCCATGGCCAGGAGGGCCATGCGCCACGCACCTGGACTCCTCCTCCTCTCCTCCTCCAAAAACGGAGACCCCTCCCAGGCGGCGTCTGCCCCTTATGTATCCTCTCCCAGCATGCACAGCAGGCCAAACACGCCCACTGCACCGCTGCCGAGAGCGGACACCCCAAGGCACAGCACTAATACCAGTGGTTCAACCCTGACCCATTATGGCAGTGCCACCTACAAGCCACAGGGAACTGCACACCAGTATACCACCTGGAAATAAAATGGCACAACCTATAAATTGAGAATGGTCTGAGCCTAACTACTACCTCAGACCAGCCCCTAAATTTGGGTATATAGCACCCCTAAATGGGGTGGGCGCTACACACTGATGTCAGTTTATTTTTCTATGTTTGAGTGTATTGCCTAATGTTTATGACCAGGTTGTCTGGTGGTATTGTTGTTTTTTTTTTTTGTATGTTTCTTTCTGTTTGTTGGTTTGTCTTAAACCTAATAAAAATATCTTTAAAAAAAAAAAAAAAAAGTACAAAACATGTATTTGCCTCTAGGACATCCCTACTGCCCTCTATATATGTATGTGTGGAGTCCCCTTCTGTTCTTTTTTGGTGCTTATTCCTTATGCCACTATTCCCATGAGAGGCTCAGTAGCCAACAGAGGCCTTCACATTGGAAAGTTGAATACTGGGCCGGCTTGGGTCTCATTATGGGGCTTAGCATTAAAGTGATATTAAAGTCTTGTTTTATTTAAAAATACTTACCTGCTCTATGCAGTGGTTTTGCACAGAGCAGTCCAGATCCTCCTTGGCACTCCTGGTTCCTCCCTCCTGCTGGGTGCCCCCCACAGCAAGCAGCATTCATAAATGGAGCTGTGGTTCGGCCCGCCCCCTCTCTGACTTTGATTGACAGCAGCGGGAGCCAATGGTGCCCGCTGTGTGTTTTGACCAATGAGGAGGGAAAGTCCTGGACAGCAGAGTGTCTCATGCAACACTGGATCGAGATGGGGATTTTTTTATTTCATATGGCAACAGTGTAGCATGACCGCGCAATTGTCATTCAAAATGTGGATAGCGCTGAACCTGAAAATTGTCCTGGGCATAAATGGGGTATGAGTGCCCAGTAAGCATGTGGTTAAAGGGATACTAAACATACACTGTTTAATTTACATATAAAAAGAAAATGAAGTACCTTTTCCCTAATTTATATACAGCTGTCACATGACCCAGCTCTCTCCCAGCCTGTCTGTAAGGAAACAAAAGCAGGAGGAGCTTCTAGTCCTCTGCTGCTGCTCACATGTTCAAAATAAAAAAACAGCATTTGGGATACAGAGTAAAAATAAATAAGTAATATCAATAAATTGTTTTAAATTGTCATACAAATATACAGTATCTCACAAAAGTGACTACACCCTTCACATTTTTGTAAATATTTTATTATATCTTTTCAATGTGACGACACTGAAGAAATTACACTTTACTACAATGTAAAGTAGTGAGTGTACAGTTTGTATAACAGTATAAATTTGCTGTCCCCCTCAAAATACCTCAACACAGAGCCATTAATGTCTAAACCACTGGCAACAAAAGTGAGTACACTCCTAAGTGAAAATGTCCAAATTGGGCCCAATTAGATATTTTCCTTCCCCAGTGTCATGTGACTCGTTAGTGTTACAAGGTCTCAGATGTGAATGGGGAGCAGGTGTGTTAAATTTGGTGTTATCACTCTCACTCTCTCATACTGGTCACTGGAAGTTCAACATGGCACCTCATGGAAAATAACTGAGGATCTGAAAAAAAGAATTGTTGCTCTACATAAAGATGGCATAGGCTATAAGAAGATTGCCAAGACCCTGAAACTGAGCTGCAGCACGTTGGCCAAGACCATACAGCGGTTTAACAGGACAGGCTCCAAAGAGGTAGAGTGCACGTGCTCAGCGTCATATCCAGAGGTTGTCTTTGGGAAATGAGTGCTGCCAGCATTGCTGCAGAGGTTGAAGGGGTGGGCGGTCAGCCTGTGAATGTTCAGACTATATGCCGCACACTGCATCAAATTGGTCTGCATAGCTATCGTCCCAGAAGGAACCTCTAAAGATGATGCACAAGAAAGCCAGCAAACAGTTTGCTGAAGACAAGCAGACTAAGGACATGGATTACTGGAACCATGTCCTGTGGTCTGACGAGACCAAGAAAAAATTATTTGGTTCAGATGGTGTGTGGCAGCAACCAGATGAGGAGTACAAAGACAAGTATATCTTGCCTACAGTCAAGCATGGTGGTGGGAGTGTCATGGTCTGGGGCTGCACGAGTGCTGACGGCACTGGGGAGCTACAGTTCATTGAGGGAACCATGAATGCCAACATGTACTGTGACATACAGAAGCAGAGCATGATCCCCTCTCTTCAGAGACTGGGCCGCAGGGCAGTATTCCAACACGATAACGACCCCAAACACACCTCCAAGATGTCCACTGCCTTGCTAAAGAAGCTAAGGGTAAAGGTGATGGACTGGCCAAGCATGTCTCCAGACCTAAACCCTATTGAGCATTTGTGGGGCATCCTCAAAACGTAAGGCGGAGGAGTACAAGGTCTCTAACATACACCAGCTCCGTGATGTTGTCATGAAAGAGTGGAAGAGGACTACAGTGACAACCTGTAAAGCTCTGGTGAACTCCATGCCCAAGAGGATTTGGGCAGTGCTGGAAAATAATGGTGGCCACACAAAATATTGACACTTAGGGGTGTACTCACTATTGTTGCCAGTGGTTTAGACATTAATGGCTGTGTGTAAAGTTATTTTGAGGGGACAGCAACTGTTATACAAGCTGTACACTCACTGCTTTATATTGTAGCAGAGTGTAATTTCTTCAGTGTTGTCACATGAAAAGGTATAATAAAATATTTACAAAAATGTGAGGGGTATACTCACTTTTGTGAGATACTGTATATTTTAAATCAAATCTTTATTATTTTTGGCAATAACATGGTGTGGATGAATTTCTGCCAGTGTCACACCCCTCCAGCCTGTGTCTTAGAATACCAGGGAGGAGAAGCCTCCATCAATCAAGAAGCAATATCCTGCCTCCATTGTGTTTAGCTGTTCGTTTACCACTGTGTTTACGCCCATGTGTGTGACTCTATAGTCACATGGGCTGCTCAGATGTGAACAAAACAAGGGAGAGGATGGCGCCAAGTCAACCATAGTGTAGTAATTACATTTATTGTAAATATAAAAGGCTATAAAAGATGCACTCACAAACATATGTGTAAACAAGGGTTTCTCTCAGATCAGTGTGCAGTCCAGGCATCAGTGTGGATGGAAGACCAGATCACAGCTGCTTCAAGCACTCTGCCTCCAGAGTCGCTGTGGGAAGGCACCTTGGAGCTTGAAGAAGCCACTGCCGAAGGGCTAGGCAACAACATCTGTCATTGCAAGGGCTGTCGGGAAACGTGTTTTAGAGGCAAAGACCTGCCTCCTTCCTCAGTCCTTACAATCACAGGGAGGAGAAGCCTCCATCAGATGCAATATCCTGCCCCCATTGTAATTAGCTGGTTAGTGGGCATGGCGGAGGAGGGAGGGAGTAGGCTGTCATGTACCACAGTGTATTCGCCCACATGCGTGACTCTTAGTCACGTAGGCTGCTCAATTGTGATAGGGAGGAAATGCACTGAAAACTGAGCATGTGTAGAGTTGCCAACACTGCTCTGCAAGATTTCCTAGCTGTACGGGGAACATGAACAGAAGAGTGAGATAGAGAACAGCAGGATCAACCAGTTTTTTTGAAAAGTACAGAAAACAAATCTCATAGTGACTGAGTAAGCATGAACAGCATGTAATAGACCATTTATTGATAGTTTTTTATGGTGTGGGTTTATAGACACTTTAAAGCCAGGACACAGGATGTCAGGCAGAAGGTTTCCCAGTAGAAGTCCATGAGAGTTCTCGAATGCACAAACCACAGCATTAAAAGTGCTAACACAAAATGCAAAAGAGAAAGAGTTCACGCACGAATGTAGATCAATGGCCTACAGAACCACAGCAGGGATGCTAACAATCCTACAAAAAAACGAGGGCTGGGTGGAGTATGGATCGTCGGCTCAGTTAAAATAAAGAATAGAAATGTAGCGGGGTCTCCTTTAAGACTCTCAGGACTACCTTACCCAGAACCCCATTTGGTACACAGGATGCAATGTTTCCACCCCAGAGACTCATGGGTGGGGTTATATAAGGAGGAGGCAAGGCTGCGCTCCGTCTCTTTGGGACACGAGACTTCAGTGGAGAGATCTTCCTGTGCGGATCCGCTGTGGTGCAAGGCCTGAAGCCTGGGGCCTTGCGCTGCTACCCAAAAGAGCCTTCCACCCCATTGCGAGCCTGGGTGGCATCTGACTCGGTTTCTTCAACTGCTGCTGAGCCGGAGACCCGACCGCTGCAGACGCTGTGTGTGGAGACACAGCAGGTGGAAGTTCCCGGACTGGGATCGCGTCCGGAGGGGTGAGCAAGCACATGCTCAATCCACAAATACTGTATACCATTGTTAGGCCTACAGACTGCCGTGGCCCACCAGTTCCTATTTCAGTCCCCCCCCCTCTCTGGAGATCCATAGCAGAACTGAGTCAAACGGATCTCTAGTGGAGTGTACTGTGTTGGCATTTTTACCCCCCTTGGATTACAAATGTGTTCCTGAAATGTGCACCACCGTTTAAAGACTTGCATGCGAAGAATTTTACCCCCCTAGAGACTGAGTTATATGGTCAGGCCTGGCCATCTAGATAGATTATTTAGTTGCTGCGCCATAGGGTGCATAGTGAGGTACTGTTACACGTGGCGCGTGTCTGCCATATCTTACTAGTTGTAGTGTGTCTATTGCTGCAGGGCTCTGCAGATATATTCCTGTGATCTGTTATAACTGTTGATTTTATTGCCAGTAGAAGTAAACTCGTTATTCTTCTATCATTGCATTGGTGTCTGAATTTAACCATAGAGCATAAGATATATATATATTACCCTAGACTAACTGTGCCAGAAGGGGGTCGAGTAAATTGCCGGGGGTTGGCGGAGCTGTCTTCAGGGCCCAAACTAAATCTGCGGCCCTCTTAGCTGAGGGTATCGCTACAGAAATATACATGAAACATCAGCTAGCCTGGTTAGAATCCCTGTGTGATGATATTTTTTTTCATATTTGAAGGAAGCAAGTTAAGGACAATTAAGAGATGGGCAGGGATTTAATCCTTATGTAGCGCCCCCCTCACCCCACTCGTCTTCAGCTCGTCTTTCTCTTGTCTAGGGGTTATCTTAGAGGAGAGGGTGCGGGGACACCACGCCTGGCCTTCACCATCTGTGTCAGTGCGGTATAAGCAACGTTCTTGTTTTACCTTCGGGTCAGTGCCGTGCACCTGGATCCTCCATCCCAAAGTTACCTTGAACAATGTCTGTCAGGAAATGAGCCCCACACCATTAAAGTCCAACACTCCTTTATTCTTCTTGAATGAACACAATCAGTTGAACTCCCTTGAGGAACAGAACAGGAAAGGAGGTGTGGATGCGAATAGGCCCAGACACAATGCGTTCTCCACTTTCTTCCCTGAAAGTGGGCTGTGATCTCCGAGCAAGGGGAGATTTCCCTCCAGGCGGTCTCCGACGAGAGACTCACCCGTCACCGGCAATATGCTGCACCGGGTCTTCAAGTGAGGATCTCCCCCCGGTCCATTATGCCTTCCGGATTCGGGTACCCACTCCCGGGGTTCCCTAGGATCTCTTTCCCTCGCGGAACTCAGTGTTGGGCACTGAGCTCCAGACCTCCATCCAAGTACCTCACCCCAGGCCAAAGGTGCCTGAGATGGAACACGACCTCCGACTGTCCTCTAGGCCTAGGCCGCCCAGAGGACCGACACGAACCACCGCCCGCAGGCTGAAGGTGCCTGGGACTCCGAACCCCGTGACAAAGATGGCCGGCCCCTTTATACCCTCTCCCAGCAAGCACGGCGGGTTTCCCGCCCCACCATACTGCTGCCGAGAGAGGACAAAAAGGAGGCCCAGCACACAGCAATGATTCAACCCCAACCCAGGGCGACAGCGCCACCCACTGGGCTGCATGGAATTACACATCACTGATGTCTCTGCCAAGTTCAAATTACACCCGGGAAAGTACATACCCGCTACACTTACAAATCTGAGACACGGAGGCAAAATGAATGCAGATGTGGCATTGTTGTGTGGCATTACAGGGTTACATCAAAGGAAGATCAAAATGAGAGAGCCCTTAATCTCTTCAGCTCCAGAAGATTTACCCCCTCTCCATGACCAGGCCATTTTTTGCGATACGCCACTGTGTTACTTTAACTGACAATTGCGCAGTTGTACAACGCAGTACACAAATAAAATTGATGTCCTTTTTTCCCCCACAAATAGAGCTTTCTCTTGGTGGTATTTGATCACCTCTGCGGTTTTTATTTTTTGCTCTATAAACAAAAAAAGAGCGACAATTTTGAAAAAAAAAATAGGATTTTTTGTACTCACCGTAAAATCCTTTTCTCTGTCATCCATGGACGGACACAGCTCCTTAATTCTTGACAGTTGGGTTATGTTCCTATTCTATAGGAGAGGACTAGGCAGAACATGTTAGATATTTAAATACATGTTACTTTAACAGAGTTGAACAGCCCAGCCCAGGAGGCGGTCCCTCCGGACATAACCCTCCGCCCTGCAGTCAGCAGCTCAAACTCAGGAGCATTGAAGATGTAAAGATACGGTCAACCACAGAGACAAGGAACTAACCTACAAGTGTCATTGTGGTTAAGCCCTGGTAAGAGTTGGAGATGTTTGGAGCCTGGTTTACGATGGAATGATGCTGGCAATCACAATATTTAATGAGTAAGCCCTGATTCACACCTATGCAGGTTGCAGTTTGTATACTCCAGTGCATTTTGCATTTTTTAATACATGTTTTTGATCCATTGAAGTCTATGGAACCAAAAAAACAGAAAAAAGTCCCTGGCCCTTTACATAAAATGCCCAGATGTGAACTACATCCATAGGAAACAATAATAAATGGATTGTAGTGTGTTTCTACAAAACTGAAAATGCACTAAAAAATGCATAGGTGTGAACCAGACCTTAGTCAGCTGTGCAGATGCATTTCAGCATGAAAACTAGGACCAGCCAGCAGGTGACTCGTGCCCACTGAGTCAGTATAAGTGCAACATTTTCATGTATATCGGGACTGTACGCAGCACAGACTATGCTTCCTGGAAAAGCAGGTTTGTAAAGTATATTTACACTGACAAAAATGAGTCCCTGTAGTTTTTCTTAATGATATATTTGACTTGTAACCAGTAAATATATTTGGCAGGGCAGTGCATAAAGTTTGGCATTTCCTTATATAGTTGTGTAGCTTGTGGCTGTTTGATATCTACAAACAAAAGCAAAGTAAACAGCTGGTGAAGCTTTCATAGACAGAACACAGACAGAGCAAACAGATGCAGGTTTGGAGAACTGCAAAGAGGACGTCAAGCAAATCGCAAGCGTCACACATCATCAATCTCACAAAAAAAGCCATTGTGCTTTTAAAACTGATCAACAGCCTGACACTTTATTTACAAAAGTCCAGGCCGGTTACAATGGGGGCGATCAGTAAATACAGATACTAGCAGAAGTTCACAGATGTAGGCTGGGGCTGTGTTTAGCCATTTCATGCTGCGATAAGCACCCATGAGTAATGATGCTTTTTCCTGAAGGTCTGCCCCTTTGTTGCCAACCATGATACAGGATTATTGTCGCATTAAAATAAAAACAGAACGCAAAATATCAAGGGCAGCATTATATATGATATGCACAACCATCGCTGGATTTTACAGTGTACCAAGCATGAGCTTGCAAAGAAAAAGAGAATCTTGTAACCGCTCTTAGCAGCACTATACACAACATTCTTTTTTTTTTCCCGCTGCTGGACTTGAACACAAAATACATTTTTATTTATTATTTTAGTTTTTTGTAAATGTGTTTTTTTTAACTAGTTGCTCGTAGTTTGCATTTTAATTTTCGTGGAGACTCACAGCATGTGTAAGCAAATATTTTTGGTAGGCATTTATATTTTATGACATGGTACCAGTCAGCGGCACCTGCACCATGCGCCTGGCGCCTATTTCTCCATGCAAGGTGCCGGAGGCATTGATTTTTAATGTGGGTTTTTATTTTTTAGCATGTGATTAGTGCCTGAGGCTCTAATTGGTTTCAAAAAGGGTGGGCTCAGAGCGAGCACCCTGGAGTTGGGTAGTGCGAGTGAGGGAGCCAGGTTTGTTTGCCACCCCCCCCCCACTAAATTTCGAGCACCAGTCACCACTGGTACCAGTGTGTCATGGAGAGGGGTAGAAGGTGGAAAATAGGGTCAGTTTTGAGAAATTATACTTTTGTTTTTTAATTTTCACACCTGCGGTGTGTCACCCATCTCCTCCCCCTCTGCTGGTCCATATGTGTGACCCCTTGCAAGACCCAATTTGTCTGGCCCCCTTCTGGAGGAGTGGGGGACATCATGTGAGGATCTCTGGACCCATGTGCATGTTCATTCACAATTTCTGGTTATGTGTCTCATCTCAAATTTTACTATTTGAGCGGTAAATATAATTCCACTTTATGCATCATTGATGTTGTCAATTATTGGAATATCAGAACCCTAATAATTCTTTAATATATCCCACTAGAGTACAATCCCCTGAGGAAGACCGTGATGGTCGAAACACGTCGGAGTACTCATATGGATGCTAACTTATCGATTGTCTACCATCTATTGTATTACCTGCTTTTTATACCTATGTTTGTAACCAGAATGAACAACTTGACCAATTTTATGTACTTGCAATTTTTACTCATTGTTTAATTGAATAAAATCAGATCTTATTCAGACACAGCCCTAATTTTTTAATTTAATACCTCTAGCCACTTAAAAAAAACCCTGGGGGAACTTCCGATTCTCTATATATTCTTGGGGTGCTCCTGGACTCTCTTTATATGCGCTTTTCCCATTCTTTGTTTTTTAAAGAATAAGAGACTCTGATTTTCCACAGCTTCTGGCACTATGGACACTTTGCATGTCTGATATGGACAATTGGGTATTTATAGTGACTGGTGAAGGAAATTGAAGCCTGGTACACTTGCAGTTTTTTTTTCATTCAACCCAGCAGGTTAAACAAAAAAAATAAAAAATGAAGAGCTCAGAAGGAGCCGCTGTACGATCTGATGTTAGTACAGCGATCTCCCCCACTGAGCTATTGTGTTCTGACAAAGGGACGACCCAACCACCCTCCCGGCTGGCTTCTGTTGGACCGGCTGCCGTACACACGGGCTGAATGTTGGCTGGTCTCTATTGAACCACCCGATAATCGGCCCGTGTGTACAGGGCTTAATAGACACTACAACCACCAATAATTAGAATGGTGCTTGGTAGCATGTGAAATTGGGAAAACTATGAATGCTGATGGTGAAGGACTCTGGGTAAATGCTTAAATAATTGTAATGATGACATTTATTTTGATATTATTACAGCGATGGAGTGAAATGTATTTAATATACTTTAAGGGGTACTTAAGGGGACCAGAAAAATGGCTGCAAAGTTTGTATTCTTCTCTTCATCTAACTTGCACCTTTCAGTAAATCCAAGGGGGAAAGTGGGAGGAAGTAGGGAGATTTCAAATGCATATAAAGGCATTATCCAAAGAGCTTAGTGCTAGTGGTTAATACTTTGATATGTCCAGGCTCAGCTTGTTTTCTGACAACCACATCAGTTGTCTCCTGCGGTAACGAATTTACACTTTTGGGTAATGCAAAATGCACAAAAGCAAATTGACCAATTCTCCAGCACATTCACCAGACAGGTGTAGCATGGGTGTGGTTGTTGGCATACTCAAATAATGTGTTGGAATGTCATAAGTGATGTCTTGATGTTTTTCCAATGTGAGAATCACACCGGTATTGGTACCCATTTATAATTTCCCCTTTCTTTTTATTGGCTAACATAATTTGGGAGTGTATTAGGCTTACTGTTATGCATTTCATTTAACTATGCACTGAGTAGGTTAGCATATTGCATGGGGAATGTATATAGTCTGTATATAATGTTGGTGTGATTTTTATGAGGGGGGTGGGGACAGGTTATTTACATCCATGTGGAATTACGAGTGAATGTGGAATGTATAAGTTCCAGATAAGAAAGGCTATATTGGCAAAGGGATCATCTTCAGTGGAATGCCATCATGTGGGAACATTACAAAGATTGGAGTAAGGACGATATCAATTTTCTTATGCATCTTGTGGCAAATGTTTATGTGCCAATCTGGTACAAGAGGAGGAGATGTAATATGGAAAAAAGGATAATAATGCAGATGGAACATGGAAACAATATGGCTTTGAAAGACTTTGATTTGAGGCATATGACAATTTTCAGAGCCAGCCGGCAGTAACCAGGGCTAGATGAATGTACAAGGTCGTTATCGTCTGACCAGTAGGACTCCTGAGGCTATTCAATGGCCGGACACACCTTGCCAGCATAGGACCTGAAGCGTGAATGATTGGATGGAAATCCTGTGAGATTATCTGCTCAAAGTAAACTCCAAGTTGAGCCTGGGAGAGGACTGAACCTTGTGACCTTTTGGTTCCAGATATCCTCTGCAAAGGATCAAGGACTCGATTGGCTGGGACACAACGGAGCGCTTGTCTCAATAATGGGCAAGAGGCCTTGGTGTGCGTGAAAGATTCAGTGACGATGTGTGTGTGGATGTGTGTGTGTGTGGATGTGTGTGTGTGTGTGTGCATATAGATCCTTCTTTCCCCTGTCCATCTCCCTCCCCAATGTTTTACCCCATTTCATTATTTGTAACTATAATGTATTCATATCCCTATTTGTAAGTAAACCCAATCCATAATTTAAGAGTTAGCCGTCCTTCATTGAAAGCAAGATACCCCAAGCAGAGCACATTTTACAGTATGTGTAAAGTGAGATATTAAAAAAGGCTTTGACTCCCTCAAAAGCAGAGCATGACCGATCTTCACAACTGGATATTTATGGTCCAGTAGCAGAATTAAGCTCAAGATTGCTGGACACCTCTGCTTTTGATTAAAAAATGACTGCTGAACTGAGGCATGATTACACATGTCCTACTCAACACGGCATTAATCAAATTTGCCTGGTGTTAAACTTTAAGCTAATGGACACAACCTACCCAATATTTTTAGTTTTTTTTATGGCACTCATTGTACTGCAATATTCCATACTGGAATTATTATTACTATTGATAATTGCTAAAGTTCTGCGTAGCGGGTGTGTACTTTCCCAGGTGTAAATTTGAACCTGACAGAGACATTGGTGATGTGAAATTCCCTGCAACCCAGCGGGTGGCGCTGTCGCCCTGGGCTGGGGTTGAATCATTGCTGTGTGTCGCGCCTCCTTTTTGTCCTCCCTCGGCAGCGGTATGGTGGGGCGGGGAACCCGCCGTGCTTGCTGGGAGAGGGTATAAAGGGGCCGGCCATCTTTGTCACGGGGTCGAGTCCCAGGCACCTTCAGCCTGCGGACGGTGGTTCCTGTCGGTTCTCTAGGCGGGCCTAGGCCTAGAGGACAGCCGGACGTCGTGTTCCATCCCAGGCACCTTTAGCCTGGGGTGAGGTACTCAGATGGAGGTCTGGAGCTCAGTGCCCAACACTGAGTTCCGCGAGGAAAGGAGATCCTAGGGAACCCCGGGAGTGGGTACCCGAATCCGGAAGGCGTAATGGACCGGGGGGAGCTCCTCACTCGAAGACCTGGTGCAGCAGATTGCCAGTGACGGGTGAGCCTCTCATCGGAGACCGCCTGGAAGGAAATTCCCCCTCGCTCGGAGACCGCAACCCACTTTCAGGAAGGAAAGTGGAGAACACATTGTGTCTGGGCCTACTCGCATCCACACCTCCTTTTCTGTTCTGTTTCTACCAAGGGAGTTCAACTGATTGTGTTCATTCAAGAAGAATAAAGGAGTGTTGAACTTTAATGGTGTGGGGCTCATTTCCTGACAGACATTGTTCAAGGTAACTCTCGGTGGAGGCTCCAGGTGCACAGCGCTGACCCGAAGGTAAAAGAACTTTGCTTATATCACACTGACACCTGTGGTGAAAGCCAGGCGTGGTGTTCCCCGCTCCCTTCCCCTCTGAAAGGTACCCCTAGACAAGAGACAGACGAGCTGAAGAAAGAGAGGGGAGTGAGGAGGGCGCTACATCTGAAATAGGTTTTATAGAAGAACCCTAGAACAAACTGCACAGTGGAAGAACATAGGAAATCACATGTTAAAATGAATCCTTTCATGGCAGCTAACTAGCACTTTCAAAGGGATGTTAAACAATAGGCATTTGTAGAGGACAGCAAACACTCTCAATTCATTTGAGACTGCCATATGTTTTCCTAAGCACTGGAGGTTTAGCCTTGTCTGAATGCTCAGTCACATTATCTCTCAGTGCAGCTCACAGAACTCTGTGACCGAGACCTGGAACACAGCGCACAAATCTGCAATTTATTTAATTAAAACATATCCTTGGACTTTTGAGTAATATGCCTCAAAAATCTAAATCTAAATGTTAATGGTCAAAATGTGTTTATCGTACAGTAATAAACTCAGCAACCTCTAATGAAAACAGCTAGTCTATTGTATGCACCCTGTGCCCAAAAGTAGACCAACTGAAGGTTGGAAAACAGTAATAAAATACTAATGCCACGTACACACGATCGATTTTTTAGACGGTGAAAACACCGTCGAGAAAATCGACGTGAAAAACGAGGAACAGCTTGTTCCCCCCACACACGGCTGTTTTAAATGACATTTTTTTTGGTCGAAAAAAACGACCGTGTGTGGGCTCCCCGGCAGTGTTTCCCTATGGGAAAACCGCCGCGGAAAAAAACTACGGAAATCACGACAAGAAAAATTAGAGCATGTTCTAATTTTTGTCGTCGTGATTAATGCCATTTTTCCCGTCGAGAAAAATGACAAAAAGCCCAGACGATCGTTTTTCTCGTCTCGACGGGAAAAATGATCGTGTGTACGCGGCATAAGGCTTCATGTACACGGGACGTTGTTCAACCTCTCTTGAACAAATGAACTTGACAGCTAGAAACCGGCATCTAAAAATGTCCGTTTAGCCGCGTTTATGTGCCGCCTTTGCGTCTAGGAGCGTTTGAAAAACATATATATTTTTTTGGGTTAAAATGAAAAACGTCTGTAAACGAAATGCTGCTAAATGCGAGTTACCGCGTTTAGCGATTGAAATGCCTCTAAACACACGCATTTTTTTGGGTTCCAGAAAAAGCATCTAAACTCCACTGCCTAGAAACGACTATAAACGACCCTGTGTACATGTACTGATAAGATAACATAGAGGAGAGTTCAGGAGCAGTTGAAAAAAATGCCCAACTGCTCCTAAACATCCGTTTACCAGCAGCAGTGTACATGAGGCCTAACAGGCCCACGAGAAAACAACAGAACTTAGGACTGCCTGCAGTTCAAAGGGCTACCTGAAAGACCTTTCACCATCCACCGGATAAAACAGAGAACACGTGAACAGAACAACAGATAGATGTCTTGCAAAACTAAGAAACAATAGCCTGAAGCAAAAAAAAAAACAAGAACCACTTACAGTTGTGGTGGAGTATGCCTTGCAAGAGAGAGACACCCTTTACAAACGTCTTAATCAAAAAGTTTAAGCTTAAGTTCTCAGGAAAAAGTCTGCAAGCACGGAAGTCTGCCCCTTTACGGTACTCAGGGCCAAATGCTGAAAAGTCAGTGTGCGTTTCACAAAGATTTTTCTGTGATGAAAGTTTCTTTCCTCACACCAAGTGAAGTATGCTTTCCAAATGCGATGGTACATGTAACGACACCCCGAGTATGAGAGGGGTTAAAGTCGTTTAGGACATTCCCTTCCCAAACACAAAGGCAGCTACCGAGCACTCCAACCAGCCGAACAAGACCCCATACGAATAACTCTCCCCCAAATACGAGACGAAGCTCCGTCTTGAGGGTCAAGCAGGAATGACTCATTATTGAAAGCAATACAAGTTTTATACACAGTAAAAGAGTAGGTGCATACCTGCTCATATTACTCTGGAAAACACCTGTGACCAGAAACCTAATTAACATGAGCTCATTAACTAATCCCTTTAGACAGCCTAGGCATGACCTTCGAGTTCCTAGCCTAAACTACAATAAACATTATCATACATATCAACACATTACTCCTTCATACATTTGCAGGGTTAATTAGCCCAAACAACAATGGCTGAAAGAGAAGCCACACTTGGCTCATTTACATTATAACAGACAGACAGGTGGCTGGAGTTGACATCAGCACCTCCTAACAGTATGAATCTGTCAGTCTTTCGAATATGGCTTGAGAGATATTGTTAATGAATATTACTGTCCCATTTGAAGTAATCCAATCAAATTCTCAGGGTTCATTATTTTCTTGCTCACCCTGTGCCCCAATAGACACAGGGTGACTTAGACATAAGAGGTGCATGGGGAGATGAAACAAGGGTATCCCATGCTTTCCAAGGGATTCTGGGTTCCACGGGCCCTCCCGTCACATCTCTCCCCTTTCGGTAGGAGACTAACACAGGAGGAGACCCCAGATGATTTGACTCCGAAGTTAGTCAGTAGTTCCAGTCCCCCAATGCCGGTATCCACACAGTACCACAAATAAATTGTCCCAAACAGCGCATTCCTCACCCAGCCAACCTCTGCTTCTCTCAGAGAACATATCCGCCGCTGGGGAGAGGCCTGGACTGGCCCTGGAGTCCTTTCAGCCACTGGGGAGAAGACAGGGTGACTGGGCTCACTCCGTCATGCTGTTGGGGATCTGGGCCGACTGCCCAGCATCCCTGGGGTATACATAAAAGGAAAAATAGAAAAGCGCCTCTTAGCAAAACAGATTTATTATGTAGCAGACAATTTGTATCAAACACTTACATCATGGTAAGTTTCAGGTGTCATCCAGTAGGATCAATGTTTATATTGCATCCAGGATCTCTGACGCTACTCCACGGATTTCCCAGGTCCCGGTTATGGCGGCCGCAAGTAGCCGGGATACAGGCTGGCTTGTCCGTGATAGGAGACAGCAGCGAAAGATGGCAACGGTCGGTCCGGAGAGGAGCGTCTGACGTCAGCTGGATGGTGCAGGGAACCACAACGCGTTTCAGAGCATGCGCGTTGTGGTTCCCTGCACCATCCAGCTGACGTCAGATCCTGGACGCAATATAAACATTGATCCTACTGGATGACACCTGAAACTTACCATGATGTAAGTGTTTGATACAAATTGTCTGCTACATAATAAATCTGTTTTGCTAAGAGGCGCTTTTCTATTTTTCCTTTTATGTCATTTTCCTTGAGTCGGCTTCAACTTGGAGAAGAGCTGCCCTGGGCAACTGAGTTTTTATTAAAGACTTCCTATCCACAATTGTTACTATAGAGTTTTTCAAAACCTTATGCTACCTGCCATCCCTTGGTAACAATAATAACTTTATGTCCATCTGATTGGAATACTCTTTTTGTTTTTTTGATTTTCAACCTTTGTATAATATCCTTTACACATTTAGGATTAATAGTGTTTGTCTGTGCAGGCTTCCCAAGCGCTTGCATTTGCTATTGTTTTCCCTGGGGTATACAGGTGGGGACTGAAGCCCCAGCCACCTTTACAGGAAATTCGTCCTCTGTTAGTTGAGGGCAGAGGCCAGCAGCACTCTGCCCTGTTGCCAGCCCTTCTGCTGAAAACCCCACACCATCTGCTCTGGCTAACTGTTGGGGAGGGAGGCCGATTGCCCCGGCTCCCTGGAACTCTGTAGTTGTTGCCAGCACTCTGCACAGTTGTCAGCGCTTCAGCTGGGTTGGTTTCATCATTCTGGGGCGCCGTCTTCTGTTGGAACTCCCTTTCACTGGTATTGTCTCTCAGGTGCACAAACTCTTGTTGGGGAGGGGAAATGGCTGCTACTCCTCCCTGCATCTCTGAAATCCACTGGGAGAAAGGAACCATCACATTCTCACCTCGGGCCTCCGAAACTGCCACGGGTGTAGAGCAGGGGTCGTCGTCGTCATCATCATCATCACCTCGTCATCTTCTCGTCATCACCACCATCATCATCATCATCAACATCACCTCGTCATCCTCATCGTTGCTTCATCAGTATTATCATCGCATCATTCCATCACCATCAACTTTTTCCCACCATGTGCAACTTTAAATACTCAGCGGACACCCTCCACAGTCGAAGGAATACCGCTTCAACACTACCAACCTCCACCCAAAAAATACTACGAAAAGAACAACTTCTAAAGATCAATCTACAATCAACCATCAAAAACAGGAAGGCACCACTTCAACTACAACACTTATCATGCGCTCTGATCAACACCAGATCTGCAGTCAAGCACAGACAGGAAATCCACGACTTCATCACCCAAAACAACACAGATTGCCTCTTTATCACGGAAAGCGGGCTAACACCTGACTGTACCACCATCCTAACAGAATTGGTACCTGAGAACTACTGCATCCTAACCGAGCATAGGACAAAGAGGAGGAGGCCTAGCAGTGATCTTCAAATCCCACCTCTCTCTCATCAAACCAACTCTACAGAACTCATTGTTTTTCATGGAGACACTCACTCTGCATCTTCAAACAACACCCCAGGACACCGTCCACATACTGCTATGCTACAGACCACCAGGGCCAAAGACAAATCTCCTCACACCCTTCACCGAATTCATCTCGACATACACCTTGAAAACCAAAAACTTTTTGTTACTGGGGGACTTCAACCACCCAGGATGCCATCGCCACCTTCTGCATCAACCAACTGGAAGAACTAGGTCTGCAGCAACTGATAAAAGCCCCCACGCATGGCTCAGGTCACATTCTTGATCTCATCTTCAAACTAAATATGGACATCAACACACTGGACAACATGCCTTTACAAACATGGACAGACCACCACGCTATCAAATTTAAAATCACCACAAACACCATCTCCCAAAACCCAAAACACTCAATAACACACTGGACAAGATCTTAGAAGAAACTTCACTCTGAACTCTTCAAAACACTCCACTCCTTAAACAAAGCATTACTACAAACAGCAGACACAGTCGCTCCGAAACGTAGAGCACTCATTAGCAAAAACAATTCAGGCTGGTTTAATGACACTCTTACTTTACTGAAGCAAGAACGCAGAAGAGCTGAAGGAGCCTGGAGAAGAAACCCAACAAAGGAAAACCACACAAACTACAAAGCATTCACTAATACCACAAAGCAATATTCAAAGCAAAAAAATAACATTTCTCAAACATCATCTCAAAAGCCCTAAACCGACCCAGTGAACTTTTTAAACTAGTCGCTCAGACTATGAACCCTACCTGCCTAGAACCTCCAGCAAACGAAACTCAAGAATTCTGTAATGAGCTATCAGATTTTTTTTATCAACAAAATCGAAAACATTCGTGAAATAATTCAACAGAAAAAAACAACCAACCTCACTCAGCCAAAGCAAGAAGAGGAAATCAATACAAACATTACACAATCACAAAATTTTCGCTCGTCCCGATCACCAACGACACCACCAAAAACATCATCAGAAGCCTCCGAGACAGCACATCACCAAATGACATCATTTCTACAAAACTCCTGAAAGAATGTACCGACATCTTGGCACCCACTATAACAAATCTCGTAAACCAATCGTTCAAAGAAGGTATTGTTCGGATCCCCCTCAAGCAAGGCATAATCAAACCCCTCCTAAAGAAACCCAACCTCGACCCCAAAGACCCAAACTACTGCAGACTGGTAACAAGTCTTAACACCTTCTCCAAGATCATGGAGAAAGCAGTAGTACAACAGCTACAACTCCATTTGGACACCAACAACTCTTGGACCCACTACAATCAGGCTTCCGCCCAGGCCATGGCACAGAAATAGCGCTTCTCAAAATATGGGATGACGCCCTCGAAGCAGCAGATGACGGAGAATCATGTCTCCTGGTGCTGCTGGATCTCAGTGCAGCATTCGACACTGTAGACCACAAAACTCTACTCATTCGCCTTAACCACTTGACAACTGGGCACTTAAACCCCCTTCCTAACCAGACGAATTTTCAGCTTTCGGTGCTCTCACATTTTGAATGACAATTACTCAGTCATACAACACTGTACCCATATGACATTTTTGTCCTTTTTTTCACACAAATAGAGCTTTCTTTTGGTGGTATTTAATCACTGTTGGGTGTTTTTTTTTTTTTGCGCTATAAGAGAAAAAAGGCATTTTGTAAAAAAATGCATTTTTCTTTGTTTCCGTTATAAAATTTTGCAAATTAGTATTTTTTCTTCATAAATTTTGGCCAAAATTTATACTGCTACATATCTTTGGTAAAAATAAGTACAAATTGGTGCATAGTTTTTGGTCTTTGTGAAAGTTATAGAGTCCACAAGCTATGGTGCCAATATCTGAAAATTGATCACACCTGAAGTACTGACGGCCTATCTCATTTCTTGAGACCCTAACATGCCAGAAAAGTACAAATACCCCCCAAATGACCCCTTTTTGGAAAGAAGACATTCCAAGGTATTTAGAAAGAGTCATTGTGAGTTTTTTGAAGTTGTCATTTTTTCCCACAATTCTTTGCAAAAATCAAGATTTTCTTTTCTTTTTTTTTTTTTTTAAACAAAATTTTCATATTAGCAGGTTATTTCTCACACACAGCATATGCATACCACAAATTACACCCCAAAACACATTCTGCTATTCCTCACGAGTATGGCGATACCACATGTGTGAGACTTTTACACAGCGTGGCCACATAGAGAGGCCCAACATGCAGGGAGCACCTTCAGGCGTTCTGGAGCACCCAGGCCAATTCTGACATTTCTCTCCTACATGTAAAAATCATCATTTGTTTGCTAGAAAATTACATAGTACCCCCAAACATTATATATGTTTTTTTAGCAAAGACCTTAAAGAATATAATGGTGGTCATTGCAACTTTTTATCTTGCACGGTATTTGCGCAGAAATTTTCTAACGCGTTTTTTACGGAAAAAAACTGTTAGCCCAATGTTTTTGCATAATGTGAAAGATGAAGTTACGCCGAGTAAATAGATACCTAACATGTCACCCTTCAAAATTGCACACGCTCGTGGAATGGCGCCAAACTTCGCTACTTAAAAATCCCCATAGGCAACGCTTTAAATATTTTTACTGGTTACATGTTTTGAGTTACAGAGGAGGTCTAGGGCCAAAATTATTGCTCTCGCTCTAACGTTCGCAACGATACCTCACATGTGTGGTTTGAACACCGTTTTCATATGTGGGCGGGGCTTACGTATGCGTTCACTTCTGCATGCGAGCTCGCGGGGGAAGGGGGCTTTAAAAAATATATATATATTTTATTGTTCATTTTACTTTATTTATTTTAGTTTGACATGTTTTTCCGCCCCAAATTTTTTTTTGATCACTTTTATTCCTATTACAAGGAATGTAAACATCCCTTGTAATAGAAATATGGCATGACAGGTCCTCTTTACAGTGAGATATGGGGTCAATAAGACCCCACATCTCACCTCTAGGCTGGGAAGCCTGAAAAAAAAAAAAAAAACAATCTTGGCTTTGATCGTAGCGGTGAGTCGGTAGAAGCACTGGAGGGCAGCGGGAGGGGGGGCATCCCCTCTCACCTTCCGTAAGAGCGATCAAGCGGTGGAACAGCCGCTATGATCATTCTTATGGTGCAGGGAATCGCCAGCTGAAAAAGCGAATATCTGAATGATGCCTGTAGCTGCTCCCATCATTCAGATATACCCGCACAAAGTCAAGGACGTCATATGACGGCCGGCGGGCGGGAAGTGGTTATTGCGGAGTATTGCCGGGTATTGAGGAGTATTGCCGGGTATTGAGGAGTATTGCAGGGTATTGCGGAGTATTGCCGGGTATTGCGGAGTATTGCCGGGTATTGTGGAGTATCGCCGGGTATTGTGGAGTATTGCCGGGTATTGAGGGGTATTGCAGGGTATTGATGGGTATTGCAGGGTATTGAGGAGTATTGCAGGGTATTGAGGAGTATTGCAGGGTATTGCGGAATATGGCAGAGTATTGCACAGTATGAGCAGAGTATGGGCAGGGTATTGCAGAGTATTGGCAGGGTATTGCAGAGTATTGCACAGGGTATTGCAGAGTATTGCACAGGGTATTGCAGAGTATTGCACAGGGTATTGCAGAGTATTGCACAGGGTATTGCAGAGTATTGCACAGGGTATTGCAGAGTATTGCACAGGGTATTGCACAGGGTATTGCAGAGTATTGCACAGGGTATTGCAGAGTATTGGCAGGGTGTATTGCAGAGTATTGGCAGGGTGTATTGCAGAGTATTGGCAGGGTGTATTGCAGAGTATTGGCAGGGTGTATTGCAGAGTATTGGCAGGGTATTGCACAGGGATGGCTGAGCAGGGATGGATGGATGGCTGGATCTGTGACTGCAATTGTCACAGATCCAGCCCACAGCGCTGCTGCCTTGATCTGCTCCCTCCCCTCTCCTCTCACACTGTACCGATCGGTACAGAGAGGGGAGGGAGGAACCGGCGTCATCACATGACGCTGGTCTGTTTACAAGTGATCGCTCCGTCATTTGACGGAGCGATCACGTGGTAAACGGCTGCGATTAGCGGCCATCTACCGTGATCCGTGATGCGCCGGGTCTTCCGGACCCGGCGGTCACGGACATATCCTGGAGCGCGCCCCAGGGGGCGCGCGGGAGCAAGATTCTGTGAGGACGTCCCTGGGACGTCCACTCAGGATAACTCGACCACGCTGTGGACGTCTTTTGTACATGGCGCGGTCAGTCTTCGCTCTCTGTGCTCCATTATTTCCTCCAATAGCCACTCTCGATCACTTCCAAAGTCAGGGTTCCTGGACAGCCTCCAATACAACAATCCAAGGCCATCATAGTCAAAGCCTTCTGTGGGGCTGTCATCCGCTGACCACGGACACCCCTGGGCTACATACCACCGGAGAGCTCTGTAGCTCTCGTCCAACCGCATCTCTGCCCGGATCAGCCTGCCTAACTCAGCTGTCCACTCCTGCTTCAGTTGTTCCCCCAATAACAGCATTCATACTTCATACTGCGACCAGTACCTTACATGGATGGAGGGGAGAACTTTTCCCTGGTGTTGCTGCTCGAGAGCTAGCGCTTTCTTCTAGAGTTCGCAGCGGATAGAATCAGACCATCCCCACAGGACCTGCTCTGATACTGGTCCTCTATGCTGTATCTGAATCTCTCGCAACCGCCTTCTGAATTCCTCTTTCATGGCGGCTGGTATCTGTACCTCTCCTCTCCTTTCAGTTGGTGCTGCTGTGACTTCTGCTGCTGCAGCACCTCTTTGCTGTAGCCAATTTGCGTCCACAGCCGCTATAACTAGGTCTATGATCTCCGCTGTAGGGTTAGGACCATAATGTGCCAGTCTTATGTTAACAGCCTGGTCAAAACTTGCCTCTTCGGGTGTCCTGTCTGTTATGCTGGGCCTTTCGGTTATGTTGGGTCTTTCGGCTCTATCCATTTCGACTAGTTCTGCGATAATGTCCCTCTTCTTACGGTTGTTGGCCGGTCGGCCCCGGTTCTCCAGTAAGTCCTTGAGGGTAGAGTGCTTTAGCCATTCATACTGTGCTTTCATTGGCCTGTGTCCTCTTGTAGCTGTCCTTCTGGCAGTGGAAATCATCCCGCTGCTTGCCACCAATGTAACGACACCCCGAGTATGAGAGGGGTTAAAGTCGTTTAGGACATTCCCTTCCCGAACAAAAAGGCAGCTACCGAGCACTCCAACCAGCCGAACAAGACCTCATACGAATAATTCTCCCCCAAATACGAGACGAAGCTCCGTCTTGAGGGTCAAGCAGGAATGAATCATTATTGAAAGCAATACAAGTTTTATACACAGTAAAAGAGGAGGTGCATACCTGCTCATATTACTCTGGAAAACACCTGTGGCCAGAAACCTAATTAACATGAGCTTATTAACTAATCCCTTTAGACAGCCTAGGCATGACCTTTGAGTTCCTAGCCTGGCTGTCTCCTAAACTACAATACACATTATCATACATATCAACACAGAACTCCTTCATACAATTGCAGGGTTAATTAACCCAGACAATGGCTGAAAGAGAATCCACACTAGGCTCATTTACATTATAACAGAAAACAGGACAGAAAAGTGGCTGGAGTTGACATCAGCACCTCCTAACAGTATGAATCAGTCAGTCTTTCTAATATGGCTGGAGAGATATTGTTAATGAATATTACTGTCCCATTTGAAGTAATCCAATCATATTCTCAGGGTTCATTATTTTCTTGCTCACCCTTTGCCCCAATAGACATAGGGGGACTTAGACATAAGAGGTGCATGGGGAGCTGAAACAAGGGTATCCCATACTTTCCAAGGGATTCTGGGTTCCACGGGCCCTCCCGTCACAATACATCTTATGGGAAGTGGACTTTCTTGCTTTTACGATCATGGCAGTCACAGATTTGGAGAATCCCTTTCCCCTTAAGACCTGAGCTTCAAAAGCCATGCTGGTAAAGCCTGTGAGTGTGAAGTAGGATGGTAAACCAGCCCTTGAGACAGAATACATGCTTATGGCCTCTGTGATCAAAGTCATCAATTAAAAATGCAAATTGTCTCATAAAATCCTGCAGGACTGCAATTAAATATTCCTAAGATAGAGCCGAGAAGGGGGAAACACCTGGTGGAGCTAAGGAAGAGTCCCTAGATGGTAAAGATTTAAGCAGAGGGCAAAATTTCACACTGTCAATGTCAACCCCTTTAGGGGGTGCACTGCAGGCAGCACCAGAACTGTTAGCGGATCACGAAGCAGAGGCACCCAGGGCAGCAAGACTCTGGGAATTGCCATTTTGCCTTGCAAGGCAGGCGCAACAAGCTCAGGATACAAAGCCAGATCTTGAGCAGGAAAGGGTTTCCATGGCCAATGGTGACCAAGTCACTATAGGCAGGCAGCGATGAAGGACCACGAATCACCTAAAATCAGTAGTAGCTGTGGTAAGGAGCTTCCTCTACTCTGAATCTGAATGGTGGGAAAGAAAGTGTGGAGTAAATATGCAATACACTACCTAGTGGATGAAGCTAGCACTCAGTCCCACAGCGCTAAGCCTTCCTGTGGTAAATCAAAAGAAAAAAAGGGATTTGTAAACAAGCTAGCTGCTGCTGCTCAGCCCACACAGCCTACTCACAAAGTAATACAAAGAGACAGGGCCAAGTCCAGGGCTGTTCCACAGCTTTGGGCCCGGAAAGTGGCTAACTAACATAGTACACCAAGATCTGGAAAGCACAACAATGTAGAGCCCAGCGCCCCAAAAGTTATATTCCAAAGTAGCCCCACAATCGACAAGCCAAGCGTGAACGGTGTACAGATTCCAAAGCTAGTGCTGAGGAGGCGCAGATTTAAATAGCTGCATATACAGTGTTCTGTCTCTAGGACAGAGAGCTAAGCCTTCCCGCTCCATAAACTTCAGATACCATATTTCTTTGATCATAAATTTATTAGAATGAGCCAGGGGAAACGACAAATTGATACTACAGATTGATCAAATCAGTACAATATTGCATATAATAAAGAAACAATGCACTATAACACAGAATGGGATAACAAAAAATTTCTTTTTAAGCTCACCAAGAGGTGATGGTGTGAGATTAAAGAAACAGCCTTACTGTCTTGTTGTACATTCTTAAAATGGTGGCTGACTTGCTTCCTCTAGAGAAATCTTCCAGAATGCACTGGTTCCTAACAACTTTATTAACACATTCTAAGAAATTACAATATGTAACTAATATAAAAAGCTTAAGCTATACCAGAAAGGGAACAGTAGGTGGCGCCTGCGCTCTGTATATAACTATTTAGGTATACATCAAGAAAACCAACATGTTATTTCAAGCATATAAACACAGGTAAGCTGAATAAAGCCCGGTGGGCAGAACATAAAGACCGGCACAGAAGCTTGTAGAAGTAACTTGAGTGGAAAAAAGGTGTCTATTCTCCTGGTACGCTAACAAAAAAATGAGGCATGCAGGGTGTTGGAGGGGTTATACAAGATTGGTCCCTGTTTGTTTGTTTGTTTGTTTAGTCTAAAGCAGTGGTTCTCAACCTGGGGGTCGGGGGTCAAATGACGATTTGCCAGGGGTCCCCGAATCCTGGGCTGTTCCTGAAGCCTGCACCACTCTCCCAGACTTTTCGCAGCTGCCCAGCAGGGCGGTCCCTGGAGTCTGTGGCCGCCCAGCTGGGCTGTTCCTGGAGCCTGCGGCCGCCCACTCAGCCTCATCGCAGCCGCCCATTCAGTTCATGGCATGGGTGGGGGGCAGAGACTAGAGGTCAGCTGACTGGTGAGGAATGTGAAGTGGGAGGGGCATAGGTGTCACTGCTGCAGGACACTACAAAGTCGGTAGTAACACTACCTGTGATTATAGTTGTAACTACAGTTCTCAGATCAGCAGATGACCTTGATCAAGAGCACCAAAGTTGGCTGATCATAACCCCCGCTACACTGCCACTCATCCCATTCCTCCACCCCCCACCCCACCAAAGAGTAAGAGAAGGAATAAAAAATTTAAAAATGAAAAGAGGGGGAACAACAAAGAAAAAGGGAGAGAAAGAACAAGAAAGACAGCTAGAGAGCAAGGGAGGGGAAAAAAAGCAAGAAATTAGGATAGAGAGAGATAAAAGGGAAAAAAAGGAGAACAAAGGACAGAGTGGTACATCCTAAAATGTACCATAGGGGTTTTAATACTGTACGAGTGGAAGGGACTCAGGGAGTGCTAAATATTTGTGGGTTAGGGGCCAAGTTACTCGTCTTGCCTTGGGTGCTGACAACCTATGCTACGAAAATAATTTTACTGTTAGGGGTCCCCACAACTTGGGAAATTTTATCAAGGGGTCACGGCACTAGAAAAGTTGAGAACCACTGGTCTAAAGCCTTCCCTAGGCGACAGCATAACCCAACATTCTGAATTCCAGTGTCTCTGAATAAATGTGAAATGAAAGGAAATTCGACAAGGAGTTCAATTACTGAAAAATGTACAAGGTTACAGTTCCAAAAGCATTTCTTTATTTTTTTTTCAATTTAATGCATTTTTTTTAAGTTATAAAAATCATTCTTTGCAATAAATTCCTGTTTAATTACGCATTTAATACACTACTTTGGTGGTTGTAGTATAAGCTAGACCATGGGTGCTCAACCTGTGGCTCTCCAGCTGTTGCAGAACTGCGAGTCCCATGAGGCACTGCAAGCCGCTCACAGCCACAAGCTTTACTCACAATGGCAGAGTCATGATGGGATTTGTAGTTCTGCAACAGCTGGGGGGCCACAGGTTAAGCACCCATGAGCTAGACCATCTAAGAAAAGAGACTGGCCAAGCTCTGCACCTACTGACTGCTTGTGTGCTTTCTCCGGGTCACTCAACTAACTCATTCAGTTGTGAGTGTGTGTACAGGTTTGTATTCACAGCATAGCAGTAAATAAAACCTAGGGTACAATATTTACTGACTGCCTGCTAGCTGAAAAAAGGTAAATATGAAATATGTACATTACATATTTCATATTTATCGTAATAAAAAGTGCATTTTTTTTTTTATAGATAATGAAAAACTCTATAATGGTTACAGAAGTCTCAGATAAGTGATAAATATCTCTAATAATTTATTGATTCTTCGGAAAAGCACGAACAGGAAATACCTCTGACATTGGAAGAGTCTAAGGCCTCGTACACACGACCGAGTTTCTCGGCAAGAACCAGCAAGAAACTTGCTGGCAGAGCTTTCTTGCTGAGTAAATCGGTCGTGTGTACACGGCTTTCAGTTTTCTCGTCAAGAAAACTGGCAAGAATCTCGATGAGAAAAATAGAGAACCTGCTCTCTATTTTCTCGTCGAGATTCTCGTCAGCATGTTTCTCAACGAGAAAAGTGTGTGTGTGTGTGCACTTACCTGTCGCCGTGGAAACCCGCGCATGCTCAAAATGACTGACGCATGCGCGGTAGCTTCCTAGGCATAGGTAGGGTGTAGCAAGATGGCGGCGACGGCATCGAATGTGACGAGCGCACGCTCGTCATATTCGATGACGTCACCGCGTTCGCTCCATTCAAAGAACCGCAGGTTCTTTGAATCGAGCGTGTGTACACTCGGCCGGGACAAGTTTCTTGTCCAAGAATCTCGTCAAGAAAAACGACAAGTTTTTTCCTGACGAGATTCTCGGCCGTGTGTACGAGGCGTCAGAGTGTTCTGGAGTCATATTGAGAATTGTGGTCTGACAGATGCTGAAGAACAAACATTGCAGCAATGCAATACAGAGATTGTTTTTTCACCAAATTACATTAGTCCCAATCTAGCAGTGTGATCATCTGTCCATCAGACATCTAAGATTATACAAAGATGTGACAGATACTGCACAGGAAAAGGACATTACAGTGTACAGTATATGTGACATTACTAAGTGTAACAGCTGAACTCCAGGAAAATAAAAGAAAAAAAGAACATCAATTTATGTAGATTTGTGTTCTTTAAAAATGATCAAAGAGGAACTTCAATGGAAATAGGAAAGTTAAAAGTCAGCATCTACAAATCCTGTAGCTGCTACCACTTAAAGTGATGGTAAGTGATTTTTTTTTTTTTAAATAACAAACATGTTATACTTGCCTCCTCTGTGCAAGGGTTTTGCACAATGGCCCCGATCCTCCTCTTCTGGGGTCCCCCAGGTGGCACGCCTGGCTCCTTCTACGCATCAAGTGCCCCCATTGACACAGACCCCGGGACCCATGTCACTGGATTTGATTGACAGCAGCAGTAGCCAATGGCTCCTGCTGCCATGAATCTATCCAATGAGGACCCGAGACAGCAGCTGGAGCGGCTGGGCTCGTTCTGGTCATTTGAAAGATTGGGTTCAGGCAAGTAAAAGGGGGGCTCTGGGGGGCAGCTGCATGAAATTGAAAAACCTTGACAGTGAGACTTTACAACTCCTTCAAGAAACAGATACTTACCAGCCCCTGGAGTCCAGCACTGTCTTCTACGCAGCCGATTCTGCCCAGGACTTCTGCTCCTCCACACCGCTATCTTTCTTTAGGGAACTGGTTGTGGACTTCCCAAGGTCTCACAGCCCGCTCCCCTACTGCGTACGCACAAGCCAAAGCCTATAGTGAGGCTGGTCCTGCAGCCTCCTGGGATGTGAGAAATTAACCCAGGAGCCAGCGAGTTGGGAAGGTGGAGATGGAGAGGGCTGAAGCTAGTTAGGTGAGTAACTGGGAAGTCGGAGTGGGTACTACAAAAAAGTTTATTTGTGCAATGCTCCATTTTTAAGTTGTTTATACAGTGAGCACTATCAGTAGTATTCTTTTATGGGTCAAACTGACAAGGATATGCCAAGATGAGGAAGGATGGCAGTGGATTGACATCTCAGTATCCACACTACTAATGGAGGAGATCATTATAACTTCATGATAAAGCGTGTTCTACCTGATTATTAATTGGGTCCACCTGATAAGGTGAGAGCGGTGTGAAACTGGCGAAGATAATTGTATCCAATGTAATAGGAGTGAAAAGACACTGGAGACACTGGGGACTAATACCGTATATACTCGAGTAAAAGCCGACCCGAATATAAGCAGAGGCACCTAATTTTACCACAAAAAACTGGGAAAACGTATTGACTCGAGTATAAGCCTAGGGTGTCCATGTCTCACTGTGCCTTACTGTGGCCATGCCTCACTGTGCCCATGCCTCACTGTCACTGTGCCCATGCCTCACTGTGCCCAATCTCCCTTCCTGATCTCCGGCGCTGTGTGACTAGACTGACTTTTAACATGGGAGTCTATGGAAGGGGTGCCCGGCTTTGAAAAATCGGTGCTCCCCATGACAACAAACTTTGCACACTTGTAGATGAAGAGTGGGCTACATGTGTGCCAAGTTAGGGGTCCAGGGGGCCTAGGGCCGGCCGGTACCGGGTCCCCAAAATCACCGGAGAAATGACCGTTTAACATTGGAGTCTATGGAAGGGGTGCCCGACTTTGAAAAATCGGTGCCCCCCGGCTGTAGGTCCCCCGGACAAAAACCTTTGCACTTGTAAAGGAAGAGTGGTGCTACATGTGTGCCAAAAAAAATGTGCTGAAAAACTCGGTTTGTACTCGAGTATATATATATATATACACACACACACACATACATACATATATACACATACATATACACACACACACACACTAACACATACACATATATATATATATATATATATATATATATATATATATATATATATATACATACACACACACACACACACCTATACATACACACACACACACATAAATACACAGTATATTTTATTTATTTATTTGCAGTATACAATTTTATTTAGTGATTATTTTTTTCACTACTATTTTTTTTTCTTTGTTTTTAATTATCAATATTTATGCAGTTCAACTTGCATTGTTGATTTATTGGGGTTGGAGCACATAATTGGTTGTATCACACAATTGTACTTTCCGTACCCACTGTATATATATATATATATATATATATGTGTAGCGGGGTCTCCGTTGAGGCCCCATGGACTACGTTACCCAGAACCCCGTTTGGCACCCAAGGTGCATTGGGCTGCCGCAGAGACTCATGGGTGGGGTATAAAAGGGGAGGGCGAGGCTAAGCCCGGCCTCTTTGGACACCGCGCGGCTGGCAAAAGGACTTCCTGTGGGGACCTGCTGCGAGTGCAAGGCCTGAGGCCTGGGCCTTGCGCACTTCCAGAGAGCCTTCCACCTCGCTGCGGAGCCTGTGCGGCGACAGACATCTACCTGCTTGAGGGACGTCAGTGAACCAGAGATCAGGCAGTGACAGATCCTGTGTGTGTGAACACAGCGGTGGGATTCCCGGACTGGGATCGAGTCCGGAGGGGTGAGAGAGCACCTGCTCACAACCATACTCGAGTACTAGGCCTATAGACTGCCTTGGCCCATCGGGTGATATCTCCCTTTTTCTGTCAGGAGACTATTTGGAGGACTGAGTCACATAGTCTCCGGGGAGTTGTTCCATTACCTTAGACCTTGTTGGATTACAAATATTGTTCCTGTATGTGCACCACCGATCATCTGACATGCGAAGATTCCTTCTCTAGAGACTGAGTTTTAGTTAAGTCAGGCCTGACTGGGAGTTGATAGTATTATTGGGCGCCATAACCACCCAGTGTTCCGGCCGCAGCAGTCAGCCATAGGGTGCTAACGGGGATCCAGCTATATGTTGGTGTGTGTTGGAACTAATTGCGCACTATAATTAACTACTGTTAGACTAGTATTACTGCAGGGCTCTGCATGCATGCGTTATATGTAATATTGATTGTTAACCCTTTTTTTATCTACAAGTAAACCTTTTACATTTTCTCAAATCTGGTATTGGAGTATATACATACATATATAACTTATCACTAGAATAAAGGTTGTGTGGGATTGTGCATAAACTGTTATAGAGCTATAAAGAAATACCACCCCTAGACTAGCTTTGCCAGAGAAGGGCGGAGTAGATTGCCGGGGGTTGGCTGTGCTGTGTACAGGGCCCAAAAGCAAACCAGCGGCTCCCTTAGTCTGGGGGTATCGCTACACACATATATATATATATATATATATATATATATGTTGTGTATTATAGTGGTTATTGCACATCAAGAGGAATGTTGTATCACAATTTGGTGATTTGATTTTTGGGTACCACAAAAAAGCTTTCTGAAAAAAAAAAATAGAACACATCTGCCATTTCCAAAGAGGCTGGGAGGGAGGAAACAAAAGCTGGTAAGTGTCATTTTCGGGTAAAGGTCGGCTTTAAAGCATTTGTTAACCAAAAAAAAACAACAAATCCTGTTCCCTTAAAGCATGTTATACAGCACAGTGCTTGTGCTGTGTCATTTGGCCCCCTGTATCACCTGTAATACCTGTCTGATCCTGACAGTTTCTACCCTCCCTCTGTACGCCGACTCCGCTATATCAGGGCTGCTAGGCACTGAGACCGGAGGCAGTATTTGCCTCTGTCATACGCAGCCCTGCTCTCTGTCTCCTGGGTCCTCTACCCCCTCCCCTCTCTGAATGTCTGCTCGTGTCAGCCCCCGCTGCTCTCATAGTTAACATTAAACATCAGTTACATGCGTCAGGAGGAACATTTGTGGGCACGGTGCGGTCAGTGTTAAATATCGGCCTAATTTGGACAATAATCGGCCGATGACGATTTCTCAAAAATGGCCACATATCGGTCGACCTCTATTGTTAAGACACTTTTATAAAATGCTCCCATTCCCTCTGTATTAGAACAAGAAGTTCCCCAATGCCTGTTATATCATAAATATGCTTAGCTGTACTGATAACACACCGTCTTCCTGTGATCAGTTGCCTCCTGTGCTCACTCTCATCTCCTTCATGGGTGATGTCAGCTGCAGTGCTCGGCCCCGCCCGCTGGAACTGTCAGCCGGGCAGAGGAGAGGAGAGAGGAGGCAACTGATCGCAGGAAGACAATGTGTTATCAGTACAGATAAGCATATTTATGATATAACACAGACACTGGGAAACTTATTGTTATAATACAGAGGGGATAGGAGCATTTTATAAAAGTGGCTTAACAATAGAGGTCGACCGATATATAAGAGCCGATATTTGGCCATTTTTGAGAAATCAGCATCGGCCGATTATTATCCAAATTAGGCCGATATTTAACACTGACTGCACCGTGCCCATAAGTGTTCCTCCTGACATGTCAAAATTAAGCGTTGATGTCAGGGGTGGGCGGGACCCGGGGTGGGCGGTACCCAGCAGCTATCAAACACCAGCCAATGGGATGGGATCTGGACGGGTCGCTACGTGTATGCTTTCTTAAACAGCCCAATTATTGGCTGGTGTTTGATAGCTTCTGGGTCCCGCCCACCCCGGACATCACCGCTGAATTTTGACAGCTGGTCTCTCTCTGCATTCAGTTACATATGTCAGTTTCACACACAGTTACACTATATCGGCTTAGTGTGAATCCTGCCAGTGCCAATCAGTGCCATCTGTCAGTGACAACCAGTGCCATCTGTACTGAGGACATCAAGTGTGTGGTAAAGTGACAGGAGCAAGCAGAGGGGAGTGGATTGGGAGTGGGTGAGTTTATGAGATGAATAAAAATAAATAAAAAATCAGCATCATATATCCGGATTTCTAAATATCGGCATCGGCCAGAGAAAAACCTATATGGGTCGACCTCTACTTAACAAACACTTTAAGTTTATTTTTTAAAGGCAGCTAGTGCACCTGCTTTTGATGTGGTATCAGCTTCTCGCACTCTCCAGCACAGTAATTGCTCAGAATGGTAGAGGGAAAAGCAGCACAAGGAGCCAATCAATCACTGATTTTAGAAGCAAGCCTTTATGGAATAGTGCCAAGAAGAAAGAAATTATTGAAAAAACCCTATAAAAAGTCCCGTTTTAAGTTTGCGAGAAGCCATGTGGGGGACACAGCAAACATGTGGAAGAAGGTGCTCTGGTCAGACAAGATCAAAATTTTACTTTTTGGCATAAAAGCAAAAGGCTATGTGTGGCGGAAAACGAACACTGCCCATCACCCGGAGCACACCATCCACACTGTGAAACACAGTGGTGGCAGCATCATGTTGTGGGGATGCTTTTCTTCAGCAGGGACAGGAAAGCTGGTCAGACTTGATGGGAAGATGGATGGAGCCAAATACAGGGCAATCTTAGAAGAAAACCTGTTAAGAGTCTGCAAAAGACTTAAGAGAAGTATGGGTTTCCTTTTTTTTGCTTACATCTATTCTATGTGAGCTGCTGATATCTATAATGCCTTCCAGCTCTTTCAGACGTGCCCCCATTCTGTTAAAATCGAGATAATGCCTGTGGGAGGTTCTACAGTCTTTTATACAGCATCATTTTGACAATGGTCTGGACATAAAGTCTGGATACACCCCCTTTCCAGTCATTTTGCTTGATTGATGTCCTCTCTCCTCCCTCTGTTCTCACAGAGCATAGCTGCTCCTTACTCTATTTTTTCACTCCTCTCTCCTCCCCCTCCCTCCTCCTCTGCAGCTTGTTTCAATGATTAGAAGAGTCGGCAGAGATTTCAGCACTTCAGTGAGTGTAATGTGAGAGAAGTTACTGATAGTGCCGTGTATGAGAATCTACACTATATATTTCTATTCTATTCTATTTATATTCATCAGCACAGCCACGTCTGAAAATGGACCGTTTTTGCCAGCTGAAGGAAAGTTCATGTGCACATGCTGTAAAAACGAAAAGAGGTAGGAAAAAAAGATTAGCTGATATGTGACTAATGTGATATGTACTAGTAATTTAACCCATCCCATACTTCTCCTTTAAGACTGTGGTGAAAGTTCACCTTCTAGCAGGACAATGACCCTAAACATACAGCCAGAGCTACAATAGAATGGTTTAGAGTCAAAGTCCAGACCTAAATCCAATTGAGAATCTGTGGCAAGACTTGAAAATTGCTGTTCACAGACACTTTTCATCCAATCTGACAGAGCTTGAGCTATTTTGCAAAGAAGAATGGGCAAAAAGTTCACTCTCTAGATGTGCAAAGCTGGTAGAGACAATCCAAAAAAACTTTGCAGCAAAAGGTGGTTCTACAAAGTATTGACTCAGGGGGGCTGAATACAAATGCACCCCACACTTTTCACATATTTATTTGTAAAAAAAAATTTTTTTTTTTTATCATTTTCTTTTTACTTCACAATTATGTGCCCACTTTGTGTTGGTCTATCACATACAATCCCAATAAAATACATTTACGTTTATATGTACAAAGAGAACACATACAAGGTACTCTTCCACTGGTACCTAACTCCGTCACGTCTGCATGCTATATACCCATCGGCCTCGGATCGCTGCTGGACCGGGGCACGCTACTTCATATTTACTGGAGCTGCCCATCCCTCCAGCCCTATTGGCATTTGATCCAGGGACTGCTCCACCGGCTGTTCGAGGTAAACATCCCTCTCTGCCCTATGTTCTTTTTACTGCCCCCCCCCCTAAACTTTCCACACTGGCCAAAATGTTGGCCACACAAATTTTAACAGCAGCCAGATGTCTAGTAGCCCTTTACTGGAAACAAAGAAACCCTCCATCTCTATCCAATCTTTATTCCAGAATTAAGGATGTGGAGGTCATGGAGTCCATGACGGCTTGACTAGCGGACCAGGTGGACCAACATACGGCCACATGGGAACCATGGCACCAACGAATAGACCACCCATAATCTCATGAGACCCTCCCCCCCTCCGTTCTGTACAATGCGATCGTTTAAACCCAGGAGAGATGCGCCCTTCTGTTTGCGACTTTCTTATACCTTTTCCTTGCTCTTCCCCTTTCCTCTCACCCCACCCCCCTTTTTCTTCTTTTTATTATTCCTCTCTTTCTCCCCCCCCCCTTTTTTTCTCTGGAATAGCGGGCCACGCAAATATAACTCACGGATCCTACTGATGGTCTGTTTGTTAGAGCCCTTTCACACTGAGCCGCCCATAGCGTGGGTGGTAAAACACCGCTATTTTTACCGCTGACTATATGGGCGGATTTGCGGCGCATTTCGTGTGCATAAAACTGCCCGCAATGCACTCCTGACAGCGCGGTATAGCCGCGCTGTCCCATTGATTTCAATGGGCAGCAGCGGAGGAGGAGCAGAAAACACACCGCTCCTTCCCCGCTCCAAAGCTGCGGCTAGCAGGACTTTTTTTACCGTCCTGCTAGCGCACCGCTCCAGTGTGAAAGCCCTCTGGCTTTCACACTGGAGTGAATGTGACAGATTTTTAAGGGCGGATTGCAGGCGCTATTTTTAATGCTATAGCGCCTGCAATACGCTCCAGTGTGAAAGGGGTCTTAGAGAAGTCTTCACTGTGATTACTTCAGCGCTGCCTCTTCCTGATACATAGTGCTGTTTCTTGTTGACCTATGCCTGTGGTTTGTGTGTTAATTTTGTCATACGTAGATATCCATGCCCATTCCAGAGCTGTTTGTGACTACCATTTCCCTTTTATTATTTTATTCTCTCTTGTTTATGTTTTAAACCACTGTATGACATATGTTGAAATCTAATAAAAGTTGTCAATTATAAAAAAAAATTAAAATAAATACATTTACGTTTTTGGTTGTAAAATTACAAAATGTGGAAAATTTCAAGGTAGGAATACTTTTTCAAGGCACTGTACATACTGATTTTACTATTGTAGGTTTAGTAACACTTTAAGTTAGAGGGGTTTACAAAGAATTCTGTGACCATAAGACTGGAAAAGGAAGCAGAACACCCAATACCCCTAATATGTAAATGCAGGGGAAAGATTTACTTCTAAAGCCTCGTACACACGACCGGTTTTCTCGGCAAGAAACGACAAGAAAACTGCTGGCAGATTTTTTTGGCAAGAAAACCGTTCGTGTGTATGGTTTCTCGTTGAGAAAACTGCCGGGAATCTCGACGAGAAAAATAGAGAACCTGCTCTCTATTTTCTCGTCAGGATTCTCGTTTTTCTCTGGTCGTGTGTATGCTTTTCCGAGTCTAAAAAAGCCCCGCAAGCTCAAAATCAAGTATGAGACGGGAGCGCTCCTTCTGGTAAAACTAGCGTTCATAATGGGAATAGCACATTCGTCACGCTGTAACGGACTGAAGAGCACGAGGCTGAAAAGCGCGAAACATCTCTCCCCAAACTTTTACTAACACGCAGTAACACGAGATCAGCAAAAGCAGCCCAAGGGGTGGTGCCATTCGAATCAAACTTTCTACTGCCATCGTACGTGTTGTATGTCAACACGCTTTACAACTACGAGATTTTTGATTGACAGAGTGTATGCAAGGAAAGCTTGACAAGAATCCCGTCAAGCTTGACAATAATCTTGTCGAGAAAACCAACTTTTTTTTACGACGGGATTCTCGGCCGTGTGTACGAGGCTTGATACTTGAAAATGGATACTGGTATAAACTGATGGATGCCGACATGGACATAGCCAAAAATATTGTCACCCCTGCATTTCTGTCAGATAATGTACCACTTCGCCCAGAATTGTTGCAATTACAAATTTTTAGGCATTCTCCTGATTATTTATTTTGTTTGTATTTGTAGGACACAAAAAAGCGGAGGAACAAATTAACAAATGTGACACGTGATAATAGTGAGCCTTAGAAGGACCAGGATGGAGTCATCAATCCAAAAAGAATATGCATATCACAATGTCTGGTTTGCTTAGGCCCCTTTCACACTGGGGCGGTGGGTGCATCGGCGGTAAAGCGTCGCTATTTTTAGCGGTGCTTTATCGACAATTTCGCTGCGCTATTCGGCCAATAGCGGGCCGAGAAAGGGTTAAAAACCACTGCAAAGCGCCTTCGCAGAGGCGCTTTGCCCCGGTATAGCCCCGGTATAGCCGCGGTGCCCCATTGATGTCAATGGGCAGGAGCGGTGGAGGAGCGGTATACACACCGCTCCTTCACCGCTCTAAAGATGCTACTAGCAGGACTTTTTTTACCATCCTGCTAGCGCACCACTCCAGTGTGAGAGCCCTCGGGGATTTCACACTGGAGACACAGCAACGGCTGTTTCAGGTCGGTTTGCAGGCGCTATTTTTAGCGCAATAATGTCTGCAAAACGACCCAGTGTGAAAGGGGTCTTAAAGCAGACCTTTTGCTCTTGGTGAAGGGTCTGCTTTTTAAATGCCCGTCCAATAAATAGCCCTAAAGGATGAAGATGTTAGATTACATCCTGCTTTCATGGTACAGGGGGTGGTGATACAATGCGGAATGCTGAGTACCCTTGCATGAAGGCCCTGCAGAAAAGTGCTGGTAGCCAATTCTCAGTGAGATCTGAAGTACTTTACATTCTCCAGATCTTGCAGTAACAGGGATGTCACCCTCACTTAAGATGGAGTTCCGTCGGCACGCCCCTTTAAAAATTAAAAGTCAGCAGCTACACATACTGTAGCTGCTGACTTTTAACATTAGGACACCTACCTGTCCTGGAGTCCAGGAATGTTGGCACCATAGCTGATGTTTACATCGTCTGGTCAGGTACTGATGTAGCCATTGCGGGTAAGGGAGCCCGGCAGTGGAGCCTTTCGGCTTCAAGCCCGGGTCCCTATTGCGCATGCACCAAGAACACTGCGCTCTTTTACTGTCCCGGCAGAAGGGGAGGGTGGATGGGGGCCGAGCTGCTGACGTAATTCGCGGTGGACCGGTCTCCCGGAAAGTGGGGACAGGGTAACTGTAAAATCCAGGTACCTGTCCTGCCCACCGGGCCTTTATTCAGTTACTGTGTTATGTGCTTAACCACTTCAGCCCCGGAAGAATTTACCCCCTTCCTGACCAGAGTACTTTAACTGACAATTGCGCAGTCGTGCAACGTAGTACCCAAACAAAATTTACGTCCTTTTTTTTCCACAAATAGAGCTTTCTTTTGGTGGTATTTGATCACCTCTGCGGTTTTTATTTTTTGCGCTATAAACAAAAAAAGAGCGACAATTTTGAAAAAAAAGCAATATTGTTTACTTTTTGCTATAATAAATATCCCCAAAAAATATATTAAAAAAACTATTTTTTTCCTCAGTTTAGGCCGATATGTATTCTTGGTAAAAAAATAAAATTGCAATAAGCTTATATTGATTGGTTTGCGCAAAAGTTATAGCATCTACAAAATAGGGGATAGTTTTATGACATTTTTTATTTTTTTTATTTTTATTATTATTATTAGTAATGGCGGCGCTTAGCATTTTTTATCGTGACTGCGATATTATGGCAGACACATCGGACACTTTTGACACTATTTTGGGACCATTGTCATTTATACAGCTATCAGTGCTATAAAAATGCACCGATTAATGTGTAAATGACAGGGAAGGGGTTAAACAGTAGGGGGCGAGGAAGGGGTTAAATGTGTCCTAGAGAGTGATTCTAACTGTGTGGGGGCTGGGCTACCAGTGACACGACATTGATCACTGCTCCCGATGACAGGGAGCAGACGATCAGTGTCCTGTCACTAGGCAGAACAGGTAGATGCCCGCACGGCGGCAAATTCAAAGCAACGTACAGGTACGTTGCTTTGCGCAGCTGAGCCATTCTGCTGACGTATATCTACAGGAGGCGATCGGCAAGCGTTTAAATATGTTGGGTTTTTCTTGATTTCACCAAGCTAGTTATATGCAGAGCGCAGGCGCCACCTACTGTTTCTTTCTGGTATATCTTTAGCTGTTTATATTAGTTACATTTTGTAATGTCTTAGAATGTGTTAATAAAGTTGTTAGGAACCAGTGCATTCTGGGAGCATTCTCTAGAGGAAGTGAGTCAGCCACCATTTTAAGAAACCACAGCAAGGCAGTAAGGCCGTTTCTTCAATCTTTCGCCATCACCACGCAGCGAGCTTAAAAAGTGGGTTCTTGTTATCCCATTCTGTGTTATAGAGCATTGTTTCTTTATAATGCCGCATACACACGGTCGGATTTTCCGTCGGGATAAACTCAGACAGATTTTTCCAACGGAATTCCGTTCAAGCTGTTTTGCATACACACTGTCACACCAAATTCCGACCGTCAAGAACGCGGTGACGTACAACACTACGACGAGCCGAGAAAAATTAAGTTCAGTGCTTCTGAGCATGCGTGTTTTTTTCTCCGTCGGAGTTCCATACAGACGAACATGTTCTCTTTCTAACTCCATTGGAATTTCCGACGGAAAAAGTCCGATGGGGCACATACACGATCGGAATATCCGATGAAAAAATTCCTTCTGACTTTTTTCATCGGAAATTCCAACCGTGTGTGCGCGGCATTATATGCATTTGTACTGATTGATGTTTGTTTTATCAATTTGTAGTTTCACTTGGCTTGTTCTAATAAACTTAAGATCAAAGAAATATGGTATCTGAAGTTTATGGAGCAGTAAGGTTTAGCTCCCTGTCCTGGAGACAGAACAGTAACCGCTCCCCCCCCCGAAAGGTGCCAAATGTGGCACCAGAGGGGGGGAGGAGTCAGATAAACAGAAGTCACTTTTGGGTGGAGCTCCGATTTAAGTGCTGTGGGAGGAAGCTGGGTATATGGGTGTATATATATATATATATATATATATATATATATATATATATATATACATACATACATACACACACACAAACAAACACTCGCTTTCTAACTTGCCTGAAAGGACAACTACTATCTATCTAACATACACTAAATGTTCCTTATAACTAGGGCCTAGGGCTGCAACTAACGATTATTTTCATAATCGATTAGTTGGCCGATTATTGTTTCGATTAATCGGTTAATAACCTTAAAAAAAATAAAAAAAAAGGTATTTATTTATTTTTGGCCAATTTGTTGTTGGGCAGATTAAAAAGCACAAATTGCCGCAAAAAAAGCATTACATGGTTTCCTGCACCTTCTCCATTGAACTATATTGAACCGAAAAACCAAAATAGCACCGCTTTGCGTTAAAAAAAGTCCTTGCCCTTTCCAAATACGCAGCAGCTGAAAAAAATCATGGATGTGAACGTGTCCCATAGGAAACCATGTAAATGAACTGTAGTGTGTTTCTGCAAAAAGCACCAAAAAACACAAAGGAGTGACCCAGGCCTGAGATGTTTAGTAACATAATGGGGTTAAAAAAAAATAAAAAATTTGTACAAAAAAGAGCAAATCACTACTGTAAGGGGTTCATTTCTTTACTGTGGGACAGTGAAAGTAATATTTACAGTAGCGATTTGCTCTTTATAAAGGGCTAATTTGAGTTTTTTAACCCCATTATGTTACTGGCCGATTAATCGATTATGAAAATAGTAATCGATTAATTTCATAATCGATTAATCGATTAGTTGTTTCGGCCCTACTTATAACCCAATGAAACCTTTAAAAATCCTGGAATCTACAGCAACATGAAATGTTGGCTTCACTCTGAATCATTCCTTCCTCTGTCTTTAACTGCAGAAAATGATCCTGCCCTTTGCATTGTATGCTCACAAAAAACCTGTGCTGTTGCATATAAAAAACACAAGGGTATAATTTCTCCCTGACTATAAAAAGAGTTGAGATGAAGAACTCAGGAGAACATGATTAGTTATATACATTCTCCTCACACAGTAAAATGCACCCACACACTTATATAACCATGTGACAATTATAAACGTACATCACATATATCATTTAGTGTCATGGAAGCACACTTGAGCTAATAAAGCAAGAATACAGAGAACAGCGACACAGGAAATCATATTGTTCACCTAATGCAAGGAGTATTTCTATAGATTTGAAATATATTATAGATGACAGAACACGCCACGTACAGCTCTGTTAGATAAATTTAAAATTATACTTTATATGTCAACTATCAAGATGCAAATTAATCTTCTAAAGTTAAAATGTTTGTTTTATATAACTCTATTATACATAAATATGCTGAATAGCTCTAATAGTCCTAATTACTGGAATAAGTCATATGACCATATTCTATTTGTGCAAAAAATGTGCTGACTTATAGTAAAACTGTATTTTGCTTACATCTGCCAAACATGGGCTGTGAACCATGAAATAATTTATGTTTCCATTGTATGAGATAATTTATGTATCCATTGTATGAAATATCCTGTCATAAGGTGTAGGCTGAAAAAGGATATTTCCCTCTTTCCTGCTAAAACGTCAGAATAAAGGTTGAAATTATACACATGATCAGGACGTTACGAGCAGGAAAGGGGAAGGTTTAAGGGTTATAAAAGCAGAATGTAAATCTATGACAGGCAGAAAATGGATCTCTGAAGCCGCAAATATACTTTAATCATTTTCTCTGCATATGCAATAAAACATCTTGACTTGTAACGAGAGTCGGTCCGAAATTTCTTTGACATTTTGGTCCTTCGGACCGGAAGTCCAAATTCCTGGAAAGCACTAGCCAACAACCCAGTGAACCGATGTCCGTACGGCAAAAAACTGTAAGTCCTCCGTCTTAAATTTGACGTTAACAGAGGCCGGCTCACTGAACTAGTGCCTCCCGGGCAGCGACTTACCGGATCAGCACAAGAGACCGCTCTCGGGGCAAGGTAAGATATTTTCATTTATTATATTATACCTTTAGGCCTAAATGTGATTAGGGATTTAATGAATTAAGGGATTTTTGTTAAATACATATAATATAGAGATGAATTGAATGTTTATCTGTTGTGTATATGTTTTGCTTTATCCGAGTTGAGGGAATATAAGTAGATACGTCCGTAGTTTAAATCCCTTTGATATAGGAGTATGGTCCCATTCTAATACCCGGGTGCAGATAAAGGAAATTTGTCGACAAAGGACCTAGGTCCTGACAGCCTTGTAAACTGCAGGAATTCCCGTGGGGGACACATAAATATTCCTACATCAAAAACATGAACCCCTGTTAATACAAAGGTATGGCCTGATAGATTTCCAGGTAACAAATAGAGGTAATTTGATGAGCCCTTGCGCTCAGCCAGCCTCGTATGTTGTGTAAAAAACCTGTACAGGCATTTATAAATACCGTTGAATTAACAAATATTAATGTTTTGATAAAGTGTGGGAACAACAGTCGAGAGAAATTAAGTCTCTTTTGTAATTCTGTTCATGCTCCCTACAGTTTACTGAAATATTAATGTTTTGATCAGGGGGGGTTGACCAGTCAGGTGAATTTACGTTCGCCTTGTAATTCTGTTCATTCTCCCTATAAATGAATAAAACATTAAGTAAGAAGACAAGACACCAGTATTATAGCAGCACACAAGATCAATAATCTAGAAGTGATATGTCACGACTAGAAAGTTTGTGAGTAGCTGCAGAAGTGATAAGATACTGTGTGCAGGTATTGTGTCAGTGTGAGAAGACCTTACAAAAAAAAACAAAAAAACTCCATGTGCACGTTAAAATGGGTGTGATCCATGGAAAATCTGTTGGTTTGAATGAAGATGCTAAGTATATGTGTAGTCTAGACAAAGAGAATGTGAAATTTCTTAAGATGTGGGAAACAAAATAGGATTTTGATACTTCCTTAAATAAGGATGGTTGTGTAATGCTGTGTAGAAAGCTTAAAAATAAGGCCGGCCCGAAAAAAAAAGGAAACAGAAGAAATTAGGTCTTCCCCAGGCAAAAAAAATGGCTTGAGGAGGCTAATCGTAGGGTAAATTCAGAAAACCATAAAAAAAAACAAAAAAAAAAAAACTATGTTTTTAGACAAAGAGGAGGACAATAATATGACCGTCCTCCAAAGCTTAGTTCAGCAAGTATTGACTGAACAAAACTCAACAAATCAAATGCACCCAACAGCCCCCACACACCCTTTAGAAGATACCCCAAACCCACTGACAGTTGCCGCTCCCCCTTTAACCACAACTCCCACTCCCAAATCTCTATACCCTATTGCAGACTTACATTCCCCACCACCATACGGGACAGAGGCATGCAATAGGCCACCTCGACTGACCCCCCGACTATCGGCAAACAACCCTTTTTCCATGCAATGTGACCCCCCACTGTTTGCTGTCCCTTCGTGGTCACCTGGGTCACCCCCAGATGCAACCGTTTCTCCTACGGCTGCAGCAAAACCCCCTCTCAAAATGACCCTTGCTGTCCAGAGAAGTCCACAAGGGACCCCCCTTACAGCAACGGTTACAAAACTCGTCGGCCACCTGCTCAATAAATTAATATCCCCCGCAGCTGGGGAACAAACAGAATTTGGGTAGGAAGAGTTCCCATTAATTGAAGATCCCAACCCTAGGGCAGGACAAGATGTAGGAGGTGTACCAGCCCCCAACACTATGATGGTCTATCGCCCCTGGACCCCCGAGGATGTTAAGAAAGCTATTGAAGGGATACCACATCCCAAAGTTAACATAGCTCAATTCAGGGATGGTATCATGGGAATGATTGCTAGCTATCATCTCAATGGGAGGGAAATAGAGCAGGTCATCCGACAGGTACTGGGACCTGACTGGCATCATGTAGTGGGAGATTGGAGTGGATTAAACAACCAGGGAAGGGTGTTGCCTCATGATGATGCAGCACTCGAAGTCAGGAGAAATGCTCTTATAGCAAGGATAGAAAATAGATGGGTACGTCGGGCCGACTGGTCCATTATAAATCAGTGTATGCAAGGAGAAGAGGAAACAGTGGATAATTTCATTGTTAGGATGAGGGAGATTTTCAATAACCACTCTGGGATAGAAATCCCAGCAGACCAAGTGAACGATAGCCCATATGAGCAACAGCTAAAGAATGCAATCCTGAAGGGGCTGATAGCCCCTATATCAAGTTTTGTTACCAAACACATGATTAACCATAGGATTTGCAGACTTCAGGAGCTAATTGAGTATGCAAGGCATGCTGAAAGGCACTTCCAATCAAAAAAGAAAGTAAAAAAAGGGAAGGTGTTTATGATGGGTGAAAGTAATGATGTGTATGTTGTTGAGAATCGGAACAAAAGATTGGGGAACACTCGAACAAGGCCCCACATTCAGGATTATGAGGGGAAAAAGAAGAGGGGGGAGTGTTTCCTGTGTGGTAAAAGAGGTCACTCAGCGAGAGCATGTGAGTCAAACAGAGAGGAAGAAGCATGACTAGAAAATGTTGGTATGTCCACAGAGCGAGATACAGAGGGAAATGAGGAGAAAGAGTCTGAGATCTTGGATGTGTGTAATGTTGAAGCTTGTTTGCATGCTGAAGTCAAGCCAGAAATAACATTGATTGTAAAGGGTAGTTGGGTAACATTTCTCTGTGACACCGGGGCTTGCAGGACCCTAATACACCCACTGGATATGCCACCAGGGGTAAAGAAAACAGGTGTAGTATATGTAAAGTCTGCAAATGGGTTAATGCACCAGGAGGCCGTGTCTGAAGGCCTTACTGTGGAAGATCCACAGACAGGTAAAAAGGCTCAGTGTAAAATTGTAATTTCAACTAAATGTCCTGTTAATTTGTTGGGTAGAGACATGTTGCATGCTCTCGATATTTCTGTCATACCAGTGGAGGGGGGCCTCAAAGCCCTTCGGCTGTGTGAAAAACGAATCACAGCCGTGGATAATGAGCCCCGATACTGGTATAGCTTGGATTTGCAAACTGAGGGGTTAAAGATGCCCAAAACCCTGACAGAAATAGTTGAAGAAGAGCCTGTGAGGAGCGGGTACAAGGTCCAGACGAACCTCCATTGCACTATGTACTACAAAAAGACCTCAGGGCCTGATAAGTCTTATGAGAAACAGTTAATGAGTCTCACTAACACTGAAGTGCTCTTAAGATACCTGTACTGTGATAAGGAAGGAAATAGTGTGGCTACTTGTCTCCTACCACAACCAATTCTGCAAATATACAGGCAGGATACTGTACCTCATGTTTCGGTCACCCGGAACCCTGGGGTATCATGGTATGAGCTGGGAGAACTTATCACAGACTGGGTTCTACTAACAGATGAGGAACTAGAATCCAAAGGGATTCGGAGGTGCAGATTAGCATGGTTTGTTGAATGTACACCCAGAATCCACATGATTGAAGTTTGTGACAAAAGACAGTGACTGACACTTTTGACCCAAGAAGAAGAGGATGCCTTAAAAAACGTCCCCGATTTCTTGTGGTCAAAAAGGAAAAACAGACGTTGGACTAATTAAAACAGCCAGTGAGGTCCAAATAACCCCTAAAAGTACCATAAGGCCTCATCAAAAACAATATCCACTAAGGAAAGATGCCGAAGAGGGAGCAGACCACTTGATAATGGAATTACTAAAAAATGGTGTCATCATTGAATGTCCGGATTCACCATGTAACACGCCCCTGTTCCCAGTCAGGAAGCAGAAGGGAGGGGAAGATGGGTGGAGACTTGTACAGGATTTACAGGCGGTCAATAGGGCCGTATTACCGAGGGCCCCGGTGGTCCCAGACCCGCATGTACTTCTGAACGACCTTCACCCAGATAACAAGGTATTTTCTGTCATTGATATCAGTAACGCTTTCTTTTCTATTGCCTTACACAAAGACAGTCAGTTCTGGTTCGCTTTTACACATAAAAAGAAAAAATACACATACACCAGGTTACCCCAGGGATATTGTGAAAGTCCAACTATTTTCTCACAAGAAATGTCCAATAATTTGTCTCGGTTTGTACCTCCCTGTGGGAGTCAAATTCTCTTGTATGTGGATGACATTTTGGTAGCAGCTCCTTCGGAGCAACAATGCAAACTTGACACCTTGGCTCTGATGCATTTCCTCGCAGAACAAGGTCACAAGGTCAGCAAGCATAAACTACAACTATGGAAAGAAAAGGTGACATACTTGGGTTATATTTTGTCTCAAGAAGGCAGACATCTGGATGAGATCCGAAAAGAGGCCATCCTTCAAGTCCCCAAACCACACACCAAAAAAGAAATGATGTCATTTCTTGGTATGGCAAATTTTTGTAGAGCATGGATAGCTAATTATGCTACGGAGGTGGCGCCTCTTTCTGATCTCATCTATGGTACACAAATGTCTGCGAAAGATTGCATCCAGTGGAATGTACAAGCAGAGGATGCATTTACAAAAGTGAAGCACCTCATTGTGGGTTCCTCTGTGCTCAGCTTACCCAATTACAGTAAAATATTTTATCAGACTGTAGACTGTAAAGAGGGGTACATGACTTCTGTTCTCACTCAGGTTTATGGGGACAAACACAAACCAATTGCATTTTACTCAACTAAATTAGATCCAGTGGCACGGAGTTTGCCCCACTGTGTACAAGCTGTAGTAGCAGCCTCATTGGCCATACGGTCCTCTGCATTGATAGTATTGTTCCATCCCCTGGTACTTAAGGTCCCACATGCCATCTCAGTGATCTTACTACAAGACAAGATCTCCTATTTATCTCCAGCCAGACATTTATCATGCATGACTACACTTCTGGGACAGCCACACCTTACAATTGAGAGGTGCACTACATTGAATCCCGCTACACTAATGCCAACACCTGGTGACGGGGATCCACATGATTGTATAGCTCAAATTGATGAACGGGTACTCCCTAGAAAGGATCTCACTGATGTTCCCTTTCTAGATGCTGACATTACCTTCTTTGTTGATGGGTCGTGTAGAAAAAACGATAAAGGGATAAATCAAACAGCTTATGCTATAGTGACACATGACCAGGTCATTGAAGCCAGATCCCTTCCCAATTCCTATTCTGCACAACAAGCTGAAATTATAGCCCTGTCTAGGGCTTGCAGTCTAGGGGAAGGGAAAAAAATAAATATTTATACTGACGGCCAATACGCTTTCTCCACTATACACATATTTGCCCAGCAATGGAAAAATAGGGGTACGATTACGTCCACAGGTAAACCGATCACACATAGAGATCTCATTCTTGCCCTTCTAGAAAATGTACAAAAACCAGCACAAGTGGCTATTTGTAAATGTGCAGCACATAGAAAGGGAACAGATCCAATTACCCTAGGGAATGCACTAGCAGACAAGACAGCAAAAGCAGCTGCTGAAGGACAGCAAATAACGTACATATGTTATACAAATCTCCAAGTAAATGGTGAGGTACGGAAAGCTATTGATGAAACATGGTTATCAGAAATGCAGAAGGCATCACCGGAAGGTGAAAAACAAAAGTGGTTATCAAAAGGGGCAACACTGGTCAATGATGTATATACAAGTACAGACGGTAAACCCATCTTACCTACATCATTATTTAGGTATGCTGCATTATTGAGCCATGGGCAAGCCCATACCTCAAAAGGAGGGATGGTACAGGTGATCAACAAGGTATTCACAACATATGGATTTACGAACTACTCAAAAAAATGATGTCCGATTTGTAACAGATACCATGCACAAGGTGCCCTACGACCCTTACGAGGTCATTTCCCACAACCCCCTAAAAAGTACTGTCTGGTTATTGTTGATATGTTTACAAAGTGGGTGGAAGCTTTTCCTATGACACACCCGGATGGGCAGTCAGTAGCCAAAGTACTAATCAAAGAGGTGATTCCACGACAAGGGATCCCCTCGGTAATTTACAGTGACAATGGCTCCCATTTTGTGAACCGAACAATACAACAGATTGGTAAATGGTATAATATTGACCTGAAAAACCACTGTGTCTACCACCCACAATCTGCAGGCACAGTGGAAAGACATAATGGTACCTTAAAGAGTAAACTAAGAAAATTGATGGAGGAAACAGGAAAAAACTGGGTTCAGTGTTTGCCAATGGCATTGTTAAGTACAAGAATTACCCCTACTGCTAAGGGTCTAACACCGTATGAAATGTTGTATGGTAAACCTTATTATATTCCTCTCCCTGAAGAGGAAACAGATTTAGCTTGCATAATAAGACTGTTTTCAGAAAATATTACTGGGTCTGAATGTGCAAATGAGAAAGAGAGATACCCTAAAACTAAAATGCGAAGTATACCCCCTTCAGTACAAGCATTACCAGGAAATGTTTCTTGTTTCTCTAACATAGACAAGGATGGTTCAAAGGTTGGCACTCTATCTCCTGAATACTGTGCGACCACAACATCAACTACAGACATTAAGTACCAACTAAAATGGTTTCAGGAACAGAAACGGCAACTGGCTGATGTTTGGTGGCTGTGTGGGGACATGAAACTAAGACCCAGACTGCCACCTAGATGGAAGGGTAGTTGTGCCCTTACCCGCCTGTTGCTTCCCTTTTATATTGTTCCTATGACTAACAAATTGATAAAACTACCAGGTAAACACTATTTTAAACGGTTTAAGCGAGAAACACCCCAAGGATCCTTTGACAACCGGGTTTATATAGACTCAATAGGTGTTCCACGAGGAGTTCCGGATGAATTTAAAGCACAGAATCAAGTAACAGCAGGACTCACCTCACTCTTCCTATGGGTACAGCCCAATAAGAATGTCGACTGGATAAACTACATTTACTACAACCAGCAGAGGTTTGTGAATTACACCAGAGATGCTATCAAAGGTATAGCAGCACAATTGGACGCCACCTCTTTGACAGCGTGGCAGAACCGTATAGCATTGGATATGTTGCTGGCAGAAAGGGGCGGGGTATGCGAAATGTTCGGCACCTTCTGCTGCACTTTTATTCCAAATAATACGGCACCTGATGGAAGTATCACCAAGGCTTTGCAAGGCCTACAAATGTTATCCCAGGAACTAACTGAGAACTCTGGTGTAGAGAACCCCTTAACAGGACTCTTTGAAAAATGGTTTGGTAAATGGGGTGATCTTGCAAAAGGTTTGCTCATCTCTGTTGTCATGGCAGCCACGGTCCTTACGCTGTGTGGATGTTGCTGCATTCCTTGTATTAGAGGAATTCTTCAAAGACTGATTGACACATCACTAACAAAGACTATGTTTTTCCAGAACAACACTGAACTATACCCGGAACCTGATGAAGATGAACTTACAGTCCTTTCAAAAGACCTATTTGTCTAAATGATAATACCTGGTAAAATAAAGAACCTGGATATTTGAAATATTGACATTATAAGTATAATAAGGAGGGAATGTTAGATAAATTTAAAATTATACTTTATATGTCAACTATCAAGATGCATATTAATCTTCTAAAGTTAAAATGTTTGTTTTATATAACTATTATACATAAATATGCTGAATAGCTCTAATAGTCCTAATTACTGGAATAAGTCATATGACCATATTCTATTTGTGCAAAAAAATGTGCTGACTTATAGTAAAACTGTATTTTGCTTACATCTGCCAAACATGGGCTGTGAACCATGAAATAATTTATGTTTCCATTGTATGAGATAATTTATGTATCCATTGTATGAAATATCCTGTCACAAGGTGTAGGCTGAAAAAGGATATTTCCCTCTTTCCTGCTAAAACGTCAGAATAAAGGTTGAAATTATACACATGATCAGGACATTACGAGCAGGAAAGGGGAAGGTTTAAGGGTTATAAAAGCAGAATGTAAATCTATGACAGGCAGAAAATGGATCTCTGAAGCCGCAAATATACTTTAACCATTTTCTCTGCATATGCAATAAAACATCTTGACTTGTAACGAGAGTCGGTCCGAAATTTCTTTGATAAGCTCCCAATAAGCTGCATAAATATAATTTTTGCACAATCTGAAAGTCCATTCAAGCAATCTTTAACCACTTCAATACTGGCACTTTAACCCCCTCCCTACCCAGTCCTAAGCTTTCAGCGCTGTCACACTTTGAATGACAATTACGCGGTCATGCAACCCAGTACCCAAATTAAATGTGTATCATTTGTTTGAGACAGATAGAGCTTTCTTTTGGTAGTATTTAATTACCACTAGTTTTTAATTTTTTTGCTAATTAAATGAAAAAAAACAAACATTTTTTTTTCTTCAATTCGGTTATAGAAATTTGCAAATAAGTTATTTTTCTTCTTTACTGATAGGCACTTATAAGGCTGCACTGATGGACACTGACAAGCTGCACCAATCTTCATTGATTGGCACTGATGGGGCAGCACTGATAATCAGGACACTGTTGATCAGTGCCCTGATTATCTGTGTAAACAATGTACTGACATCCTTGCCAGTTATCGTCTCTCCTTTCCTCACACAGACACAGCGCGCGAGGAAAGAATTGCCAAGGTCCAACTAAGTCTGTTTACATGTGATTAGCTGTGATTGGACACAGCTGATCACATGATAAAAGGGCGCAGTGATTGGACCTTTATCCCAATCTGTGATCAGCTGTGTCACAAAACACACCTAATGCACGCCTCAGGGTGCGTGCAGGGGGCGGGGTCCTGGGGGGATGTCCATGGACGCCCTCCCAGAACTGGACGACCATACTGTAGCTGTCTTTTGGCTATAGCGTGTTATTGAAGTGAATAAAGGTCTGGGCTATACAAAAAAAAGACATGGCTTTGATGCTGCAGTTGCCTGCAGAACTGGGAGGTTACGTGACTGCTGATTGCTTAATCCTCGGTCAGGTCTGAGCTGAGAGTGGTGACTGTCAGTCACCGGATCTCTGCTCTGCCTCTCTAGCACTCACTGGAACATCTGGCTGGTGAGGGGATGGGAGCGGCCTAGCCAAGCTGCTGGTCAGAAATCTGGGCAAATCCCGACATTACTGTCGGGATCCCTGCAGAGCCTGGACTGGCAGTTAACGTCTCTTTTAATCAGAGTTTGATATAACTATACAGGCAGACTCATAAGAATTTTAGCATGGCTTCTAGGGCTGCAGATTCTTGTTACATGAATCAGTGCTGTGCATCAACAACATCCAGCTTTTGTGAATGAGAACTGAAAAATCTAAAAATAGGATTTTTTGTACTCACCGTAAAATCCTTTTCTCTGACATCCATGGACTGACACGGTGTCTCTTTACACTTTACACGTGGGTTATGTCCCTGCTTGCAGGAGAAGACCTAGGCAGAATGTGAGATGTTATACATACATTCTAAAAGCCAGAGCTGAACAACCCCACCCAGGGGGCGGTCCCTCCGGACATAACCCTCCCACTACAGTCAGCAGACTTCAGTTCGTAACAAAGCAGTACAAACTTAAAAAGGAAGGGTGGGTGCCGTGTCAGTCCATGGATGTCAGAGAAAAGGATTTTACGGTGAGTACAAAAAAATCCTATTTTCTCTTATCATCCATGGACTGACACGGTGTCTCTTTACACTTTACACGTGGGATGTCCCAAAGCAGTGTCAAGAGGGATGGGAGCAGTATAAATGGAAAAACCAAAAACTTCACTCCAAGAAGGCAGAGCTCCTCAACGGAGGAGTTGCAACTTTAAAAAGCGGCCTGCAGCACCCTGCGGCCGAAGGAAGCATCCGAAGATGCAGCCACATTAACCTTATAAAACTGAAAAGGCATGAACAGATGACCAGGTCGCCGCCTTGCACACTTGTGCAACCGACGCTTGATGTCGGAAAACCCAGGAAGCACCAATTGCCCTGGTGGAATGCGCCGTAACCGGAAGGGAGGCGCCCGTCCTTTGAGAGCATAGGCATGAATGACGGTTTATCTGATTCCCCTAGAAATGATGGCAGACAAAACCGCTTGGCCCTGTTATGGACCAGAGACAGTCACAAACAGTGAGTCGGACTTCCGAATAGAAGCAGTAGCAGACAGGTACACCCGTAAGGCTCGTACCACATCCAATATGTGCAGCGCAAACTCTCTGGTATGCGATGGGTGAGGACACAAGGACGGGAGGACAATGTCCTCATGTAGGTGAAAGGTCGACACCACCTTTGGCTAAAAGGAAGGTTGCGGATGCAACTCGCCTTATCCTTATGGATGACTAAATATGGCGACTTGCAGAGCAAAGCCGCCAACTCAGACACTCGTCAAACAGAAGTGGTTGCCACTAAAAGGCCACCTTCTGAGACAAGACAAGAGGGGAATATCCCGGATATTCCCAAAAGGAGGTTCCTGGAGGACCGAGAGCACCAAATTCAGATCCCACGATGGGAGAGGAGGCTTGACAGGAGGGAGCACATGGCGAACCCCCCAACACAAGGTGCTAACCAAGAAAAGACCCGCTAGAGGTCGCTGAAAGAAGACGGCCAAGGCCGAAATCTGATCCCTGATGGTACTCAAAGCAAGCTTTTGGGTCACTCCACACTGCAGAGGACGCAGGATTCTGGGGATGGAATACGTCCGAGGACGCCAGTCCAGCGCTTCGCACATGGCGATATAAGCTTTCCAGGCACGGTGATAGAACTGCCTGGAGGAAGCCTTTCGTGTCCTTAACATGGTCAAAAATGACCGAGTCCGAGAGACCTCGGTCCCTCAACACCTGGCTTTCAACAGCCCTGCCGTTAAAGCCAGAGACTGTAAGCCGGATGAAACATAGGACCTTTAGACTGAAGGTCCTCCCTCATCGGCAACCGCCAGGGAACGTCCGCGACGAGACGTACCAGATCAGCGCACCAGTGACGCTGAGGCCAATCCGGAACAATTAGGATCACCAGAGTTTATATCAGGTGATAAGGACCCTATGGGGCCACCAACGCATCCGAGGCATCGCCCAAGGATCCCTGGATCTGGCCACAACCTCGACACCTTGCGATTGAGTCGAGAGGCCATCAGGTCCACCTCCGGCGTGCCCCACCGTCGGCAAAGGAGTTGAAATCTGCAAGGACCACTCTTCTTGGTCCGGCGTCTGGCGACTCAGATAGTCCGCCTGCCCATTGTCTATGCCCAGAATGTAAATGGCCTACAGAGTCGGCACGTTTCTTCCGGCCCACTTCAGGATACGGACTACCTCGGGAGCCGCAGCTGAGCTCCGAGTCCCCCCTTGATGGTTTACATACGCCACCGCCGTGGCGTAGTCCGACTGGATCCTGATGGAGCGACCCTGTAACCTCTCCGACCTGAGGAGAGACACAGTCTGATGGCCCGTATTTCCAGAACAGTGATTGGTAAACGGGCTCGTCCGGAGTCCAAGGCCTTGAGCCGACAGGACTCCCCAGACTCCACCCCAGCCCGACAGGCTGGTGTCCGTCGTGAGTACTGTCCATTGGATGGGAGGGGAACGACTTTCCGGACCGAAGAGCCGAGGATCTCAACCACCATGTCAGGGACGCCCTGACCAGGTGACTCACCTGGATCTGAAGATCCAAGGACAACGGGGATTTGTCCCAGGTGGACAAGATCTCCTTCTGCAATGCCCTGGTGTGTGATTGGGCATACGGAACGGCCGCTAAGGAGGCCACCACGAGTCCCAGGACTCTCATGCAAAAAACGGATTGACAACCATTTTCGGGATGTCAGCACCCGCACCGCAGACTGAAGTGCCAGCAACTTCTGCAGAGGTAGGATACCTTTGCCTCCAAGGAGTCCAGAATCAGACCTAGATACTCCAGACACTGAGTCGGGACCAGGACTGACTCCTGAATGTTCAGGAACCACCCGAAGTCCCTGAGGGTCTAATTGACGATAGTCACCTTTCTTCTAAGTCTGAGCCACGTTCTGCTGTTAGCAGAAGATCGTCCAGATAGCCCACGACAGCAATACCTCGCTGTAACAGAAGGCTAGAACCGGAGCAAGCACCTTGGTGAACACCCTTGGTGCCGAGGCTAGGCCGAAAGGAAGAGCCACAATCGATAGTAGAGTTCGCTGATCGCAAAGCGCAGAAACTTCTGGTGACTTGCGTAGATCGGAACATGCAAGTAGGCGTCCTTGAAGTCCAAGGACGCCAGAAGAAAATCCCTTTGGTGGAGAGTAGCGATCACCGTGCGAATGGATTCCATGCGGAATTTCTGCACCTTCTCGAAGGCATTCAGGGCCTTGAGGTCCAGGATAGGTCGAACCACGTCCTATTTATGGACCGACAAACAGATTCGAGTAGAATCCCTGAAAACTCTTGTGACGGAACCGGCACAATCACTCCATACCTGATCAAATCCTGTACAGCCCCCAAGAGGGCTGCCCGACGGGTAGGAAGGAGAGGAAGATTCGAGGGAAAGCATCTGTCTGGGGGCCAGGATCGGAATACTATCCTGTATCCTGAGGTGACCACCTCGCACACCCACCAGTCGGGAGATTCGGGAGGTCCACCGATTCGTGACCTGCGAAGTTGTCCCCCCACCCCAGAGTCGGGCGGAGGCAAGACTTCAAGCGGAGGCGGGCTTGGGAGCCGCTTGTTTGGCTTATGCACCCAGGGGCACTTGTGCCCACCAGCCGCACTGCCGTCAGTCTGAGAGGGCCTACCCGCGGATTCTGACTGACGAAAAAACCCCGTTTTCCTGGAAAGGAAGGCCCCTGTTTGCGGCGGGCCTCCTCACCCTTGCTAGTCTAAGGAAGAAGAGTGCTTTTACCTCCCGTGACATCCATGACGATGTCATCCAGAGCAGCACCGAAAGGTCTACCACCTTTAAATGGTAGATCCGTCAGGAGCTTCCTAAGGCTAGGTCAGCAGACCAGCATTTCAACCAGATAAGACGACGCAATACCACCGCCGAGACAGAGGCCCTGGATATTAAACGGGCCGCGTCCAACGTGGCGTCGCACACATAAACTAGGCCCTGAACCAGTTGGTGGGCCAGCGCAACTGTGTCTGTAGGAAGATCATGCTCCTGTACAGCTTGGTGCAACATTGTTGCCCAACCTGTAAGTGTTTAAGACACAAGGGTCGCCGCTACCACAGGCCGTAGGGCGGATCCCAACAAGGCAAACATGGCTCTGCTCACCACTTCTGACCTCCTGTCAGTGGGGTCCTCAAATGCAGGAGTCCCCATCCATCGGGAGAGTGATGGCCTTGTTCAACCGGGCGACTGGAGGGTCGACCACTGGGGGAGAAGCCCACTTTTTAAGTAGAGCATCTTCAAGGGGTATCTGATAGACAAACGCCGCGGGACCATAAAAAAATTCTTCTGCGGCTTTTCCCAGACCTTATCAATGAGCTGGTCAAAGAAAGTACATATGGAAAAACCTCTTTAGAAGGCCTGGCCTTAAAAGAACCAAAAGAGACTGTATCCGCCTGAGGTCCTGCATCCGCAGCATTTTAGCTTGAGAGTGTCCCTCACCGCAGTCATGAGTACACTAACAAGCGCCCTGTAATTTACTGACTCAGAACTGGAGTTTTCCTCATAAGGAATGTCCTGTTCAAAACCATCCAATACATTCAGAACTAGGGTCCTGAGCGGTAGTGGCTAGGCCCATATCTGAATCAGCGCACTGCCCTCATGTAGTAAGGTGGGGAGAGGGTGCTTTTTTGCTCCCTTGCGCTTGCATACAGCTCCCATCCTGGTCAGAAATGATTCCAGGACTGCCCACAACTGGTCCCTAGGGACCGCAGGTGCTGAAGCACTGCCTGTTGCCCACTGACATTTAAGGGAAGCTGGTGACAGAGACTCCATATTTCCCCCCTCTGGGACTCCTCAGATAAAAAGTCCACCCACATGCTTTGCTGACTGAGGAGGGGGCACCCAGGGGACTCACCAAACCGGACCAGGGACCGCTCAGTTCCGCTGTCTGTACCGCGCTGTGTCAGCGCTGGTGAGCTGTGAGGAGATTGTGAGGAGATTTGCGCTGATACAGCAGCGCAGGAGGCCAAAACTAGTGCTGAAGAGCGCGCGGGCTACAAGAAAATGGCCGCCACACTTCACTGAGGCGATCCGCGGCAAGATGGCCGCCATGACGCAGCTAAAGTGAAAAAAACAGCACACACACAGCGCCACTCGGCGCTCAGGCCCCAAAACACACAAAAAAAGGCCCCAAGCATATCTGCAGACCAGCATGAGCCCCCAAGAATAGTGTGACCCCCAGGCACCCCACACAGCACAGCGCCAGCAATGGTGACAGAGAGTGACAATGAAATACAGGGGGAGACAGGGAAAATCCCCCACAGAGAAACACACAGCTTTTTGTACTCACCTGCAGGCAGGAGAGACTACTTACCCGTCCCCTGAGGGACCCACTGGTGTGTTTCTGACAGGACTATCACAGTGCAGTACTGAGTAGCTGTCGGCCCGGTCAACCGCGAAAGATACAGTCAGTCAGGAACTGTTCAGTCTTGAGAGGACCGTGGGAGCAAGAAAGCAAACCCGGCCACCCCTGGAGTCATGGGGCCTGTCGTGAACTGAGTCTCACGCACACAAGGCGAGGATCAGCACGCTCGATGGTCGGACAGAGAAGACTACGAGGATATCCTGTACCCAACCTGTTGCCCAGCCGACAGTTGATAGAAGATTCTCAAAAATAAAATAAAAAAGAATTCCAGAAAAGGAATAAAAATAGGTCAGGAGACTGGCTCCTGAAAGAGCCACGTCTTCTCCTTCTGCTAGGCAGAAAAAACTGAAGTCTGCTGACTGTAGTGGGAGGGTTATGTCCGGAGGGACCGCCCCCTGGGTGGGGCTGTTCAGCTCTGGCTTTTAGAATGTATGTATAACATCTCACATTCTGCCTAGGTCTTCTCCTGCAAGCAGGGACATAACCCACGTGTAAAGTGTAAAGAGACACCGTGTCAGTCCATGGATGATAAGAGAAATATATTTTAAGATGTTAGACTGTGTCAGTTAGGCCTTTTTCCTATGGACAAAGACACCCATACTTGAGATTGTTTTGGTGTCTGCATCATCTACCAGCTTATGGAAGTGAATGCAGATGCAGTGGCTGCAAAGACACAGCTGCATGTCAACATTTTACAGCTGTGCAGGTGTGGGTGCATGAAGCCAAATGCAGACAGGGCTTCGGCTTCTTTCACATGGACAGCAGATTTTACTGCCCCCCTGAAAGAGCAATTCTGCAATGTTAAGAGCAACGTGGCCGTGGCAATGTGAACTTAATCCTCCAAAGTAAATTTGAGGCTGGACAGTCAGGGGGTGTTTTTTTTTTTGCCGGTAAATATTGCATACTAATATTTTGTGTAGCGGGGTCTCTCTTTTTACGGCCCCAGGACTACATTACCCAGAACCCCATTCGGCCCCAGGGACTCATGGGAGGGGTTACTTAAGCGAGAGGCGAGGGGGAGCTTGCTCTCTTGGGGACACGGCGCGTCAAGTGGCAAGTCATCCTGTGCGGATCGGCTGTGAAGTAAGGCCTGAAGCCTGAGGCCTACTTGAAGTCCGAAGAGCCTTCCACCATACTGTGGAGCCTGGGTGGATCCTGATCCGTCGTGATAGGACGTGAGCTGGATCGAGGACTCGATCGGAGCAGACGCTGTGTGCGACACACAGGAGGTGGAAGTCCCAGGCTTGGATCGCGCCTGGAGTGGTGAGCGGGCACCTGCCCATATCAATAGACTGAGTTGTGTTCAGGCCTATAGACTGCCTAGGCCCACTGTTTGCTCACCAGTGTTTCTTGGGGGGTCCGGTAGCGGGACAGAGTTGAAGAATCTACCCCCCCCCCCCCGTTTTGCCCTGTTATTTCAAGTTAACATCCAATGTGGATTACAAATGGTTATTCTTTTAAGTGCACCAACGAAAGCTGGCCGGTGAAGAAACCTTCATCCCTTAGGGGAAAGAGACTTAGTTCCATTCCATGTCAGGCCTGACTTAGGTGGGGAGTTTAGAAAGTTTGTGTTACTACGCCATAGGCGAGCACACGCTATAATAGCTCCGCGTGGTGGACACTGCGCAGCGCCATATTATTGTGCTGCACCTAGTACATTGATTGATGCAGGGCTCTGCAGACCCATGTATATGTTGCATGTTATACCTTGAATCCTTCATTACCAGTAAAGCTGATATATATATTTTATATTCTTGCCTCAGTATGTTGTCTGACTGTTTAGAGATTATTAAGTATAATACACCTGAGAGTGATAGGAGTTTAACCCTAGACTGACTGTGCCAGGGTGGGTCGAGTAAGATTGCCGGGGGTTGGCGGTGCTGCGTGCAGGGCCCGAAATCAAATCAGCGGCTCTCTTAATTGGGGGTAGCGCTACATTTGCATCACTGCTTCCCCAGCAGTGTTATCCAGGTCCCCCTTATCTCCTGCTGAAAAAAGCAATTGTTCACAAAGAACAATAGATTAAGATACCATTTACACAAAGAGAGCAAAAGTAAAAACATTTTTATGAATAGATCAATCTAAAATTAGGCTTGTTTCAGTTCATTTATTATGTGCTGCCAGCAGGGCTGGTGCAAGGATCTTTGACACCCTAGGCGAAACCTAATTTTGCCGCCCCCCCCCCCCCCAGCTGCGCCCCTGACTCCACTTTAACCTGCCCTTGCAACACATGTGACCTATCCGACCCCTACACTAACCCACCTGACAATTACACTGACCCCACCCTTACCTGAAAAATACACTGACCCCCCTTACCTGACACATACACTGACCCCCCACCCTTACAGGACACATACACTGACCCCCCCTTACATGACACATACACTGACCCCCACCTTACATGACACATACACTGACCCCCCCTTACATGACACATACACTGACCCCCCCCTTACAGGACACATACACTGACCCCCCCCTTACAGGACACATACACTGACCCCCCCTTACAGGACACATACACTGACCCCCCCTTACAGGACACATACACTGACCCCCCCTTACAGGACACATACACTGACCCCCCCTTACAGGACACATACACTGACCCCCCCTTACAGGACACATACACTGACCCCCCCTTACAGGACACATACACTGACCCCCCCTTACAAGACACATACACTGACCCCCCCTTACATGACACATACACTGACCCCCCCTTACATGACACATACACTGACCCCCCTTACATGACACATACACTGACCCCCCCTTACATGACACATACACTGACCCCCCCTTACAGGACACATACACTGACCCCCCCTTACATGACACATACACTGACCCCCCCTTACATGACACATACACTGACCCCCCCTTACAGGACACATACACTGACCCCCCTTACATGACACATACACTGACCCCCCCTTACATGACACATACACTGACCCCCCCTTACAGGACACATACACTGACCCCCCCTTACAGGACACATACACTGACCCCCCCTTACAGGACACATACACTAACCCCCCCCCCTTACATGACACATACACTGACCCCCCCTTACAGGACACATACACTGACCCCCCCTTACAGGACACATACACTGACCCCCCCTTACAGGACACATACAGTGACACCCCCCTTACAGGACACATACACTGACCCCCCCTTACAGGACACATACACTGACCCCCCCTTACAGGACACATACAGTGACACCCCCCTTACAGGACACATACACTGACCCCCCCTTACAGGACACATACACTGACCCCCCCTTACAGGACACATACACTGACCCCCCCCCCCTTACAGGACACATACACTGACCCCCCCCCCCTTACAGGACACATACAGTGACACCCCCCTTACAGGACACATACACTGACCCCCCCTTACAGGACACATACACTGACCCCCCCTTACAGGACACATACAGTGACACCCCCCTTACAGGACACATACACTGACCCCCCCTTACAGGACACATACACTGACCCCCCCTTACAGGACACATACACTGACCCCCCCTTAAAGGACACATACACTGACCCCCCCTTACAGGACACATACACTGACCCCCCCCTTACAGGACACATACACTGACCCCCCCTTACAGGACACATACACTGACCCCCCCTTACAGGACACATACACTGACCCCCCCTTACAGGACACATACACTGACCCCCCCTTACAGGACACATACACTGACCCCCCCTTACATGACACATACACTGACCCCCCCCTTACAGGACACATACAGTGACACCCCCCTTACAGGACACATACACTGACCCCCCCTTACAGGACACATACACTGACCCCCCCTTACAGGACACATACACTGACCCCCCCTTACAGGACACATACACTAACCCCCCCCCTTACATGACACATACACTGACCCCCCTGACTCCTACTTCCTGCACTACTCAAACACACTCCCCCCCTCCCCCTCACACAGCATGTAGATCGATCCGTCCTCCTCCTTACCTCTGCTCTTTGGTGCTTCGTCAGCCATCATCAGGGCTCTGCTCAGGGGCCAGGCCAGCGCCATCCATCCTCTCCACGGAGTCCCCGCCAGGGCCAGGCCAGCGCCGCGCCGCCGCCAATGCCATCCAGCCGCTCCATGGAGTCCTCGCTGGGCGGGAGGTCAGTCAGCTACTCCTCAGCCCCGCCCCTCCGCTGCACACACAAGACACACAGCGCCGCACCAGAGGGACAGGCTGGAGCAAAGGAGTCCCGGAGCGGCGCTGTGTGATTATACCTGTCTGAGGACTGAGGTGTGACAGCGCAGCGGGGCGCTCTGCGCTACACATGGGGGGAATTTGGTGGCGCCGTGGCGGCACACTGAATGGGGCCTGGCCAGCGATCAGGAGAGAGGAGAGCCTAGCTCACACTGTCACACAGGACAGAGGCTGTGGTTGCGCCCTAGGTGGTAGTGCGCCCCTAGGCTGCTGCCTACTTCGCCTAGTGGTAGCGCCGGCCCTGGCTGCCAGTAAAGTTAATGAACAGTTAACAGGTAAATATTAATTAGAGGAGCCTTTCTCTGCCTTTTTTACACAGATGAACCCTTCAAATAACTCTCTCAGGTCTCAGGGTTAACAAATATCATATCTACTCCATAGTATATTGCTGCGAACAGTAAGTTGTAGATATTAGGGATGAGCTTCGAGTTCGAGTCTAACTCATGTTCGACTCGAACATTGCCTGTTCGCCCGTTCGCCGAACAGCGAACAAATTGGGGTGTTAGCGGCAAATTCGAAAAGTCTATGGGAGAAATCTAAAGTGCTAATTATAAAGGCTGATATGCAAGTTATTGTCATAAAAAGTGTTTGGGGACCCGGGTCCTGCCCCAGGGGACATGTATCAATGCAAAAAAAAGTTTTAAAAACGGCCGTTTATTCGGGAGCAGTGATTTTAATAATGCTTAAAGTGAAACAATAAAAGTTAAATATTCCTTTAAATTTCGTACCTGGGGGGTGTGTATGATATGCATGTGAAGTGGCGCATGTTTCCCGTGCTTAGAACTGTCCCTGCATAAAATGTCATTTTTGAAGGAAAAAAAGTCATTTAAAACATGCGGCTATTAATGAATTGTCAGCTCCCGGCAATACATACAAAAGTCATTGATAAAAAAAAAAAAAAGCGTGGGGGTCCCCCAGAATTCAATTACCAGGCCCTTCAGGTCTGGTATAGATATTAAGGGGAACCCCGCCGCAAATTAAAAAAAAAAATGCGTGCGGTTCCCCCAAATATCCATTCCAGGCCCTTCAGATCTGGCATGGATTTTAAGGGGAACTCCACCCCAAATTTTAAAAAAAATGGCGTGGAGTCCCCTCAAAAATCCATACCAGACCCTTATCCGAGCACGCAACCTGGCAGGCCGCAGGAAAAGAGGGGGGGCGAGAGAGCGCCCCCCCTCCTGAACCGTACCAGGCCACATGCCCTCAACATGGGGAGGATGTCCCCATGTTGATGGGGACAAGGGCCTCATCCCCACAACCCTTGCCCAGTGGTTGTGGGGGTCTGCGGGCGGGGGGCTTATCGGAATCTGGAAGACCCCTTTAACAAAGGGGACCCCCTGATCCCGGCCCCTCCCTATGTGAATTGGTAAGGGGTACATTGTACCCCTACCATTTCACAAAGAAAGTGTCAAAAAATGTAAAAAAAAAAAAACACACACACCTTGGAAAAGTCCTTTATTTAAAAAAACAAAACGAAAAAAAAAAACATTCCAGCGATGAAATCCAGTGTCCCGCGGCGATCCGATGTCCAGTGCTGTCCGTCATTGGCTGAGCCTGAGCGGACCTGATGGGGAACTTCCTCCGCAGTCTATTACATGTATAGACCCGCCCCTTCTAAAGTTCCCCATCAGGTCTGCTCAGCCAGTGACTCGGTGTAAGGCTGAGGACCTGATGCGGAACGTGAGAATGGGTGGGTCTATACATGTATTACACAGTGAGGGAAGTTCCCCATCAGGTCCGCCCCCTCGGTATGTCAGACCGCGCCTACGTCATTGGCCTGAGCGGGGAACTTCCTTCACTGTGTAATTTAAATTTACACAGTGAAGGAAGTTCCCCATCAGGTCCGCTCAGGCCAATGACGTGGGCGGGGTCTGACATACCGAGGGGGCGGACCTGATGGGGAACTTCCCTCACTGTGTAATACATGTATAGACCCGCCCCTTCTCATGTCCCGCATCAGGTCCTCAGCCTTACATCGAGTCATTGGCTGAGCGGACCTGATGGGGAACTTTAGAAGGGGCGGGTCTATACATGTAATAGACTGCGGATGCAGTTCCCCATCAGGTCCGCTCAGGCTCAGCCAATGACGGACAGCGCTGGACATCGGATCGCCGCGGGACACTGGATTTCACCGCTAGAATGTTTTGTTTTGTTTTTTTTTTTTAATAAAGGACTTTTCCAAGGTGTGTGTGTTTTTTTTTAAATTTTTTGACACTTTCTTCGTGAAATGGTAGGGGTACAATGTACCCCTTACCAATTCACATAAGGGGGGGGCGGGATCTGGGGGTCCCCTTTGTTAAAGGGGTCTTCCAGATTCCGATAAGCCGCCCGCCCGCAGACCCCCACAACCACCGGGCAAGGGTTGTGGGGATGAGGCTCTTGTCCCCATCAACATGGGGACATCCTCCCCATGTTGAGGGCATGTGGCCTGGTACGGTTCAGGAGGGGGGGCGCTCTCTCGTCCCCCCCTCTTTTCCTGCGGCCTGCCAGGTTGCGTGCTCGGATAAGGGGTCTGGTATGGATTTTTGGGGGGACTCCACGCCATTTTTTTTTCATTTGTGGTGGAGTTCCCCTTAAAATCCATGCCGGATCTGAAGGGCCTGGTATGGATATTTGGGGAAACCGCACGCATTTTTTTTTTTTATTTGCCTGGTAATTGAATTCTGGGGGACCCCCACGCTTTTTTTAAAAATTGTATCAAGGACTTTTGTATGTATTGCCGGGAGCCGACAATTCATTAATAGCCGCGAGTGAGTTTTAAATGACTTTTTTTCCTTCAAAAATGAAATTTTATGCAGGGACAGTTCTAAGCACGGGAAACATGCGCCACTTTACATGCATATCATACACACCTCCTAGGTACGAAATTTAAAGGAATATTTCACTTTTATTTTTTCATTTTAAGCATTATTAAAATCACTGCTCCCGAAAAAACTGCTGTTTTTAAAACTTTTTTTTGCATTGATACATGTCCCCTGGGGCAGGACCCGGGTCCCCAAACACTTTTTAGGACAATAACTTGCATATTAGCCTTTATAATTAGCACTTTAGATTTCGAACGTTCGAGTCCATTGTATTTAATAGGGTTCTAAAGTTCACGCAAACATTCTGTCTGTTCGCAGGTTCTGGTGCCCACCGAAGGGGGGTGTTCGGCTCATCCCTGGTAGATATAATAAAAAATAAAGTGTCATACTTTGCATATTTTACACCCCAGGCTGCGCTAATTTACAAAATACAAAAATATGAATAATAACAATTAATAACAGCAAAAAAAAAAAAAAGAAATCTTAGAATGCTGATCAGTGGAAAGTACCCCTACACATTGGAGGTCAGTAAAGTATCCTTAGTTTGGTAGTCAGTGAGGGAAGGATCCCTTACACTGGTGGTCAGTGGGAAGAACGTTCCTAACATTGGTGGTCAGTGGGAAGAACGTTACTTACACTGGTGGTCAGTGGGAAGAACGTTCCTTACATTGGTGATCAGTGGGAAGAATGTTCCTTGTATTGGTGGTCAGTGGGAAGAATGCTCCTTCCATTGGTGGTCAGTGGGAAGAATTCTCCTTCCATTGGTGGTCAGTGGGAAGAATGTTCCTTCCATTGGTGGTCAGTGGGAAGAATGCTCCTTCCATTGGTGGTCAGTGGGAAGAATGTTCCTTCCATTGGTGGTCAGTGGGAAGAATGCTCCTAACATTTGGTGGTTAATGGCTAGAATGCTCCTTACATTGGTGGTCAGTGGGAAGAATGCTCCTAACATTTGGTGGTTAATGGGAAGAATGCTCCTTTACACTTGTGGTCAGTGGGAAGAATGTCCCTTGTATTGGTGGTCAGTGGGAAGAATGCTCCTTCCATTGGTGGTCAGTGGGAAGAATGTTCCTTCCATTGGTGGTCAGTGGGAATAATGCTCCTAACATTTGGAGGTTAATGGGAAGAATGCTCCTTTACACTTGTGGTCAGTGGGAAGAATGTCCCTTGTATTGGTGGTCAGTGGGAAGAATGCTCCTTCCATTGGTGGTCAGTGGGAAGAATGTTCCTTCCATTGGTGGTCAGTGGGAAGAATGTTCCTTCCATTGGTGGTCAGTGGGAAGAATGCTCCTAACATTTGGTGGTTAATGGGAAGAATGCTCCTTACACTGGTGGTCAGTGGTAAGAATATTCCTTAAATTGAAGGTCAGTGGGAAGAATGCTCCTTAGTAAGGCCTGCATAGGCTGAAACGCGTCAACTGTCTTGTTCCTAGATTTTTACCCCAACATTGTTTTCAATAGAGAAGATTGGATTTTCAAGTTGCGGGCTCATTTGACTGTCGTACACCTATGACTTGCAGGGTAGTAGCGCTGTCAGTTTTTGTTACCGTTCAGGCTCTGCACCTGTGTGAATAAGGCCTTAGATACATTATAATGACGTTTTCCTTTTGCAGTAACTCCTTATTCATGCCAGAGTTTTTGGGAATCAAAGATTGAACGGACCCTTCTACATTTACTTCAGCCACCGATGGGCGAGGTTTTTACGGCTGATCTGTTTGCAGTGTTTTGGGGACATATTTTATCACTCACAGTGGCGGGGATACTGGATTGTAAGCTTCTTCATGGATAATAAATAATAAGAGTCAATTAATGTTCTCTGTAAGGTGTGGAGAACCATGGTGGTACTATATTAATTAACAAAATAAATAAACTATATAATGAAAAGAAGAGAAACCAGTAGGGGACGTCATGGATTCCAGCGTGCTCTCATACCTCACCTAGGAGTCTAATAACACAAGAGGTGCTGCAGATACTAAAGTGGGGAATGAAGTCAATGTAACAGGACTTACTGGAAAAAAGTGAAAGCGTAATCTAGGGCTGCAACTAACGTTTATTTTCATAATCGATTAGTTGGCCGATTATTGTTTCGATTAATCGGTTAATAACCGTAAAAAAAAAATCAAAAAAAGGTAATTTTGCTGCGATTTGCATTTTGACATTTTTTTTTTGCCCAATTTGTTGTTGGGCAGATTAAAAAAAAACACAAATTGCCGCAAAAACACATTATTACATGCTTTTCTGCAGCTTCTCCATTGAAGTATATTGAACCAAAAAAACAAAATAGCACCGTTTTGCGTTAAAAAAAGTCCTTGCCCTTTCCAAATACGCAGCAGCTGAAAAAAATCATGGATGTAAACGTGTCCCATAGGAAACCATGTAAATGAACTGTAGTGTGTTTCTGCATAAAGCACCAAAAAACACAGAGGTGTGACCCAGGCCTGAGATGTTTAGTAACATAATGGGGTTAAAAAAAATAAAATTAGTACAAAAGAGCAAATAATCGCTACTTTAAGGGATTAATTTTTTACTGTGGGACAGTGAAAGTATTATTTTGGGTAGCGATTTGCTCTTTTTGTACTATAAAGGGCTCATTTTAGTTTTTTAACCCCATTATGTTACTGGCCGATTAATCGATTATGAAAATAGTAATCGATTAATTTCATAATCGATTAGTTGTTTCGGCCCTAGCGTAATCATTTGATCTGATAATGATATTTAGAATATTGCTGAGAAAATGGATTCTTAGGACATAACTAGTTAATAATTACATAGATGACTAAACACATCAAACACCTGTGTCTCTGGACTTCCGGCCGGATGTGAGTGAGGCAGCACGAGTTCTTCTGCAGCTCCGTTACTCCTGTCTACTATCCGGGTCTGTGGAGTGCCTGAACCGGCCACTGTGATACAGCTGCACGGGGGAAGGTGCCCTGACGCTGCGGATGTCTCCCTCGGCTTCAAAGAGGCTTAATAAGGCAAGTAAAAGCCGTCCTCAGCAGCGCTCCGGGAAGCACACTGCTGCTAGCCCCGCCCCCGCCATCTTGTCTCCCTCACTTACGGAGCAGCGTGCCAAGCCAGCCAGAAAGAGGATGGATCAGGCTGGAGAGGCAGGGGTGAGGGATCCGGTGTTCGATCAGGCCCCAGTTGTGGACACAGAGGCTATCACTGGGCCGATTCTGGCCGCGATTAGTGCCAGCAAAGCAGAACTTATGGGGCGTATTGACCACCTCTCCTCAGAATGCAATTTGATCAGGCATGACTTGGACAAAATCCGGGGCCGTCTGACCACAGTGGAAACGCGGGTGTCTGATGTGGAGGACACCTCCCGAGACCATGGTGCACAGCTTGCTGATCTCCGAGACCAGGTCAGGGCGTTACAACACAGAGCCATAGACGCAGAGGACCGCCAGAGGAGAAACAACGTTCGGGTAGTGGGGCTCCCCGAGGGGGCTGAGGGGGACAAACCAGAGAAGTTTGCGGAGCTCCTCTTCAAGCAGCTGCTGTCCCTGAAAGATCTCCCCCCTACCTACGTGGTTGAGCGCGCTCACAGGGTCCCCACTGGCAACAGGTCCCAGGGAGCTTATCCCAGACCTTTCCTGGTTTGATTCCTGAACTATCGGGATAGGGACATGATACTCACACAAGCCAGACAAGCTCAGGAGCTGCGCTTTGAAAACACGCGGGTAATGCTATTTCCAGACTTCTCGGCGGCTACGCAACAGAAGAGGAGATCATTTAATGAGGTCCGTAAAAGGCTGCGGGAGAAGGAGGTCAAGTACAGTATGTTGTACCCCAGCAAGCTCCGGGTTCAGTACAAAGGATCGGTGAAATTTTTTGAGCATCCGGAGGAAGCTTGTGAGTGGATGGACAAGGAATTCTGAGATCCATGGGTCTGCCTGCTGTGTCACATCTGGACTGGTATGTTTGGTTGGGCACCCCCCCTAGTTAATCTACACTATGTTGCTTCGGATGGTTTCCTGAGAGTAAAAAGGGGGGGGGGGGGTCGTGGCTGTGGCGGGAACCATGGCAGCCCGCTTAGGCGCAGGTATCCTCCTCATGATTTCAGCCTGGGCTCTAAATGGCGTCCTTGTGTTTCAATCTTGATAAACTGACCTTTGATTGCCCGAAGGGACTTAAGGGTCGTTTTTGGATTATGGTTTTTTCTCAGGCTGCTTCATTGGGGCTCTCATCCAATATGGCGAAAAGGTGTCTTTTCACCTTTACGGGTGGCCACTTTAGATGTTTTATTTTTTCGCCCTTGTATTTCTACCCTTTTTACTGTTCTTTATTGCATATGTTGGGACTGCACCGGGGGCCGTTTTTCGTGCAGCTATTGCCCATTAGGATTGCCATTCCAATATATTCTGAAAGGAGTAAGCGGAAGTTGGTGAGGATTTTCAACGGAACTGCCGAACTTTCAGTCGCAGCGGCGGGAAGTCACTGCAAGTTTTTTGTGTTTTTGTTCAGGGTATATGCTACTTACCGGACTGGGGATGTTAGTTTCTGGTATAAAAGCAGGGGTGGGTTTGGTTAGAGTCACAGCTCGATATATGTGGTCACATTTTGATTGTGTAATGGTTGCTCTGGAGGTTTGTGCTGAATCGGGGGATCTTTCCCCTAAGTGGAGACTATCATGTATTAGGTATTATACATACTTCTGTCATGGCGAATGAGATTAAAATAATCTCTTGGAATGTTCGGGGCCTGAACCACAAGTTTAAGAGGGCCTCGGTATTCCAATATCTAAAATTGTTTCGACCACATGTCATCTTCTTACAGGAGACGCATTTGGATGGCGGTAGAGTGCTTTCCCTTCACAAACCTTGGATTCAAACTGCACTGCATTCGACCTACTCCACCTTTGCTAGGGGAGTCTCTATCCTAATTAGTAAGACTGTGCCTTGCAAGATTCACCAGGTGTTTTCTGATCCGGGTGGTAGATATGTGGCAGTGGTTATGGAGATGTGTCATAAAGCCATGGTAGTGGTGAACATTTATGTACCTCCACCGTTTAAGAATCAAATTTTGTATGACTTGTTGTCTAAACTCGCACCATATGCTCACCTTCCTATTCTAATGTTGGGAGACTTTAATGCTGTCCTTGAGGCGGCGTTGGACTCTTCCAGTCCGGGTAGGGTGGATTCTGTAGATCTGAATGATTGGAGAGATGTAGCGGATCTTACTGAGTTATGGCGTTGGAAACATCCAATGGACAGATGTTTCTCCCATGTGTCAGCGGCTCATGGGTCGGCGGCCAGAATTGATCTGGCCTTTGGAAACAACTTATTATTGTCATATGTTAAAGAGGTTGCTTATCTGGCTGGGGGTCTGACCGATCACAATCCCCTTGCTGTTACCCTGGCTTTTGGGTCAGGGGCGAGGGGGGGTGGCTGGAGGCTCTCACCAGGATGGTTGCAAAATGAACAGGTTTCGGCCCAGCTGGATGAGACCATGCGGTCGTACTGGTCTCTTAATGCCGGTTCGGCGGACCCTCACATTGTATGGGACGCATATAAGGCAGTGGCAAGGGGGGAGTACATCTCTGCTGTTAAAAAGGTACGGGTGCAGGATAATGAGGAGAATGAGCTCTTGCAGCAACGGGAGAGTGCGAGGGCTCATGCGGACCTTCCTACGGAGGCTTCGTATGAGAACTTGTTGGAAGCGCAGCGAGCTTTGTCCACACATTTCACGGGGCAAGCGCGGGTGGAGATGGCAAAAAGGGCGCAGACTGTATTTGCAGAGGGCGACAAGAATGGGAAACTCTTGGCCATGCTGGTCGCTGACTATCACCCGCTGACTAACATCCCAGTTATTAGAGACAGAGGGGGGTTTCTAGTTGGGGAACCGGAGGGTATTTTGCAGGAGTTTGTCCGTTTTTTTCCCGCTCTTTACTCCCCTATACCGTCCTATGACCTCTCGGCATTGGATTCTCTGTTAAGCAGCCTGACCATACCGAGTTTGTCGGCGGATGACATGAATTTTTTGGATGCCGAGATCACGGTAAAAGAAATTCAGAGGGCAATATTCACTTTCCCCCCGAAAAAAGCCCCTGGACCGGATGGTATTCCGGCCGACTTCTACAAGACTCATGTTGAAATAGTAGCCCCTAGGCTTAACTGCCTCCTAGCATACTGCCATGAACATGACACATTGCCCGACTCTATGCTAGAAGCTTATATGGTCCTCCTGTTAAAACCAGGGAAGGACCCGACAGACTGTGCCTCCTATCGACCAATATCCCTGTTGAATATGGATCTTAAGATCTTAACGAAAATATTAGCACTTAGACTAGCCAAGGTACTCCCCTCTATAGTAAATATAGACCAAACAGGGTTTATGCCGGGTAAGTCAACTGACACTAATCTGAGGAGACTGTTTACCCACTTGCAGATTAGCCCCAGGGATAGTGGTTCAAGGGTCGTGGTCTCCATCGACTTCGAGAAGGCCTTCGACTCAGTGGATTGGCAGTACATGTTTAGGGTCCTGGAGGTCATGGGATTTGGGCCACGGTTTAGGAAATGGGTGTCCATGTTGTACAGGAGTCCGAGGGTGGCGATCAGACTGGGAACTTCCACCTCTGATTTTTTTGCGGTGGGGAGGGGGACTCGGCAGGGGTGCCCGCTATCCCCTTTCTTGTTCTCCATAGCCCTGGAACCATTGGCAGTGGCACTAAGATCCTCCAAAGACATTAGATCCATCCGGGTGGGTACAATAGACGAGACCCTGGCGTTGTACGCAGATGATCTACTGTTGTTCCTGGAAGACCCGGCATCCTCTCTGCGTGCGGCCCTGGGAATCATTGATCATTTTGCCACCTTCTCGGGCCTCAGGGTAAACTAGGGTAAATCCTCCATACTTCCGATAGATGCCGGGGCCAGGGGTATGGCTGACACAACCTTACCACTACAGCGGGTCACGTCCCTAAAATATCTGGGAGTGCAAATCACTGCGGATGTGCGGGACTACCTGACCCTAAACTTAACACCATTAATAGCACTCCTAAAACAAAAGGTGCAGATGTGGGTAAAGCTTCCATTATCCTTGATAGGTAGGATTAGCTTGCTGAAAATGAAGTTCCTCCCTGTCATATTATACTTTCTGAGGCATGCGCCTATCTGGGTTCCGAAGTCGTACTTTCGGAAAATTGATAGTATCATTTCCTCCTTTATCTGGGCTCCCGGGTCCCCGAGGATAGGGTTAAAAATAATACAAGAACCTGGGGATCGGGGGGGACTGGCGCTGCCAGACTGGCAGAAATATTACCTAGCGGGACAGATGGTCTTTGCTCATAGATGGCTAACGGCTGAGGATGGGGATGCTGCTACGGTATTGGAGGCGGCTCACTTAGGAGCATATGATAGTCTTCGTTTTGCGCTTTTTAGAGGCACCAGGTCAGAACTGCCCCTAACGATAACTATGAAAGCCACTATCAAGGCGTGGGAGATGGCGGTGAAATTAGCGTGCCCTAGTTATGGGGGATTGTCACCCTCGACTCCCTTATGGATGAATCCGACCCTATCAGAATTTTTTCACTTACCAGACCCTATGATTTGGGCGGTTAAAGGGATAAAAACATTGGGGGACCTGACCTCATATGGAGAATTACTAACCTTTTCCCAATTACGGGTGAGACATGATCTACCCAACTCATACCTGTTCAGGTTCCTGCAGGTTCGCCATGCCTTCCTGGTACAGTTCCGAGAGAGGAGGGTGGAATCACTACCCTCGTCGCTTGAAACCTTGCTGGCGGATGGAGAGCTAACTAAGACGCTCTCGGTGTCATACAAGGAATTCTTTAAGGCAACCCCCCCGGCTCTCACTAGGTGTAGAGAGAGGTGGGTGGCGGAGGTTCCGGAGGTACAGGGGGAGGACTGGGATGAGTTATGGATACGACCGTTTCAGCACCTGGTATCCGCCAGGGACAGGCTGATCCAATTTAAATTTCTACATAGAAGCTATTATACCCCGGCCAGATTGGGTAAAATCTTTCCGGAGACCACATCGGAGTGTTGGAGGTGTTCCCACTCGCCTGCGGACGCGGATCACATTTTTTGGCAGTGCCCCCTGATACAAAGATTTTGGACCAATGTCACCTCTTGTCTTGCTGAGTTGCTATCGGTACCAATACCCATGACTGTGAGGGTTTGTATGCTGGGCCTGGTTGACGAGGTTGTACCAACCAGGGCAATGAGAACTATGCTGTCTGTAGTACTCTTCTACGGCAAAAAAGCTATCTTGTTGCATTGGAAAAAACCTGGTGCGCCAAGTGTTCCCTTCTGGAAAGGCCTGGTTAACTCCATGCTGCCTTACTACAGGGCCACATATGAAGCGAGAGGATGTAAGAAAAAGTTTGATAAAGTGTGGCACTCGTGGTTAGAATCCAGATCCACAGTGGGTTGATGGAGGTAGTTTTATGAGGGCTGGCGGTGGGATTGGTGAATCAGGAGTGGGTATGTCTAATGTAACAAATGGTCTGTAAGCCTTTACACTATTTTTCATTATATATGCTATTATTCCCCTGCAAATCTTTGTGTCCATCTTTTATTTTTCCTGTCCCCGTTCTCCTCCTCCCCAAGGGGAGGAGGGGAAGGGGTCTCAAAGCCAAGCTATCCTGACTAGGAGCTGCACAAATGACTTCCTATGGGCTAGGATATGGTTGAAAGATCTTTTCAGGTTTTGAGCTGTGACTCTGGGGTGGGGGGAGGGAGGGGAGAGGGGGGGGGAAGGTGTTAGTTAGTCGGTCTATGTTAGACAGATTGGCCATGTTGGTCGTGAATGGATAGTGTCTAGGACACGTCCAAATGTTGTATGTTTGATACGCATTCAAAAACAATAAAAATAATTTTAAAAAAAAAAAACCCACCTGTGTCTCTGAAACAATGCATGCTTTGAGTCCCACTCAGATGCACACTATTTTGCCCCATTCACACCAAGGTTTTTATCTGGCTGCCTGTACATCCCTATGTATAGCAGGTTTACAAGCATATTTGTGTGCTTTTTGCTAGTTGGCTGATGGCTAAATCGGTATTACAGAAAACAACGGGGCCTTACAACATAGTGATACCCAAGTTTCCCTGTTTATTTCCAGCTATATAAATAAAAGCATAGGTATTCTAGGCAAATGCCTTTATTAATTTCACCTGTCCATATAATTCTCAGGAAATATAATTAAAAACAGTATTGAACTCAAAACTAAACATGTTTATATATTGCAGCTTACCAATCATTAGATATGGTGGCTGCATTAGTTTCCTTTTTTTTTACTTTTTCCCCTCTGTTTTCACCTTGTGATCTGGCCAGTAACAAACCTCCTGTAATAGAGTGCACTCACTCTGGATGAATGAGCACAGGTGGCAACATTTTATTTTTATTTTGAGATTACGCTTTTACCTGAATAAATAAAAGCGGATCATCATAAGCACCCCTGTCAGTAGAGTTGCACCGATACCGATACTAGTATCGGTGCCGATACCGAGCATTTGCACGAGTACATATACTCATGCAAATGCTTCCGATGCCTAATCTGATACTTGTGGTGTCCTCAGCATAGCGGGGAGTCCCGGCAGCCTCACAGATGATCGGTATGGGCAGTTACAGGCACCGATCTCCCTGTATACCTTTCAGTAAAGCAGCTGACAGCCGCGGGAGGGAGAGGAGAAGCGGATATACAGGGAGATTGGTGCCTGTAACTGCCTGCACTGATCGTTCCGAGCTGTCCCCTGTATTCTCCTCCAAGTCCCCCAGGGTCCTGCTCTTGCCTCCCTCTGTGCCCCCCCCCCCCCGTCCTGGATCTAAATATGTCATTTACTGGCTCCTTCCTTTTCTGAATAAACCGAGTCAGTAATCACTGACTGTCCATTCATAGCTGTCACTGAGCATCGTAAACTGTGTTTACAACGTCTCAGTTTATGGATGGATAGGAGCCGCTGTCTCCTGTCCATTCATCTTCAGTTCAGCTGAGGCTGCTGAGAGAGGGACTGGGGAATCTGTGTCCTCAGTCCCTTTCCCTGTCTCAAAGGGGAGATGTCAGGGGTCTGTTTAGACCCCTGATATCTCACCACAGCCCCCCAACAGGGCTGATTAAATAAAGGATTAGTAATAAAAAATATTTAAAACATTTTAAATTGTAAAAAGCAAACAAAAAAAGAAAAAAACACTGACACCGTCCACTTGGCTGACCCTTCCCCAAAAAAAGAATATATATATAAATTGTTAAAAATAAAATAAAAAGAAAACAAAATACTGACAGTCCACGCCTCATCAGTGCCCATCAGTTCTGCATATTAGTGCCACTGTCACATGACGTTAAAAAAAGTATGGATAATCGCATTGGCGAGTACTTGAAAAAAGTATCGGTACTTGTACTTGGTCTGAAAAAAGTGGTATCGGTACAACCCTACCTGTCAGTGGTAAATGGTTTGTCTCAACCCCTGGATCAACTTTACCTATAAATGTTAGTACCCAGTTATATTCTGTACATTTAGGAAAGAATCCAGTTCTTTTTTAAAGCAATCTACTGAGCAGGCCAGAACCACCTCTGGAGGGAGTCTATTCCACATTTTCACAGCTCTTACTGTGAAGAAACATTTTCGTATTTGGAGATTAAATTTTTTTTCCTCTAGGAGGTAAAGAGTGCCTCCTTGTCCTCTGTGATGACCTTAAAGTGAATAACTCAACACCAAGTTCACTATATGGACCACTTATGTATTTGTACACGTTGATCATATCCCCCCTTAATCTCCTCTTCTCAAGAGTGAATAAATTCAGTTCCTCTAATCTTTCCTCATAGCTGAGCTCCTCCATGCCTCTTATCAGTTTGGTTGCCCTTCTTTGCACTCTCTCCTGTTCCCTGGTATCCTTTTTGAGAACTGGTGCCCAAAACTGAACTGCACATTCCAGATGAGGTCTTACTAATGATTTGTACAGGGGCAAAATTATAGTACAAGAAAGGACTTTGCTCGCTTTTGAAACCACAACTTGGCATTGCATGCCATTATTGAGCTTATGATCTACCAAACCCCCCAGATCCTTCTCCACCATTGATTCCCCCAGTTGTACTCCCCGTGGTATGTATGATGCATGCATATTCTTAGCCCCCAAGTGCGTAACTTTACATTTATCAACATTAAACCTCATTTGCCACTTAGTTGCCCAAATAGTGTGCTGAGCTTGACTTGTGAATTAAAAAACGGGTTTAGTTTGCACACATTTACAAATGCATGCATACAGTGCCGGGACAAGGTCATCCAGTGCCCAGGGCAAGGATGCCAGACTGCGCCCCCCTTTCCCTTAGGGTTAGGGTGCCCCCATCCCTGCAATAAACCATTGCACCCAGGGCAACTGTCCCTCCTGCCCACCCCTTGTCCCGGCCCTGCATGCGTAAGCTGCAGAGCCCATTTTGCGGCACCCCATTATTATCTGCAGTCCTAACGCTAAATTTTGAGAGCGGAAGCACATGCATTATAATGGATAGGCAGAGGGCAGGTAAGCCTGGAAGGAGCCCACCCCTCCTTAAGTGCACAGAGGAATTTTGCATCAAAACACACTTCTACATACCAGACTAAGGGTGGGGCTTAGTGGGAAGAAGGTGATTTTCATGGCCCAAAAGATTTTTAATATGTTGTCCCTACCCAAAATAGGGGTCCTGTAACCTATCCTGCACCATGCCCCAAAGAGGATAGTTTTGCTGCATCAAAGTAAAGAAGTGTACCTGGTAGAGTACATCTGGGGAGAATACTAAAAGGAAGCTTAAGGTGTTACTAAAGCCACAACAGTGAAAGCAGTCTGTATATGCAGCACAGCATGCTTGTTATACTCACTGTGGAACTTAAGGGGTTAATCCTCTGCATTGTGTAAAAAGGCTGTTTTATCCTGTATGCACAGATCCTCCCCCTCCTGCACTGTCTATCTGGGGAAGGCCAGCTAGCACAGGCACAGTAGCCAACCTGCACATGCTCAGTTGCGTCTTTTATGCTGGAGAGAACAGTTTCTTGTTCTCAGAGCTAGCCAGGTCACCTGATATTGACATCACACATGTGGGCATGTATACAGGCTGCAGTAAAAATCTCCTCATTCCTGAACTCTCAGCACTGAAGAAACAGTACAGTTTATGATGCAACTGTGGTATACAGATCATCCAAAAAGATATATAGTGGCAGTATTTTAATGTATGTAGCGGTAGCCTCACTCTCCCTCTCGGTTTTCTCGTTTGAGTGGCTTGTGTCTAGGGGTACCTGGGAGACGAGAGTGCAGGAACACTACGCCAAGCTCTCCCCTCGTATGTGTATGAGGGTTGAGCACAGTCACTTGAATTACCTCCGGGTCTGTTCACTGCATACGAAGCCTCCAGTTGTTCCATGGAGATTTGTCTGCCAATAATAGAGCCCCACACCAATCAAAAGTCCAACACTCCTTTATTTCTGCTTTCAGGGTGAACACGATTAGTTGAACCTTTAGTAACAGACAAACAGGGGTGTGGATACGAGTAGGCCCAGGCACAACTGAACTCTCCTATTCCTTTGCTAGCGAATAGGCCTGGCGCATGGTCTCTGCCACCGACCGGATGAACCGTTGAGGCCCCTGCCACAGGCCTGATAGCAGGTCCCTGCCACTGACCTGAGTTGAATAGTTGGACCGCTGCCACCGGTCATAGAACATGAACCACCTTCCTCTATGAACTTGGCCCCTGTTCGGGAAAGATATCCCTCCGGGCGGTCTCCAGAGGTTCACCCGGTACTGGCAATATGCTGCACCAGATCTTCAGATGAATCACTCCTCCGGTCCCTTACGCCTCTGGATTCGGGTGCCCAACTCCCGGGGCACCCTAGGACAATCCCTCCCTCACGGGACCCAGCGGAAGGTACTGGGCCCCAGGCCTCCGGCTGAGTACCTCACCCCAGACTGAAGGTGTCTGGGATGGAAGACGAACTCCAAGTGTCCAGGCCTAGGCCGCCTGGACACCGACCGCGGACAGCAGGCCTCAGGCTGAAGGTGCCTGGGACTCGAACCTCGTGGCGAAGATGTCCGCCCCCTTTATACCCCCTCCCAGCAAGCACAGCGGGTTCCCCGCCCCGCCGTACAACCGCTGCGAGAGGTCACAAAGGGTACGGCACTGCAGTGATGGTTCAACCCCGGCCCAAAGTGACAGCGCCACCTGCTGGGCCGCAGGGAACTAGACATCACTGATGTCTTCACCAGATTTAAAAGTATATACCCGCTACATGTAAAAAGAAGATTTTTAATCTGTGGGCACTGTAGGGGGCGGATTAACTATTTTCATATTACTGGGCCTAGTAACACTTTAAACTCATCACATGTATAAAGATTATAATCAATGTGACAGTGCTGCACCTACCTGATTGGCAGCTGACACTTTTAAAACAGTAAACCCCCAATATGTGAACATAAAATGAATAACCATCCAGTATGTGATCCAATTCTTATGGTGGGCAATAAATAAAATGATACCATGTAAATATTATCAGTATACAAAATATAAAAAAAAATGTATAATACACCTTGAAACTGTATCAATATACAAATAATTATCACTTGCATCAGTGCATATCTGTGTGTAAATGTCCTCTTTGTATTAAATCAGTCTCCTCATAAAAACAATATCCAATAAATTCTTTGCATCCAAAGAAAATCTTCTTATATTCCACCTTGCGTGTTGTGTTAGCTTCATACACAGTGATTCCCACCACCGTTCACCTCAAATGGTGGACATTCGGTTAAGGCCTCACTTGGATACCTCCTCCTGTTGCCACTTTAGACAATCTAAAACATCTCCACATAAATGGTTGGCCCTTTAAGAGATCGCAAATTCTTCCTGCAATGGACTCCTATAATAAAGTGGTTCCCCATAGTGTAGAATGCCTTAGTAAAATGTTTTTATTAATTCAAATTGCACTTACATATAATTAAAAAGCAATAGCATGTATAACAGAACAGCAGAGCCGTGGCTCGCGCATCACTTCCTGTTCCAGCACTCAGTCACCTAGCTCCGCCCAACGCGTGTTGTCATGGTCACGTGATTTCTCAGGGGTACATGGCCTAATGCTTACAAACTACTTTTATGGTGGTGACTGTTTATATTCTTCATAGCAACTGACTACACCTTAATACAGGTGTGCCCAACCAGTGGCCCGGGGGCCACATGTGGCCCACGGAGCCCTCTGATGTGGCACATGACCTCCTGCTCTGGGATGGAATAAAATAGAATAGAATACTGTTATTAAAGGTACGTTTTTATTACTAAAATCACAGTGTGTGTATATATGGGCATATCTGTTCTGCAGTGGTTACTGGGCTGCTTTCAAACTGATCAACTGTACCTGTGGGTTATCTGCACTAAGCCATAGACTTCTATTACCTGCTAGTTTGGTGTGCTGAGAGTAGAGTGGGCTCTATAGAGCCAAATGGGCTGCCATCCATCCACTCCACACATTGTGGCCTGCGACCGGTTACTAAGTCGCTTAAGTGGCCCTTGCTCTTCAAAAGGTTGGGCACCCCTGCCTTAATACAACATAAGAAAGTAATAAAACTATGAGAATATCGTCTCCTCCTGATATACATCCCCCTCATATATCCCTAATGCTATATGGATATAAAAAGTATTAAAAATATGATAAAAGAACTACAATATAATTGTATATATAATATGTACACATAAACACTAATATACATGGCCATATAGACAAGGGTCGGAGGTGAACACATAAACACCACTAGTGATCACTGACGTTCAACAGTGGTCTCATAAAATGGTTTCCTGTACAACCTACTCTGTCAATAAAAAGGGGCCAATTCTCTACTGCCAAGGAGCGGTGAGAGATATAATATTGCACAATATACAGTACAAATAAAAAGTGAAAAACATCTGGCGGACATCCATGTAGACATCTGGCTGACATCCACCAAAAAGGCGAAACAAAGTACCTCTGACCATCACGTTAATAATAAAGAAGGCACCATTACTTGTTTAGCTCTGAAATAGAGCTCATGCTGTCCTTCATGTGCATTTTGTTATTTTGACTTTCTAAATACTCACCTACTGCGCTCAAATGCAAGCTTTTTAGAACATTAACTGACAATTTATCCAAAGGTTTCACATTTAGAAATGTCATGTTACTGTGAAAAAGTACTGATTGCGGCATAAGAAATAGGTTTTAGAAGCCGTACAGCAAAGCACTAATGGCAGTGAATGTCAAGGACTCAGGAATGTGCCTTGGCTGCAATTAATAGACAATTATCAGCAATTATAATCTCGATATGGTGCATAATCAGTGTTCACGCTTCCATTTATGAAACTAAAGGAAATGTTGCTTAAAAGGGAAACTAGAATTATTTTGGAGCACAATTATTTTACCGTTTCATTTTGAAGAAGAATTTTCAGATATGGAATTTAACAAAATGGCATTGGTCCAGTCCAAAGCATTTTCTGATTGGACCAGATGGAGGGCGTGACATTAATGTTTCACCTTTCCACCTCGTCCAAACACAGAACACTTTGCATTTACTGAGAAAATGCTAAATATTTTCTAAATGGCGCTGTGTCATGGGTGACCTCCAGTGTTTAGAATGCAGCAGGGTAGCTGCTCAGTACAGGACTGGGAAGCCAGTGAAGATCACTGGAGTAGTCATGCCTATTATAGTGATTTCAAGGTTCTAGAGCAGGGGTCTTCGAACTATGGCCCTCCAGTTGTTCAGGAACTACAATTCCCATCATACCTAGTCATGTCTGTGAATGTCAGAGTTTACAATGCCTCATGGAACGTGTAGTTCCACAACAGCTGGAGGGCCGTAGTTTGAAGATCCCTGTTCTAGAGGGATCTAACAGATGTGGTATATGCATAGTTATGATTCCAGCTGGACCAATGTAACTACGTCAAAATATCCATACCTGGTCCTCTAATCCCTCTAAGTCGGATCTGGGTTCTAGGAACCTGCTAGTGGCAGTGGGTCTGAAACTCTGGGACCTATAAAAGGTAAAGTATAACCTTGCCTCGCAGATCCCCCTAGGAGCCTCGTTCCTTGGGGATTCTAGGTTCTCCCTGGCATTTGATCACCTGGAGTCTTTTCAAGTATGGGTTGACCACGGTCTGACCACGCTGGAGGATTTCTTCCATGACTGGAAATTTGTAGCTTTCTCCATTTTACAAGCTCGTTATCGTATCCCAACTAGAAATTCTACCATTACCTCCAAATCCGATTTTTTTTTCAAAAGCATTATACTGGACCCACCTCTGATTCAGGTACCTTTTTTGAGGGCCTGTGCCATACGGCCCCTCGACAGAGAGGTCTTATTTCGGGAGTCTATAAATCTTTAGAAACGGTTAGCGAAAGCCCCATACTGAAATATAGGTCCCAGTGGGAACAGGAACTACGCCTTGGGAGGAGGACTTGGACTGGGTGACAGGCTGGCAGAATATGTGGAAATTTACCAAATCCTTGACGGTCAGGGAAACCGCTATAAAATTGCTAACTCGCTGGTATTACACCCCTCTTCGCCTGAGTAAAATTTATCCACAAGCCTCCCCCTCTTGCTTCAGAGGTTGTGCTCACCAGGGCTCCTTCTTATGCCGCGTACACACAACCGTTTTTCATGGCGTGAAAAATGCCATTCTTTTTAATTGCTCATTAAAAACGATCGTGTGTAGGCTCCAGAGCATTTTTAACGACGTGAAAAATGGCCTAAAAAAAATTAGAACCTGCTCTATTTTTTCACGTCGTTTTTCACGTCGTTCTTTTTAACTTCGTGAAAAACGGTAGAGTGTATGCTTTTACGAGGGGAAAAAAAATGCGCATGCTCAGAATCAAGTATGAGACGGGAGCGCTCCTTCTGGTAAAACTAACGTTCGTAATGGAGATAGCACATTCGTCACGCTGTAACGGACTGAAGAGCATGAGGCTGAAACGCGCGAATCGGCTCTCACCAAACTTTACTAATACGGGGATCAGCAAAAGCAGCCCAAAGGGTGGCGCAATCCGAATATGGAACTTCCCCTTTATAGTGCCGTCGTACGTGTTGTACGTCACCGCGCTTTGCTTGAGCATTTTTTTTCACGATAGTGTGTAGGCAAGGCAGGCTTGAGAGGAAACATGAAAAATCACGTTGAGAAAAACGTCCTTTTTTTAAATGACATTAAAAACGGTCGTGTGTACGCTGCACAACACTTGTTTTGGGAGTGTGAAAGATTCCAAACTACCCGGAAGGAGGCTCTGGAGCTGATAGACAAATTGGCGGGTGGACCCGTGGCTCTGACACACACTCACTGTCTTTTGTTTCAAAGTCTACCAGATACCTCCAAAGACCTTATGAAATTAATCCACTCTATTTGTATTGCTATGCAGTGGGCTATTGCATTGCACAGGAAGACGAGTTTGGTTCCTTTCACGCAAGTTGTCGCACGTGTAGATCAGATTATGCTGTCTGAAAAAATATATCACACCTTACATGACTCCATCCCCTTGTTTGATGCTACGTGGAACCTTCTTGTTTAGACTTCAAGACTGACCTGAACTTTTGTTTTTATATTGATTTCCCTTTCTGTTTTGTTTAGTATTTTACCTTTCATGGTACACTCATACTGCCATCATTGGTTCCATGTGTATGGCAATCCTTTTATTCTCAATAAAAAAATGTTGAAAACAAAAAATATCCATACCTGGAATTCTGTGTAACATTGAATTTTTATATAGCAAATCTTCATTTTACAAATGGGTCCCACGTACAGAGGATTTTCAAAATAAAAATCACAGCAATTTCTCCCACTGGGGTCAATTTACTAAGACTGGTGCACTCAGAATCTGGTGCAGCTGTGCATGATAGCCAATCAGCTTCTAACCTCAGCTTGTTTAACTAAGCTTTGGCAATAAAACCTGGAAGCTGAGTGGTTTCTATGCATAAGCGAGCCCGATTTTGCACTCTCCAGCTTTAGTAAATAAACCCTTATGTGACCATCTCTCACTCTCTCAAAAAATCCAACAGGGAGCTGTAGTGAGCAGGGTGAAGTTGAGTGGGTCATTCCCATGCAGGACAAAAAGACGGGTTCACTATAAAGCGATAGTAAACTGCACCGATTTTTTTTTCTTTTAAACCCTGCAAGGTAAAGGCATAATGTCCTAGTATGCATCGCATACTAGCACATTATGAAATACTTACCTTAGAACAAAGCCTTCTAGCGCTGCGCTGTCAACACTGACAGGTGCTTTCATCTTCACTTTGTCTTCCTTCCGGGTTCGCGTCCTCCAGCCGTCTGATTGGTCACGCCGCAATGACGTCACAGACCATGGCACGGAGCTTTGAAGGGACGGTACGGGTATACCATCCCTTCAGAGCACATGCACCAGTGAAGTCACCAGCTTCATGTAGTGTGAATATCTCCTAAACCATGCAGGCTTAGGAGATATTCACTGTAAGTACAGGTAAGCCTTATTATAGGCTTACCTGTAGGTACAAGAAAAAAGTAAGAGTTTACTTCCACTGTAATGCTGTCCACCCTAGCAGCACATACCAGCCTTTCTTACACAGCCCTTCTGCTCCATTCAACCACCAGTAGAAAGAGAGCCCTGTGTAGGTGGCTCTGTGTCCCTAAGTAACTACACCACCGACATGCACTTCTACCTGGGTCAGCTCATTGCCTCCCATGGCTTTCAATATCTATTCTATGCTAATGACTAGGGGTGAGCTTCGAGTTCGAGTCGAACTCATGTTCGACTCGAACATTGCCTGTTCGCCCGTTCGCCGAACAGCAAACAATTTGGGGTGTTCGCGACAAATTCGAAAAGCCGCGGAACACCCTGTAAAAGTCTATAGCCTCGTACACACGGCCGAGAGCGTACGCGGTGATGTCATCGACTACGACGAGCATGCGCTCGTCACATTCGATGCCATCGCCGCCATCTTGGTATACCCTACCTATGCCTAGGAAGCTACCGCGCATGCGTCGAATTCATTTCGAACATGCGCGGGCTTCCGGGAGGACAGGTAAGTGTACACACACTCACTTTTCTCGTCGAGAAACATGCCGACGAGAATCTCGACGAGAAAATAGAGAGCAGGTTCTCTATTTTCTCGTCGAGATTACTTGTCGGTTTTCTTGACGAGAAACCATACACACGAACGAGTTTCTCGGCAAGACATCTCTGCCAGCAAGTTTCTTGCTGGTTCTTGCCGAGAAACTCGGTCGTGTGTACGAGGCCTATGGGAGAAATCTAAAGTGCTAATTTCAAAGGCTTATATGCAAGTTAGTCATAAAAAGTGTTTGGGGACCCGGGTATCAATGCAAATTTTTTTTTTTTAAACGCCCGTTTTTTCGGGAGCAGCTTAATGCTTATAATGCTATAGTGAAATAATAAAAGTGAAATATTCCTTTAAATTTCATACCTGTAGTGTGCCTGTAAAGTAGCGCTTGTTTCCCGTGCTTAGAACTGTCCCTGCTCAAGGTGCCATTTCTGAAGGAAAAAAAGTAATTTAACCACTTAAGCCCCGGACCATTTTGGCTGGTTAAAGACCAGGCCACTTTTTGGGATTCGGCACTGCGTTGCTTTAACCACTTAACGACCGCCCACCGCCGATTTACGTCGGCAGAATGGCACGGACAGGCAGAATCACGTAGATCTACGTGATCGCCTTTGTGCAGTTGGGGGGTCCATCCGGACCCCCCTTCACTGCAGTGAGCGGCCGTTAAGTGTTCGGGAGCGATCAGGCATGAGGGGGCGGCCGCTCGATTCCGCCCCCCCCCTCGCGATCGCTCCCGGCCAATGAAATTGCTTCCTCCGCCATGTGATGTAAACACAGGCTGGAGGAAGTGATGTCATCTCCCTCGCCGCGGTCTTTTCGTTCCCGGCGCCGAGGAGTGAAGACAGAGGTTAGTGCTCCAACAGTCCACTGACACGTAGGTACACATAGGCACACAAATCACCCCCCAGTCACCCCCAGATCACCCCCCAGGTCACCCCAAAGCCCCCAATCACAGTGTCACTGATTGCAGTGATCATTTATTTTACTGATCACTGCATTTAGTGTCATCTGTGATTGTAAAAAGTTGCAAGGCAGTTAGGATTAGGCCCCTTTAGGTCCAGGGTAGCCCCCTAACCCCCCCTAATAAAGGTTTAACCCCTTGATCACCCCCCAGGTAACCCTTTCACCCCCTAACTTCAGCGTCACTAAGCGATTGTTTTTCCGATCGCTGTATTCGTGTCGCTGGTGTTTTAGATAGGCAGTTATTTTTTTTTTAGGTTCGCCGCAGGTTTTTATTGGTGTCAGGTACCCCCATATTTAACCTAATAAAGGTTTTAACCCCCTGATTGCCCCTAGTTAACCCTTTCACCAGTGATCACCATATAAAGGTTACGGGTGACGCTGGTTGATTAGTTTGCTTTTTATAGCATCAGGGCACCCGCCGTATATAACCCAATAAAGGTTTAACCCCCCTGATCGCCCGGCGGGTGAGATCAATTAGGTTTTAGCGCCAGAGAGGGTCTGCGTCGCCCCAGGCAGTGTTAGGTTAGTGCCAGTAACGCTAACACCCACGCGCAAAGCATACACCCCCCTTAGTGGTATAGTATCTGATCAGATCTATACTAGCATCCCCAGCGGTTTAGGGTTCCCAAAAACGCAGTGTTAGCGGGATCAGCCCAGATACCTGCTAGTACCTGCGTTTAGCCCCTCCGCCCAGCCCAGCCCAGCCCACCCAAGTGCAGTATCGATCGATCACTGTCACTTACCAAACACAACACACATAACTGCAGCGTTCGCAGAGACAGGCCTGATCCCTGCGATCGCTAACAGTTTTTTTGTAGCGTTTGATATATTTGCTGACGACAGTCAGGTGCTTTTTTTCCTGTGAATCTTACTAGTGTACCCCTAAATTTAGAGCCCAAAATGGCAAGTCGAAGGTACACTAGTAAAGAGGCCTACGAGATTCTGAGCATGACAGATAGTGAAGAGGAGGTCACGTATCTGTCAGATTCAGGCTCAGAATATCTTCCCGTAGAAGACAGTGACGTCAGCGGCCCCACGTCAGATAGCTCTGACGACGAAGTTGAGGTCCCTGCTAAGGTCAGGCGTACCCGATCCCGATCTTCTGAGGTTGTTGAGGAGCAAGAACCGCAGGTCTCTCGTATCATGGAGCAGAGTAGTACTAGCGCCGCTATTCCTTCTGGTGAACTGGCAAGCACCAGCGGCCTAGTACAGCCTGGACGTACATCCAGCACTGCAGTAACACTTGGTGACGTGGCGAGTCCCATAAGTGCAGTTCAAGCTGGCGAGGTGGCAAGCACAAGTAGTGTCCCGCTGCCACCAAGAAGACAAAGGCAGGCCCGTCGTGCCCATACTGCCCTTCCTGCAGAATTCGCCTATCCTGATTGGGTCCCCACCACTTCTGCAGAACCCGTACTTCCCCCATTCACTGCCCAACCCGGTATTCAGGTGGAAACAGCTGATTTTATGCCAATCGATTTTTATTCGCTGTTTTTCACGGAAGATCTCTATAGATCTATTGTGGACCAGAGTAATTTATATGCTGGTCAATTTATCGCCGCTAACCCCCAGTTGCCTAAAATTGCCAGAAATTGGAAACCAATTACGGTTTCCGAATTTAAGACCTTTCTGGGCCTTTCCCTCAACATGGGCACACATAAATTTCCGTCATTGCGTGCTTATTGGTCCACGCACCCAATTGACCACATGCCCGTGTTCTCTGCCTCCATGTCCAGGGCACGATACGAGCAGATTTTGCGGTTCATGCACTTCAACGACAATGAACTTTGTCGTCCACGTGGGGACCCTGAATACGACCGGCTCTATAAAATTCGGCCCCTCATAAACCACTTCAACGAACGTTTTGCAGCCTTGTTTACTCCCGATCAAGTTGTCTGCGTTGATGAGTCCCTGATTAAATTTTCTGGCCGCTTGTCTTTCAAGCAGTACCTTCCCAGCAAGCGTGCCAGATACGGGGTCAAGCTCTACAAGTTCTGTGACAGGGCAACAGGCTATGTAGTGAACTTTACGGTTTATGAGGGAAAAGACAGTCAGATTGAGTCGGTCAACTGCCCGGATTACATAGGGAGCGCTGGCAAGATAGTGTGGAACTTGGTGTCACCCTTATTCGGAAAGGGGTACCACTTGTATGTGGACAATTATTACACGAGCGTGCCACTGTTTAGTCACTTGTTTGATCATAAGATTGGAGCATGTGGCACCGTGCGACCTAATCGCCGGGGCTTTCCCCAGCGGCTTGTAGATGCCCGTCTTAGGCTGGGGGAGAGAGCCTGCTTGAAGTGTAATAACTTGCTCGCTATGAAGTGGAGGGACAATAAGAATGTTTTCCTTCTTACCTCCCTTCATGCAGACACGACAGTCCAAATTCCTACGGCGACTGGTGTTGTGGAGAAACCCCTCTGTGTCCACGAATATAACCAAAATATGGGAGGGGTGGACCTCAACGACCAGTTGATGGCGCCGTATCTAATTGACCGTAAGGCGAGACGCTGGTACAAAAAAGTGTCTCTATCATTATTCCAATTGGCTTTGCTGAACGCTCATGTGCTATACAGAGCTTCAGGCGGGACGTTATCTCTTCTAAAATTCCAGAATGAGATAGTCACAGAACTCCTGTATCCAGGCGGTTCTGCACCTCACCATCCCCAACCAAATGCAGTAAGCCGGCTGCATGAGAGGCATTATTCGTATGTCCTCCCGAGTACCCCTACCCAAAGCCACCCCCAAAAAAGATGTCGTGTCTGTAGCAAGCGCGGATTTAGGCGGGACACCCGTAGTTTTTGTCCACGCTGTCCTGACAAGCCTGGTCTTTGCCAAGGTGAATGTTTTGAACGCTACCACTCAAAAGTGAAGTTTTAGCGTAGGGTACAGCATTTCACAGACTAGGACACACTTACACAGGGTCTCCCAAGATGCCATTACATTTTGAGAGACCCGAACCATTACAGTTGTAAAGTTACAAAAAAAAGTGTAAAAAAGAAAAAAAAAACGTAAAAAACAAAACACAAAAAAAATATAAAATAAAAAAAACAAAAATAGTTGTCGTTTTATTGTTCTCGCTCTCTCTATTTTCTCTCTATTGTTCTGCTCTTTTTTACTGTATTCTATTCTGCAATGTTTTATCATGCTTGCTTTTCAGGTATGTAATTTTTTGTTTTCAGGTGCGCCATTCAACTGCAGCGCGGAATTATTTATCTTGACAGCAACAGCGTTTGCTCCCACGATACATAAAGCCGTGACTCCAGTGCTGTAGGAGGTGATTTCACCACCACAGTTAAAAAAAAGAGCATATATGCCGAAGCATGGGGGCAGCAGGGGCGGAGGAGCGATTTTGCTCCTAATGCCGCGTACATACGGTCGAAATTCCGACCGTGTGTACGCGGCATAACTTTTTTGCGGGAGGATGCCCCCATGCTTCGGCATATATATATTTTAGGCACAGGTTGCGTTAAAACATTTTTTTATTTTTTACTAGGTTTTGTTTTGGTATTTGCTTTGCAGGTATGGCATGGTAAGGTCTTACTGTTGTACTGTAATGTTACTTTGTTTTAATGTTAACCACCATTTGCTTAGCAGGTACGCCATTCAGTTGCAGCGCGGATCTATTTATCTTGACAGCAACAGCGTTTGCTCCCACGATACATAAAGCCGTGACTCCAACGCTGTAGGAGGTGATTTCACCACCACAGTTAAAAAAAAGAGCATATATGCCGAAGCATGGGGGCAGCAGGGGCGGAGGAGCGATTTTGCTCCTAATGCCGCGTATATACGGTCGAAATTCCAACGGAGGCTTATCCGTGGAAAAGTCCGACCGTGTGTACGCGGCATAACCTTTTATGCCGCGTACATACGGTCGAAATTCCGACGAAGGCTTGACCGTGTGTACGCGCCATAACTTTTTTGCGGGAGGATGCCCCCATGCTTCGGCATATATGCCCATCATTAGAAGTGGGTGGATGAAGGGAGGTATTCTAATGGTGGGCATACCCACCAATCAATCTCTTTTTTTCGTTCAGCCAATAGGCTGTATGAAAAAAAAGATTACAATACATGTCCAACAAGGACCAGCAACGTACTGGTATGTTGCTGGACTTTGAATGTTTATACCAGAATGATGCCTGCGGGTTTAGGTATCATCTTGGTATCATTCTTTTCAGCCAGCAGCCGGCTTTCATGTAAAAGCAATTCTAGCAGATAATTAGCCTCTAGACTGCTTTTACAAGCAGTGGGAGGGAATGTCCCCCCCCCCGGATATAAAAAGCGCCATTGGGAAATTGGGAAAGCATTTTATCACACCGATCTTGGTGTGGTCAGATGCTTTGAGGGCAGAGGAAAGATCTAGGGTCTAACCCCCCAATTTTTTTCAAAAAAAAGAGTACCTGTCACTACCTATTGCTATCATAGGGGATATTTACATTCCCTGAGATAACGATAAAAATGGTAAAAAAATAAAATATGGAAGGCACAGTTTAAAAATAAAATAAAAAAGCCAAATAAATAATAAAAAAAAAAAAAAAAAAAAGAGCACCGCTGTCCCCCCCTGCTATTGCGCAAAGGCGAACGCAAGCGTCGGTCTAGCGTCATATGTAAACAGCAATTGCATCATGCATGTGAGGTATCACCGCGAAGGTCAGATCGAGGGCAGTCATTTTAGCAGTAGACCTCCTCTGTAAATCTAACGTGGTAACCTGTAAAGGCTTTTAAATGCTTTTAAAAATGAATGTAGTTTTGTCGCCGCTGCGCGTTTGTGCGCAATTTTAAAGCATGTCGTGTTTGGTATCCATGTACTCGGCCTATGATCATCTTTTTTATTTCATCAAACATTTGGGCAATATAGTGTTTTTTAGTGCATTAAAAATAAAAAAAGTGTGTTTTTCCCCCAAAAAATGCGTTTGAAAAATCGCTGCGCAAATACTGTGTGGAAAAAAAAAATGCAACACCCACTATTTTAATCTGTAGGGCCTTTGCTTTAAAAAAATATATAATGTTTGGGGGTTCAACATAATTTTCTTGCAAAAAAAAATTTTCTTTCATGTAAACAAAAAGTGTCAGAAAGGGCTTTGTCTTCAAGTGGTTAGAAGAGTGGATGATGTGTGACATAAGCTTCCTAATGTTGTGCATAAAATGCCAGGACAGTTCAAAACCCCCCCCAAATGACCCCATTTTGTAAAGTAGACACCTCAAGCTATTTGCTGAGAGGCATGTTGAGCCCATTGAATATTTTTTTTTTTTGTCCCAAGTGATTGAATAATGACCAAAAAAAAAAAAAATGTACAAAAAGTTGTCACTAAATTATATATTGCTCAAACATGCCATGGGCATATGTGGAATTACACCCCAAAATACATTCTGTTGCTTCTCCTGAGTACGGGGATACCACATGTGTGGGACTTTTTGGGAGCCTAGTCGCGTACGGGACCCCAAAAACCAAGCACCGCCTTCAGGATTTCTATGGGTGTAAATTTTTGATTTCACTCCTCACTGCCTATCACAGTTTCGGAGGCCATGGAATGCCCAGATGGCACAAAACCCCCCCAAATGACCCCATTTTGGAAAGTAGACACCCCAAGCTATTTGCTGAGAGGTATGTTGAGTATTTTGCAGATCTCGCTTTTTGTCACAAAGTTTTGAAAATGTAAAAAAAGAAAAAAAAATGTCTTTCTTAATTTTCAAAAACAAATGAGAGCTGTAAAATACTCACCATGCCTCTCAGCAAATAGCTTGGGGTGTCTACTTTCCAAAATGGGGTCATTTGTGGGGGTTTTGGGCTATTTTGACATTTTATGGCCTTCAAAACTGTGATAGGTAGTGAGGAGTGAAATCAAAAATTTATGCCCTTAGAAACCTTGAAGGCGGTGCTTGGTTTTTGGGGTCCCGTACGCGGCTAGGCTCCCAAAAAGTCCCACACATGTGGTATCCCCGTACTCAGGAGAAGCAGCAGAATGTATTTTGGGGTGCAATTTCACATATAACCATGGCATGTGTGAGCAATATATCATTTAGTGACAACTTTTTGTACATTTTTTTTTTTTTTTCTTTTTGTCATTATTCAATCATTTGGGACGAAAAAAAAAAATATTCAATGGGCTCAACATGCCTCTCAGCAAATAGCTTGGGGTGTCTACTTTCCAAAATGGGGTCATTTGGGGGGGTTTTGTGTCATCTTGGCATTTTATGGCCTTCAAAACTGTGATAGGTAGTGAGGAGCGAAATCAAAAATTTATGCCCTTAGAAACCTTGAAGGCGGTGCTTGGTTTTTGGGGTCCCGTACGCGGCTAGGCTCCCAAAAAGTCCCACACATGTGGTATCCCCGTACTCAGGAGAAGCAGCAGAATGTATTTTGGGGTGTAATTTCACATATGCCCATGGCATGTGTGAGCAATATATCATTTAGTGACAACTTTGTGCAAAAAAAAAACAGTTTGTCATATTCCCGCAACCTGTGGCAAAATATAAAATATTCCATGGACTCAACATGCCTCTCAGCAAATAGCTTGGGGTGTCTACTTTCCAAAATGGGGTAATTTGGGGGGGTTTTGTGCTATTTTGGCATTTTATGGCCTTCAAAACTGTGATAGGTAGTGAGGAGTGAAATCAAAAATTTACGCCCTTAGAAATCCTGAAGGCGGTGCTTGGTTTCCGGGGTCCCGTACGTGGCTAGGCTCCTAAAAAGTCCCACACATGTGGTATCCCCGTACTCAGGAGAAGCAGCAGAATGTATTTTGGGGTGCAATTCCACATATAACCATGGCATGTGTGAGCAATATATCATTTAGTGACAACTTTTTGTAATTTTTTTTTTTTTTTTTTTTTTTTGTCATTATTCAATCACTTGGGACGAAAAAAATAAATATTCAATGGGCTCAACATGCCTCTCAGCAATTTCCTTGGGGTGTCTACTTTCCAAAATGGGGTCATTTGGGGGGGTTTTGTACTGCCCTGCCATTTTAGCACCTCAAGAAATGAGATAGGCAGTCATAAATTTAAAGCTGTGTAAATTTCAGAAAATGTACCCTAGTTTGTAAACGCTATAACTTTTGCGCAAACCAATAAATATACGCTTATTGACATTTTTTTTACTAAAGACATGTGGCTGAATACATTTTGGTCTAAATGTATGACTAAAATTGAGTTTATTCGATTTTTCTTATAACAAAAAGTAGAAAATATCATTTTTTTTCAAAATTTTCGGTCTTTTTCTGTTTATATCGCAAAAAATAAAAATCGCAGAGGCAATCAAATACCATTAAAAGAAAGCTCTATTTGTGGGAAGAAAAGGACGCAAATTTCATTTGGGTACAACATTGCATGTCCGCACAATTTACAGTTAAAGCAGCGCAGTGCCGAATCCCAAAAACAGGCTTGGTCCTAATGGCCCGAAATGGTTCGGGGCTTAAGTGGTTAACTGACAATTGGCTCCCAAACAAAATTGACGTCCTTTTTTTCCCACAAATAGAGCTTTCTTTTGGTGGTATTTGATCACCTCTACGGTTTTTATTTTTTGCGCTATAAAACAAACATAGAGCGACAATTTTGAAAAAAATGCAATATTTTTTACTTTTTGCTATAATAAAACTCCCCAAAAAAAATATTTAAAAAATTTTTGTTCCTCAGTTTAGGCTGATACGTATTCTTCCACATATTTTTGGTACAAAAAATTGCAAATAGGCGTTTATTGATTGGTTTGCGCAAAAGTTATAGCGTTTACAAAATAGGGGATTTTTTTACTAGTAATGGCGGCGATCAGCGACACATCGGACACTTTTAACACATTTTTGGGATCATTTTTACAGCGATCGGTGCTATAAAAATGCACTGGTTACTGTAAAAATTACGCTGGCAGTGAAGGGGTTAACCACTAGGGGCGCTGAAGGGGTTAAGTGTGCCTAAGGGAGTGATTACTACTGTTAGGGGGCGTGGCTACGAGTGACACGTCACTGATCTCCGCTCTGATTACACAGAGCGGAAATCAGTGACAGTGTCAGTAGGCGAGCGGGGAGATGTTGTGTTTACACCAACATCTCCCCGCTCCATCCCTCCGTGAGACGATCGCGGGGATCCCCGCGGCGATCGAGTCCGTGGGACCTGCGGTCCGACTCACGGGGATGGCGGCAGGGTCGCCAAACTCAACCTGTCCAAAGCTGAGCTCATAATATTTTCTCCCCAACATGCCCCTTCCCCTGACTTCTCTGTCAAGATTTGATCACCTCTGAGGTTTTACTTTTTTGCGCTATAAAAAAAAAGACCGTCAATTTTGAAATAAAACATTTTTTTTTACTTTCTGCTATAATACATATCTAAAAAAAAAAAAGACAAAAAAAAATGTCTTCATCAATTTAGGTCAATATGTATTCTGCTACATATTTTTGGTAAAGAAAATCCCAATAAGCGTACAGTGGAACCTTGGATTACGAGCATAATCCGTTCCAGAAAAATTATCATAATCCAAAGCACTCGCATATCCAAGCGAGTTTCCCCATAGAAGTCAATGGAAACGAAAATAATTTGTTCCGCATTTACTTCAATTGCATGCAATACCGCATGTGGCCAGAGGTGGGGGCGCCTGAGAGAGCCTTGGAAATGATCTTGGACAGCTCGGCTGACCTCGAAAACATCCGGGAACAGAGTTTTCCGAGTATTTCCGAACGGCTCCACTTGGCTCTGCTCCGTCGCCCCCGCACCTCAGGCCAAATGCGGTACTGCACACCCCATTACCTTGAATTCTGCTCGTTTTGCGAGACAACACTCGCAAACTGAGTCAGAATTTTTTTTTAAAAGTTGCTCGTCTTTCAAAATGTGCGTTACTCGTAAACCAAGGTTCCACTGTATATTGATTGGTTTGCACAAAAGTTACAGCATCTAAAAACTACGGGATAGATTTATGGACTTCTTTTTATTGTTTTTACGGGTAATGGCAGCGATCAGCGATTTTTAGCAGGACTGCGACATTGCACCAGACAAATCTGACCCTAAATGACACTTTTTGGGGAGTACTGACAGGAACACAGAGACTGCGGTCTCTGATTACTAGGGACGGACGATCTCCATGTTCTCCCCTGTCAGAACGGGGATCTGCCTTGTTTACATAGGCAGATTCCCATTCTGCCTCTCTGTGAATCGATCGTGGATGGCCGGTGGAAATCTGATCTGACCGGACAGGTGCATCGACTCCTCCTCCATGCAGCGGATAGAAGTGCGCCCACAGGTATGTTGTTTCATGCAATAGAGCCACCCTGCTGCAGTATATATGCGGTGGACGGTCCTTAAGTGGTTAAATAAGCTATCCCCTAATAAGTCCATCATGAATGCTGCTGCCAGACTCATCCAACTTACAAACCGCTCAGCGTCTGCTACCCCTCTCTGCCAATCCTCCATTGGCTGCCACTTACCCAATGAATTAAATAAAAAATACAATAACTTACAAAGCCATTCACAATTTCGCCTCCAGCTACATCACTAACCTAGTCTCAAAAAACCAACCAAATCATTCTCTTCATTTTTCCCAAGACCTTCTGCTAGTTCTCTTGTCATCTCCTTCCATGCTCGCCTCCAGGACTTCTCCCGAGCCTCTTCCATCCTTTGGAATTCCCTACCCTAATCTGTCCGACTATCTCCAACTCTATCCACTTTTAGGCAATCCTGGAAAACTTTTCTCTTCAAAGCCTATCCTGCCTCCACCTAACAACTGTACTTTTATTTTCTCCATCAGCTCACCACCCCCCCCACAGTATTACCCTCCCTTTGGCCAAGATCTAGGTAGGTATATCAGTGTAACCTAAGGGTGTGGGGGGGGGTCACATGATCTGTGATATCAGGGTACAGTGTATTTTCCTGATTCTCAGAGGCCAAAAGATTCACCCACAAACACTTCCTTATACCTCCTTGTGTAGTGATTGTCAACTTTCTTGATATGTGAGGGGGGCTAAGTGTGGCCCCTGACATCACTATAGGTTCGCACATATAATTCTGTGAATATTCATTATCAGCGATAGACATACAACAGGATATAGTCAAAGACTGCGGACATAATACAAAAGACATTCAGCGACTGTGGACATGCTGCAGGAGACTGTCAAAGACTGCAAACATGTTAGAGGTTGTTGGAGACTGGGGACATGCTTCAGGTGACAGACTGGACTTATATTACATGAGGCTGCTAGAAATCACTGTTATAATAGGGAAACACAGATTAGTGCCAAAGGGCCATAGGTTGGGCACCACAGCCCTAGTGCATCCTCTTCATTTGCATCTTAACATAGTCAATGTCACGACACACACTCCAATTTTGCATTTATTTTAGTTAGAATTTCGGTAAAAGCTCTTGATCAATCACCAAGCTTCAGCAATATCTACAGTGCCTTAAAAATTATTTCTACCCCTTGAAAATTTCCACATTTTGTCATGTTACAATCAAAAAACGTATATGTATTTTATGCGATAGACCTCGCATAAAAGAAGTCACATAATCTACGAAAACCAAAAGGTACAGTCCATTTTCTTCATTCTCAAAACATAAGGCTCGGTTCACAAATAAAAGGGCATCCGATTTGCATAACCTGTGAACTGGACTGGCTTTCAATGACACACGTCTAGGGTCAGTTTTTGAAAAGGGCCCTGTGCAATTTTGAGTCCGGTTTATGTGTGAATTTAAGTAAAAATTTGCACCTGAACCGGTGAACAAAACCGCACTGGACTACGGACTCCAAACCGCAGTCGGACATGTGTGAACCTAGGCTAACCTAGCAAAAAAAATAAAAGTCAGCAATTACACATACTGTAGCTGCTGACTTTTATTATTAGGACACTTACCTGTCCTAGAATCCAGAGATTTTGGCACAAAAGCCGATGTCTCCTTCGGGTCTCGGGTTGCTGCCACCGCCATTGCCTGTAAGGGAAGCGCACTGCGCTTTCTGAATGGCCTGGCGACAGGGGAAGGAGGAGGGGGGCCGAACATCCAAGTGATCTTTGGGTGGCACTCCACTAATTAAAAAAACTAAATTGAACGTTGTCTTTTATGTAGATATTATATAGCTAATGTATACTTTGGCTGATCATAGGCAATTTTACCAACTAAATTGAGTTATGCCATATGGACATAAGGTTCTCTTCAGTGAATCAGATGGGTGTATCTCCTAAAGAGCTTTCACATTCCTCTTATTTAAATAATCTAAAATGTTCTTAGAACAAATATTTACTAAACAAATTGTCTGATGATCAAGCTTTTCTTCAAATGATTCACTGTGGTTATCCTGCTGTATTTATTTTTCTCAAGTTACATTTCATGTTGTGCTAGATTTAATTGCCAATGTGCCACGTGTAACATCTGTTACATTTAGTCTTGCACTCTCCATGTGGATGTAGAATGGCCAAATTTCCGACAGCCAGTCGCACAAGAATACCAATCCAGAACAATCTTGTCCAAGCCCTGGTGAGTTTTATACCGGTAGTACCATCTTAACTATTTGACCTCCGGAAGGTTTTACCTTCTTCATGACCGGGGCATTTTTTGCTATTCAGCACTGTGCTACTCTGACTGACAATTGCGCAGTCATGCAACACTGTACACAAATGAAATTTATATTATATATTATATTATATTATTTTTTTCACACAAATAGAGCTTTCTTTTGGTGGTATTTGATCACCACTGGGGTTTTTATTATATAAACAAAAAACTACTGAACATTATGTAAAAAATAAAACTATATTTTCTACTTTGTCATAAAACATATCCAGTTAAAAAAAAAAAAAAAAAATCGACTTAATTTATAAATTGAGGCCAAAACGTATTCTGCTAAATGTCTTTGGTAAAAGAAATATTGATATTGATATTGATATATATATATCAATAAGTATATTTTGATTGGTTCGTGCTAAAGTTATAGTGCCCACAAACTATGGTATACCTACTGTAATTTATGCATGCAGCTATAGATGCTATACTGTAATGGCAGTGATTAGCGACTTATAGTGGGACTGTTATAGGGTGGTGGGTAGAGTTGAACGGACACCTGGATGTTCGGGTTCGACGGGTTCGGCCGAACTTCGGAAAAAAGTTCGGGTTCGGGACCGAACTTTAACCCGAACCCGAACCCCATTGAAGTCAATAAGGACCCGGACTTCTAAGGACTAAAAAGGCTCTAAAAAAGTAATGGAAAGGGCTAGAGGGCTGCAAATGGCAGCAAAATGTTGTTAAGAGCATGGCAAGTGCTCTGCAAACAAATGTGGATAGGGAAATAACTTAAAATAACATTAAAAAAATAAAAAAATAAAAAAATATGCTGGAGGCCCACTTTTCAGCAGAAGAGGTACGGGAAGTCATTAAGAACCTCAGAAACTCAACAGCACGATGCCACACATATGGTGGGAATGCCCCAGAATACGCCCTTTCTGGAATAAATTATTCAATTTAATGGATAAGCTAGTGGGAAAATAAAATACTTTGAAAAAAAAATGTAGCGATGTGCTAAATTTAAGGGAAGTGTTTGAGTGGTAAATAGGCTCAAACACCCTAATTCTGTAGGATTCATGGACCATTTTGTCCTCGGGGGACAGTATTGGTGTGCAGTTCCCTGCGGCCTACAGGTGGCGCTGCCATGGTAGGCTAGGGTTGAACCGCCGATACAGTGCTGTGCCTTTTGTGTCCCCTCTTGGCAGTAGTACAGCGGGGCGGGGAACCTGCTGTGCATGCCGGGAGAGCATATAAAAGGGGCAGACCTTTGGCCTGGGGGCTGATGTCCAGTGGGGTCCACGCCCAGGTGCCTTCGGCCTGGGTGCATGTGTTCCTGTTCCATCTCAGGTACCTTTAGCCCGGGGTGAGGTACTATCCTGGAGTTCCTGCTGCCCTGGGTATGGAGGCCTAGGTGCGGGAGTAAAGCCTGGAGTCCAGAGCCTTCGTCTGGAGTCCGCTAAGGGTCGAGGAGTCTTAGGGTGCTGCCTCGTGTAGGGGACCATGTTCCAGGGAAGGGAGGATCATTCTGATGGACTGATGCGGGAGTCACGGTGAAGGAAGGGTCTGTTGACTCCCTGGAGAGATGTCTTCCCCTTGATATGGGCTAGGTTCATAGAAGGAGAAGCTCAAGGTCATCTTGACTGTATCAGAGGCCTTATTCACCCGGGCCGTGGCAGGGGCCTTATACACCCTGGTCTGTGGCAGAGACCAAAGTTCTCCAGGTCCGTGGCAGGGGCCTTGTACACCCGGTCTGTGGCAGAGACCAACCTCAAGGTCTGTGGCAGAGACCGTGCACCTAAAACTGTTTGAGAAACCTAAGCAGTGAAGTGAATGTGCTACGTTTGTGCCTGGACCTCCTCCACACCTTAAGCTGTCCTGTTTCTTTGCTCTAACCTTTTCTATCCGAGTAGAGTTTATTTTGCCATGAGAGAATAAGAGTTGTAATTTCAGCTGGTGTGGACATTGACTTTACTGGGAATTAAAGGACTTGCCTCTACCTACAGTAGAGGTGAGAATCATCCTCTGGGGGAGTTTTGACTCCGGCTGTGGACACGGCCCGTCAAGTACACCGCTCAACCTCTTTATATAGGAGGATATGGGCTGGTAGTGCGGTGTGCCTTTCTCCCTCCTGCGAGGAGCCAACAACATTAAGGCAGGTAAGGGGGAAAGGATCTGTGCGCTACAAAAAATAAAATACAATTTATAATCTTGATCTAGGAGGACGAGGTCCATATGGAGTAGGAGGTTGAGGTGGCGGCGGTGGAGGAGGACGAGGTAGCCAACACTGGTTCAAAAATACAACAATGGCTGGGTAAGGCCGTGTCATGGATATGCATTAATGTCTGTCTGCCATCTTACCTTTCCTCCTCATGTGTTCATCTTAGAGACCAGACCTCCTTCACCTGGCTTCCTTTATAATCTCCTCCCAGCCAGACTCCACCCCAGGCCCTATCACAGAACACTATATTAACCTGTGCATTGCAAGCCTGCTTTGCTGATAAACGTGTTTGTTAGGCATTGTGTTTGGGTTCCTGCCTGCCGTGTGCTACGTCTGTCTCTCTGTTATACATTTGGCTTGTCCCCGACTATCCCTGTCTGCTCGTGACCCTTGACCTTCGGCTTGTCCTTCGTTTTCCTTGTCTGCTTGTGGCCCTTGACCTTCAGCTTGTTATTCGTTACTCTTATATCTTGTGCTGCTGCTTCCCCTCTTTTCCCCTTATCCTACGGGGCGTGAGCTAGGAGACTCTAGGGGCCGCGACCTGGACCCAGCCTGCAGCATAACATCCTCACCACTAGAGGCTCTGGAGAAGACCTGCTGGGTCTTAGACTCCGCGCCCTGGGGAATCTTGGCCCTAGCTTCCTATAGGATCCCGGTTGTGCTCCTCTGGTACCGCTTTCCACAACCACCCAGTTTCCTATCCGCAGCAGTCAGCCATAGGGTTCACTACCTTGCGGTGCACTCCTGTCCCCCTACGGTGTGCATCTGTCACCTGGCCATAGGTGACCCGACAGGCCGGTGATGTGTCGAATTCTGTCCCCCGTCAAATAGTGTCCACCCTGTACTGCGCTTGCTCAGTATGTAGGACAAGGGGATTTCAAAAATCTCCCAAGATGAACGGCGCCTGCGTGGTGAGTTCAGGTGAAGGCCACACCATCCGTGGTTCAAGCCGAGCCAAGTGAGGCCGTGCCCGAAGCGTGGCGATCGAACCAAGCCCGTGAGGGGCCCTGTTACTATGTGCTACCGTATGTCCACTTGGATGGTGGGGCTTGAACCTGCACTCACTGCGCAGGCGCCGTTCATCTTCGGAGATTTTGTGAATCTCCTTGTCCTCTGTACTGCGCAAGCGCTGCGCCTTCGCAGTATGGGCCGGACATAATCCGATGGCCGGACAGTTTTTGTCACAACACTGGTATACATGTCTATTCTGCAGAAGGTACGGACAAGTCCTGTGGGATCCATGCCTGGTTCATTTTAATGAACGTGAGCTTGTCCACATTGGCTCTGGACAGGCGGCTGCGCTTGTCTGTGATAACGCCCCCTGCCGTGCTAAATACACGTTCAGATAATACACTGGCTGCAGGGCAGGCCAGCACCTCCAAGGCATAAAGGGCAAGCTCAGGCCATGTGCCCAATTTGGAGACCCAGAAGTTAAAGGGGGCAGACCCATCATCCAGTACGTGTAGGCCTGTGGACACATACTGCTCAACCATGTTGGTGAAATGCTGCCTCCTGCTAAGACGTTCCATCTCAGCTGGTGGTGCTGGTTGTTGTGGCGTGCTGACAAAGCTTTTCCACATTTCAGCCATGCTAACCCTGCCTTCTGAGGTGCTGCCGGTGCCCCGGCTGCGTCGGCGACCTCTTCCTCCTCCTCTGCCTTCGCCTTGTGCTTCCACCGTACGCCCGCTGTCAGGTGGGAATGCCACCAGCAGCGCGTCTACCAGCGTGCGCTTGTACTCGCGCATCTTACGATCCCGTTCCAGTGAGGGAATTAAGGACGGTACGTTGTCCTTGTAACGGGGATCCAGCAGGGTGGCCACCCAGTAATCAGCACCAGTTAAAATGTGGGCAACTCGGCGGTCATTGCGGAAACACTGCAGCATGTAATCGCTCATGTGTGCCAGGCTGCCCAGAGGCAAAGAAAAGCTGTCCTCTGTGGGAGGTGTATCGTCTGTGTCCTCTGTATCCCCCCAGCCACGCACCAGTGATGGCCACGAGCTGGTCTGGGTGCCACCCTGCTGTGAAAATGGCTCCTCCTCCTCCTCCTCCATCTCCTCCCCCACCTCGTCATCCTCCAGAACTGTGCCCTTTCTGCCGGACAATTGTGTACCTGGCGTTTGTTGGTGCAGGAACCCACCCTCGTAGCCACTTGTGAAAGACTGCCCTGAAAGCCTTTGAAATGATCCCGCTTCCTCCTCCTCCTCCTCATCCTCCTGTGCCACATCCTCTTCCATCATCGCCCGAAGCGTTTTTTCAAGGAGGCATAGAACTGGGATAGTAACGCTGAGAACGGCGTCATTGGCACTGGACATGTTGGTGGAGTACTCGAAACAGCGCAACAAGGCACACAGGTCTCGCATGGAGGCCCAGTTATTGGTGGTGAAGTGGTGCTGTTCCGCAGAGCGACTCACGCGTGATTGCTGCAGCTGAAACTCCACTATCGCCTGCTGCTGCTCGCACAGTCTGGCCAGCATGTGCAAGGTGGAGTTCCACCTTGTGGGCACGTCACATATGAGGCGGTGAGCGGGAAGGCCGAAGTTACGCTGCAGCGCTGACAGGCGAGCAGCAGCAGGGTGAGAACGCCGAAAGTGCGCACACACAGCCCGCACTTTCTGCAGCAGCTCTGGCATATTGGGGTAATTTTTAAAGGAACCTCTGGACCACCAAGTTCAGCACATGCGCCAGGCAAGGGATGTGCGTCAAACCGGCTAGGCCTAGAGCTGCTACGAGATTTCACCCATTATCGCACACCACCAGGCCGGGCTTGAGGCTCACTGACAGCAACCACTCATTGGTCTGTTGTTCCATGTCCCTCCACAACTCCTGCGCGGTGTGGGGTTTTTCCCCCAAACAGGAAAGTTTTAAAACTGCCTGCTGTCGTTTACCCCTGGCTGTGCTGAAGTTGGTGGTGAAGGTGTTATGCTGACCGGATGAGGAGGTGGTAGAGGATGAGGAAGCGGAGTAGGAGGAGTTAGCAACAGGAGGCGCCCTGCAATCCTTGGTGGTGGAAGGACATGCGCCAAACTGCTATCTGCCTCAGGCCCAGCCGCCACTGCATTTACCCAGTGTGCTGTTAGGGAGATATAATGTCCCTGACCGTGCTTACTGGTCCACGCATCCGTAGTTAGGTGGACCTTGCCACAGATGGCGTTGCGCAGTGCACACCTGATTTTGTCCCCCACTTGGTTGTGCAGGGAAGGGATGGCTCGCCTGGAAAAGTAGTGGCGGCTGGGCACGACGTACTGTGGGACAGCCAATGCCATCAGGCTTTTAAAACTCTGTGTCTCCACCAGATGGAATGACAGCATTTCAAAGGCCAGGAGTTTTGAAATGCTGGCATTCAGGGCCAGGGATCGCGGGTGGCTAGGGGGGTACTTCCTCTTCTGCTCCAATGTTTGGGAGATAGAGAGCTGAACGCTTCCATGGGACATTGTGGAGATGGTTGGTGACCCAGGTGGTAGTGTTGCTGGCAGATCCTCTGTTTGCGGGGTGGCAGGTGCCACTGTCACTACAGAGGTGGATGAAGAGGCCGAGACTGCAGCAGAAGAGGAATCAGGAGGAGCCAGAGACCTTTCTTGGTTTTTGAGGTGTCTACTCCACTGCAGCTCGTGCTTTGCACTTAGATGCCTGGTCATGCAGGTTGTGCTCAGGTTGAGAACGTTTATGCCTCGCTTCAGGCTCTGATTGCACAGCGTGCAAACCACTCGTGTCTTGTCATCAGCACATTGTGTGAAGAACTGCCACGCTAGGGAACTCCTTGGACCTGGCTTTGGTGTGCTCGGTCCCTTGCTGCGTTGGGCAGTAGCAGACATACTGTCTAGGGGACGGACGCTCCGCTTTTGCACCCTGCTCCCTCTTCTGCTGTGCTGGTGGCTCTGTGCGACCACCGCCTCTTCCTCCAAACTACACTGGTCACCTGCATAACATTGATTCCATGTGGGGTCGAGGACCTCATCGTCCTCCACATCATCTTCCACCCAGTCTTCTCCCCTGCCCTCCTTGTCTGTCTGCACAATTGCGAAAGCAGCAGCAGTTGGCACCTGTGTTTCGTCATCATCCGAGACGTACTGCGATGGTCCTCCCATGTACTCATCATGAAACATAAGTGGTTGGGCATCGGTGCACTCAATCTCTTCTACTTCTGGGGCAGGGCTAGGTGGATGGCCCTGGGAAACCCTGCTAACAGAGTCATCGAAAAGCAGAAGAGACTGCTGCATGATTTGGGGCTTAGACTGCTTGGCTGATTTGCAAGGGGGTGAGGTGAAAGACTGATGGACATGGGTTTCAGGTGCCAACTCTGATCTTTCATCAGAAGAGTGGGTGGGAGACAATGTGAAGGAACCCGAGGCACTGTCAGCAACCCAATCTACTATCGCCTGTACTTGTCCTGGCCTAAACATTCGTACAGCCTCATTAGGCGCGACAAAATACCGCCGCAGGCTCGGTCGCCTACTCGCACCTGAGGAAGGTGTTTCACTTGTGCGTGGATCTGGCACAGATCCACCACGTCCTCTCCCTGCAACAGGAGCTCCACCAGCAGCACCACGACCGGGGCCACCACGTCCCTTTGACCTTCTCCTCATATTTTCCAAATTTAGGATCTTGCCCTAAATGGGTGTTTTTGGAAGAGCAGAACACACCCACAGTACGTAACCACTGAATCGCACAGCTACAGAACTGCAGAAAATGCTATTCAAAAAAAATGTTTTTTTAGTATAGCACAGTAGAAGAAAACTATATAGAAATTGTTTATTTCACACACCTCCACATATGTATAACACACTGCAAAATATTTTTTGTGGCCCTAAATGGCGTTTTTTGGAAGACCACAACACACCCACAGTACGTAACCGCTGAATCGCACAGCTACAGAACTGCATAAAATGCTATTCAAAATTTTTTTTGTTTTTTTAGTATAGCACAGTAGAATAAAACTATATAGAAATTGTTTATTTCACACACCTCCACATATGTATAACACACTGCAAAATATTTTTTGTGGCCCTAAATGGCGTTTTTTGGAAGACCACAACACACTCACAGTACGTAACCGCTGAATCGCACAGCTACAGAACTGCAGAAAATGCTATTAAAAAAAAATTAGTTTTTTTTAGTATAGCACAGTAGAAGAAAACTATATAGAAATTGTTTATTTCACACACCTCCACATATGTATAACACACTGCAAAATATTTTTTGTGGCCCTAAATGGCGTTTTTTGGAAGACCACAACACACTCACAGTACGTAACCGCTGAATCGCACAGCTACAGAACTGCAGAAAATGCTATTAAAAAAAAATGAGTTTTTTTTAGTATAGCACAGTAGAAGACAAATATATAGAAATGGTTTATTTCACACGCCTCCACATATGTATAACACACTGCAAAATATTTTTTGTGGCCCTAAATGGGTCTTTTTGCAAGCGTACATTAAAGTGCAAATGTTTTTTTGTTTTGTTTTTTGCCCTAAATGGGTCTTTTTTTGCACGAGCAAAATAAAATGCACATTTTTTTTTTTTTGCCCTTAAAGTGGAGGTTCTCCCAAATTATTGACTTAATAATATCCCCTTCTGTGCATTGCATAGATAAGCAAACGACAATTATTTTTTTTTTAAATGCTGTATTTACCTTATTATTTGTCTTCATTGGGGAACTTCCTGTCTGTTCCTCCCGCGGGAGTAGGCGTGTACATGCCTTTTCTCCGGCGGCGCACTGTCTCCTGGGAGCTAAGTGTCAGCATTCCCAGGAGTCAGTGCGGATCGCCGCTGCAAAATCTCGCGAGATTGTCTGCGCTCCCTCCCCGTACTGTACTGTGTATATTTTTGGTTGCCATCACAACAGGGCCGGAACTTCCGACGCCTCCGCCCGTTGGGATGGCAACCTGCTCAGTTTACGGCGCTCCGCCGGGAAGTTATTGCGGACGCATACAGAGCCTGTTCTAATCAGTCGCTGATTCTTTCGATCTGAATCCAGTCACAACGGGGCGTGTACTTTGAACGACGCCGCCCGTTGTGATGGCAACCAGAAAGTGTTGACGGTGCTGCTCGCCATCAACACTGCTCACGCAAGAGAGCGGTGAATGCCGGGAGACACGCATTCACCGCTTCCCGGAAGCCTGTGCTTGTGGGCTTCACTATGCCCACAAGCAAAATGGAAAATTAATATAAGTGTTTCTTTTATACGAAAATGGATGGGGGATGCTTTTAATCGCCAGAGTAGAGAGTACTAAACCCTTAACTTTAACCACATTGAATGCAGAAAAAAAAAAAAAAACAACAATCGGCCGCAGAACCTCCGCTTTAATGGGTCTTTTGGTAAAGAGCACAATAAAGTGCCTTTTTTTTTTTGCCCTAAATGGATCTTTTTCCAAGAGCAGAATACACCCACAGTATGGAAACGGTGTATCTCTCAACGTAATAAATGCAGTGCTGGTGCACTGAGCTTGCAGATAAAAGTTAGATTTTCTCTGACACTGGGCTCATGGCAGTGTAAAAAGACTGCACTGCAACACAAACAGGTAAACCTATGCAGATCACTGAGTTATATCTCTGAATCTGGACTCCTATTCCTATATAATATATCTCTCTCCCTGAAAGCACCAACAGGAACCTGGCCCTACACTACGCTATCTCTCTATCTTTTCCCTCAGATTCCAGAATCAGGACTAACTCATGTATTTTTCAATCTCTCCCTAAAAGCAGCAGCAGCAGACAAGATCCTCTCCCTATCTATTCTGAAGCAGAGTGATGTGTGTGCTGTGTGCCTCTAGCTTATATAGAAGCTGGGTCACATGTTGCACTGACCAATCACAGCCATGCCATTAGTAGGCATGGCTATGATGGCTTCTAAGGGCACACCAGCTAATCAAAAGGTGATTGGCTGGCCCCTGAAGCATTTCTAACTTCGCCATTAGATTGCCGAACCCGAACCCGGACTTTCGCGCAAAGTCCGGGAAAAAGCTAAAGTTCGGTACAGATCCGAACTTTACAGTTCGGGTTCGCTCAACCCTAGTGGTGGACAATCTGGTGCTAACAGACATTGGCTGGAAGGATCACTAATTGCCACTGACCTCACTAGTGACACTAATACAGTGGCCAATGATAATACTGTACTAATGACAGTGTCTGGAAAGGGGTTAACATCTAGAGACAATCAAGGGGTTAACTGTGTACCTAACAAAGTGTATTGTGTTCTGCTTTTACTTACTGATCAGGCTGTATTTTCTCCCTGCTTTTTAGGGAGAAGAAACAGCCAGATTACTGTTCCATGTACACAGAGTCCTGTATTTTTGTAAACAAAGAACTCTGTGTGTGATTGGATACAGCCGATCAGCATGTTTCAGCCAAAACCATTGGGTGAAATCTGCTGCCAATCACAGCACGGGTTGGAAGTGGGCGTGCACATACGCGCCTCAAACCCAGAAGGTGGAAAGTCACATACATATACGCGACTGCCTGCACCTGCTCCCCGCTCGCAGTATATTTACTGTAAGGCCCCTTTCACACTGGGGTAGTTTGCAGGCGCTATTTTGCTAAAAATAGCGCCTGCAAACCGTGCTTAAACAGCGGCTCCTTTCTCTCCAATGTGAAAGCCCCGAGGGCTTTCACACTGGAGCGGTGCGCTAACAGGACATGAAAAAAAGTCCTGCTAGCCGCATCTTTGGAGCGGTGAGAGGAGCGGTGTGTTTACCGCTCCTCCACCGCTCCTTCCCATTGAAATGAATGGGATACCGCAGTAATACCGCCCGCAAACCGCGGCTGTAGCTGCGGTTTGCGGGTGGTATTAACCCTTTTTCGGCCGCTAGCAGGGGTTAAAACCGCACCGCTAGCGGCCGAATACCTCTGCAATCCCGACGGTATAGCGCCGCTAAAAATAGCGGCGCTATACCGCCACCGCCCCCACGTGAAACCAGCCTAAGTGATCAGCAGGTGGTTAAGCACTGCATTGTCCCAGCACCACCTGAACTAGTCAAAGTCACCACCATTGTCTCCGGTTTACTAAAACTGGAGAACTCAGAATCTGGTGCAGCTGTGCATAGTAACCTATCATTTCTTAGGTTTTATTGTGGAAGCTTAGAAGTTAGAAGCCGATTGGTTACTATGTGTGTGTTTTAGATGTCATTGCAGCATCCAACGGCACCTTAACCACTTAAGCCCCGGACCATTTGGTAGCTAGAGGACCAGAGGTGAATTCAGAATTTTGCACTGCGCTGCTTTAACTGTAAATTGTGCGGACATGCAATGTTGTACCCAAATGAAATTTGCGTCCTTTTCTTCCCACAAATAGAGCTTTCTTTTAATGGTATTTGATTGCCTCTGCGATTTTTATTTTTTGCGATATAAATGGAAAAAGACCGAAAATTTTGAAAAAAAATTATATTTTCTACTTTTTGTTATAAGAAAAATCGAATAAACTCAATTGTAGTCATACATTTAGGCCAAAATGTATTCAGCCACATGTTTTTAGTAAAAAAAATGTCAATAAGCGTATATTTATTGGTTTGCGCAAAAGTTATAGAGTTTACAAACTAGGGTACATTTTCTGAAATTTACACAGCTTTAAATTTATGACTGCCTATCTCATTTCTTGAGGTGCTAAAATGACAGGGCAGTACAAAACCCCCCCCAAATGACCCCATTTTGGAAAGTAGACACCCCAAGGAAATTGCTGAGAGGCATGTTGAGCCCATTGAATTTTTTTATTTTTTTGTCCCAAGTGATTGAATAATGACAAAAAAAAAAAAAAAAGAATTACAAAAAGTTGTCACTAAATGATATATTGCTCACACATGCCATGGTTATATGTGGAATTTCACCCCAAAATACATTTTGCTGCTTCTCCTGAGTACGGGGATACCACATGTGTGGGACTTTTTGGGAGCCTAGCCACGTACGGGACCCCGGAAACCAAGCACCGCCTTCAGGATTTCTAAGGGCGCAAATTTTTGATTTCACTCCTCACTACCTATCACAGTTTCGAAGGCCATAAAATGCCAAAATAGCACAAAACCCCCCCAAATGACCCCATTTTAGAAAGTAGACACCCCAAGGAAATTGCTGAGAGGCCTGTTGAGCCCATTGAATATATTTTTTTTGTCCCAAGTGATTGAATAATGACTAAAAAAAAAAAAAAAAAATTACAAAAAGTTGTCACTAAATGATATATTGCTCACACATGCCATGGTTATATGTGGAATTACACCCCAAAATACATTTTTCTGCTTCTCCTGAGTACGGGGATACCATATGTGTGGGACTTTTTAGGAGCCTAGCCGCGTACGGGACCCCGAAAACCAAGCACTGCCTTCAGGATTTCTAGGCACAAATTTTTGATTTCACTCCTCACTACCTATCACAGTTTTGAAGGCCATAAAATGCCAAAATCGCACAAAACCCCCCCCCCAAATGACCCCATTTTGGAATATAGACACCCCAAGCTATTTGCTGAGAGGAATGGTGAGTATTTTACAGCTCTCATTTGTTTTTGAAAATGAAGAAAGAAAATATATATATATATATTTTTTTTTTTTTCAATTTTCAAAACTTTGTGACAAAAAGCGAGATCTGCAAAATACTCACAATACCTCTCAGCAAATAGCTTGGGGTGTCTACTTTCCAAAATAGGGTCATTTGGGGGGGGGGGGGTTTGTGCTATCTGGGCATTCCATGGCCTCCGAAACTGTGATAGGCAGTGAGAAGTGAAATCAAAAATTTACACCCTTAGAAAGCCTGAAGGCGGTGCTTGGTTTTTGGGGTCCGTACGCGGCTAGGCTCCCAAAAAGTCTCACACATGTGGTATCCCCGTACTCAGGAGAAGCAACAGAATGCATTTTGGGGTGTAATTCCACATATAACCATGGCATGTTTGAGCAATATATCATTTAGTGACAACTTTGTGCAAAAAAAAAAAAAAAAATTGTTGTTTTTCCGCAACTTGTGTCAACATATAAAATATTCCATAGACTCGACATGCCTCTCAGTATATAGCTTGGGGTGTCTACTTTCCAAAATGGGGTAATTTGGGGGGGTTTTGAACTGTTCTGGCATTTTATACACAACATTAGGAAGCTTACATCCACTCTTCTAACCACTTGAAGACAAAGCCCTTTTTGACACTTTTTGTTTACATGAAAACATTTTTTTTTTTGCAAGAAAATTATGTTGAACCACCAAACATTATATATATTTTTAAAGCAAAGGCCCTACAGATTAAAAAGGTGGGTGTTGCATTTTTTTTTTCTACACAGTATTTGCGCAGCGATTTTTCAAACGCATTTTTTGGGTTAAAAAATACACTTTTTTTAATTTTAATGCACTAAAACACACTATATTGCCCAAATGTTTGATGAAATAAAAAAAGATGATCTTAGGCCGAGTACATAGATACCAAACACGACATGCTTTAAAATTTCGCACAAACGCGCATTGGCGACAAACTACATACATTTTTAAAAGCCTTTAAAAGCCTTTACAGGTTACCCCAGTAGATTTACAGAGGAGGTCTACTGCTAAAATGATTGCCCTCAATCTGACCTTCGCGGTGATACCTCACATGCATGGTGCAATTGCTGTTTACATATGACGCCAGACCGACGCTTGCGTTCGCCATTGGGCAAGAGCAGGGCAGGAGAGGGGTGCTTTTTTTTTTCTTTTTATTATTAATTTTGCTTTTTTATTTTTAAATTGTTCCTTCCAAGTATTTTTTTTTTTTTATCATTTTTATTGTTATCTCAGGGAATGTAAATATCCCCTATGATAGCAATAGGTAGTGACAGGTACTCTTTTTTTGAAAAAACTGGGGTCTTCTAGACCCTAGATTTTTCCTCTGCCCTCAAAGCATCTGACCACACCAAGATCGGTGTGATAAAATGCTTTCCCAATTTCCCAATGGCGCTTTTTATATCCGGGGGGGGGGGCATTCCCTCCCACTGCTTGTAAAAGCAGTCCAGAGGCTAATTAGCTGCTAGGATTGCTTTCACATGAAAGCCGGCCGCAGGCTGAAAAGAAGGATACCAAGATGATACCTAAACCCGCAGGCATCATTCTGGTATAAACATTCAAAGTCCAGCAACATACCAGTACGTTGCTGGTCCTTGTTGGACATGTATTGTAATCTTTTTATTTCATACAGCCAGTTGGCTGAACGAAAAAATAGGATTTTTTGTACTCACCGTAAAATCCTTTTCTCTGACATCCATGGACTGACACGGTGTCTCTTTACACTTTACACGTGGGTTATGTCCCTGCTTGCAGGAGAAGACCTAGGCAGAATGTGAGATGTTATACATACATTCTAAAAGCCAGAGCTGAACAGCCCCACCCAGGGGGCGGTCCCTCTGGGCATAACCCTCCCACTACAGTCAGCAGACTTCAGTTCGTAACAAAGCAGTACAAACTTAAAAGGAAGGGTGGGTGCCGTGTCAGTCCATGGATGTCAGAGAAAAGGATTTTACGGTGAGTACAAAAAATCCTATTTTCTCTTATCATCCATGGACTGACACGCAGTGTTGCCAACCGTACGTAGATTTACGTACGGTACGTTAATTTAACCCCTTTTTTGGGGTGTACGTTAATGTCCGCTATGGGCACCGGCGCCCATAAAAAAGATGGCCACGAGCCGGCCATACAACTGCGCATGCGCCGTTCCGAAGCCGGCCGAGCGCAGGAAAACGTATTCACGCTCGGCCGGGCGGCGCACGCGCAGTAATGTGATGGCGCCGCTGGCGCCATTTTTGAATACACCGGCGTGACCACAGCGACTGGTGCGAGCCGCGCGACTCGAGTCCTCAGTCCTGCAGTAGCACTCATCATCATAGGTGCCGGTGGAGGAGCGAGCGGAGCACTGACAGGGTGGAGGACAGAGACAGACTCGAGGTGAGTGAAACTGGGGGGGTCAGTGAGTGAGCCTGGAGCGTGAAGCCGTGCCAATGGTGCCATGCAGGGGATACAGAGACTGATGTGCTCTCTGTCTACCGGCACCATATTACTTCTAGCTAGAAATCATCAGTGTGCTGTGTCCTCCTCTGGCTCCTGTGCACCTTTCCACAGGTCAGGGCAGCACAGTGCTGCCCTGACCTGTGGAGTGGTGAAAGGGGCACAGGAGGAGGACACAGCACACTGATGATGTGGAGAAATAATATGGTGGTGGTCAGAGGAGGAGGCTACTGTGAGGGGGTGAGGAGGGCACCATCTTGTCCGCAGAGTGTCTCCGGCACCTCCAATAGTATGTCCGCAGTCTCTGTCCACCTCCTGTAGTATGTCCGCAGTCTCTCCAGTGTCCACCTCCCTGTAGTATGTCCGCAGTCTCTCCAGTGTCCACCTCCCTGTAGTATGTCCGCAGTCTCTCCAGTGTCCACCTCCCTGTAGTATGTCCGCAGTCTCTCCAGTGTCCACCTCCCTGTAGTATGTCCGCAGTCTCTGTCCACCTCCTGTAGTATGTCCGCAGTCTCTGTCCAGTGTCCACCTCCCTGTAGTATGTCCGCAGTCTCTCCAGTGTCCACCTCCCTGTAGTATGTCCGCAGTCTCTGTCCACCTCCTGTAGTATGTCCGCAGTCTCTGTCCAGTGTCCTCCTCCCTGTAGTATGTCTGCAGTCTCTGTCCACCTCCTGTAGTGTGTCCGCAGTCTCTCCAGTGTCCACCTCCCTGTAGTATGTCCGCAGTCTCTCCAGTGTCCACCTCCCTGTAGTATGTCCGCAGTCTCTCCAGTGTCCACCTCCCTGTAGTATGTCCGCAGTCTCTGTCCACCTCCTGTAGTATGTCCGCAGTCTCTGTCCACCTCCTGTAGTATGTCCGCAGTCTCTGTCCAGTGTCCACCTCCCTGTAGTATGTCCGCAGTCTCTGTCCAGTGTCCACCTCCCTGTAGTATGTCCGCAGTCTCTCCAGTGTCCACCTCCCTGTAGTATGTCCGCAGTCTCTGTCCCCCTCCTGTAGTGTGTCCGCAGTCTCTGTCCCCCTCCTGTAGTGTGTCTGCAGTCTCTGTCTACTTCCTGTATCGTGTACGCAACCTCTGACCATCTCTTGTCATGTCTACAGTCTATGAGGGGATCCTAGAAAGGAGTCAAGAGTGGGAGTGCCGCCGGGATGGGGGTTACGGCCCGGGAAGAAACAGACGTGTGGACTGGGGAGAGGAGATCAGAGCCACCAAGCTGGAGCCATCTGACTGAGCCCCACACTGTGCACCTGGGAGGAGGTAAGTGACAGTGCCGCCAGGCCATTCTGAGGGGGGGGGGGTCACTGATGTAAGAAGGTGAATGAATACAATAATGTAAGGGGGCACTGATATAAAGGTTTCCCCCTTATATTAGTACCCCCCTTACCTTAGTGTATTCACTCTGTGGAAGGTGGTCTCTATTCACCAGAGCCCCCCCTCCACATCAGAGTTCCCCCTTACATCATGATCTGCAGCATTCCCCTTTACATAAGAGTTCCCTTTCAATGTAAGGGGGATCCCTGCAGACTCTGATGTAAGGGGGAACTCTGTGCTGGTTGGGTTATAGTAACCTGACCTTCATGTGAATTGAGAAATATGTTTTTTTACTTTTGTTTAACTTAAACACATTGATATTAACATTAGCTGTGTGTTTATAGTTGAAATGTTGATATTTGCACTGTTTAGCACTAAAAACAGTAATTTTAGGTACTAGTTTTGCAGTGTCAGTAAAAAATGCGGCTCTGCCAGTAATCTTCATTATTTTTGCCAGTAAGAAATTGGTGCCGTACAGGATTTTTGGCATCCTTGCCAGTAAATTTCACTTCAGGGGGTTGGCAACACTGCTGACACGGTGTCTCTTTACACTTTACACGTGGGATGTCCCAAAGCAGTGTCAAGAGGGATGGGAGCAGTATAAAATGGAAAAACCAAACTTTCACTCCAAGAAGGCAGATCTCCTCAACGGAGGAGTCGCAACTTTAAACAGCGGCCTGCAGCACCCTGCGGCCGAAGGAAGCATCCGAAGATGCAGCCACATCAACCTTATAAAAAACTTAAAAGGTATGAACAGACGACCAGGTCGCCGCCTTGCACACTTGTGCAACCGACGCTTGATGTCGGAAAACCCAGGAAGCACCAATTGCCCTAGTGGAATGCGCCATAACCGGAAGGGAGGCGCCCGCCCTTTGAGAGCATAGGCTTGAATGACGGTTTGTCTGATTCCCCTAAAAATGATGGCAGACGAAACCGCTGTTCAGGAACCACCCGAAGTCCCTGAGGGTCTAATTGACGATAGTCACCTTTCCTCTAAGTCTGAGCCACTTTCTGCTCATAGCAGAAGACCGTCCAGATAGCCCACGACAGCAATACCTCGCTGTAACAGAAGGCTAGAACCGGAGCAAGCACCTTGGTGAACACCCTTGGTGCCGAGGCCGAAAGGAAGAGCCACAATCGATAGTGGACTTCGCTGATCGCAAGGCGCAGAAACTTCTGGTGACTTGCGCAGATCAGAACATGCAAGTAGGCGTCCTTGAAGTCCAAGGACGCCAGAAGAAAATCCCTTTGGTGGAGTGTAGCGATCACCGTGCGAATGGATCCCATGCGGAATTTCTGCACCTTCTCGAAGGCATTCAGGGCCTTGAGGTCCAGGATAGGTCGAACCACGTCCTATTTTTGGGACGACAAACAGATTCGAGCAGAATCCCTGAAAACTCTCCTGTGACGGAACCGGCACAATCACTCCGGACCTGATCAAATCCTGTACAGCCCCCAAGAGGGCTGCCCGACAGGTAGGAAGGAGAGGAAGATTCAAGGGAAAGAATCTGTGTGGGGGCCAGGATCGGAATATTATCCTATATCCTGAGGTGACCACCTCGCACACCCACCAGTCGGAGATTCGGGAGGTCCACCGATCCGTGAACCTGCGAAGTCGTCCCCCCACCCCAGAGTCGGGCGGAGGCAAGACTTCACGCGGAGGCGGGCTTGGGAGCCGCTTGTTTGGCTTACGCACCCAGGGGCACTTGTGCCCACCAGCCGCACTGCCGTCAGCCTGAGAGGGCCTACCTGTGGACTCTGACTGACGAAAAAAAAACAGTTTTGCTGGAAAGGAAGGCCCCTGTTTGCGGCGGGCCTCCTCACCCTTGCTAGTCTAAGGAAGAAGAGTGCGTTTACCTCCCGTGACATCCATGACGATGTCATCCAGAGCAGCACCGAAAGGTCTACCGCCTTTAAATAGTAGATCCGTCAGGAGCTTCCTAAGGCTAGGTCAGCAGACCAGCATTTCAACCAGATAAGACGACGCAATACCACCGCCGAGACAGAGGCCCTGGATATTAAAGGGGCCGCGTTCAGCGTGGCGTCGCACACAGAAACCAGGCCCTGAACCAGTTGGTGGGCCAGAGCAACTGTGTCTGGAGGAAGAATATGCTCCTGTACAGCTAGGTGCAACATTTTTGCCCAACCTGTAAGTGTTTTAGACACAAGGGTCGCCGCTACCACAGGTCGTAGGGCGGATCCCAACAAGGCAAACATGGTTCTGCTCACCACTTCTGACCTCCTGTCAGTGGGGTCCTCAAATGCAGGAGTCCCCTCCATCGGGAGAGTGATGGCCTTGTTCAACCGGGCGACTGGAGGGTCGACCACTGGGGGAGAAGCCCACTTTTTAAGTAGGGCATCTTCAAGGGGTATCTGATAGACAAACGCCGCGGGACCATAAAAAAATTCTTCTGCGGCTTTTCCCAGACCTTATCAATGAGCTGGTCAAAGAAAGTACAATGGAAAAAACCCCTTTAGAAGGCCTGGCCTTAAAAGAACCAAAGGAGACAGTATCCGCCTGAGGTTCTGCATCCGCAGCATTTGAGCTTGAGAGTGTCCCTCACCGCAGTCATGAGCACACTAACAAGCGCCCTGTCATTTACTGACTCAGAACTGGAGTTTCCCTCATAAGGAATGTCCTGTTCAAAACCATCCATACATTCAGAACTAGGGTCCTGAGCGAAAGTGGCTAGGCCCATATCTGAATCAGCGCACTGCCCTCGAGTAGATAAAGTGGGGAGAGGGCGCCTTTTTTGCACCTTGCGCTTGCACACAGCTCCCATCCTGGTCAGAAATTGATTCCAGGGCTGCCCACAACAGGTCCATAGGGACCGCAGCGCTGAAGCACTGCCTGTTGCCACTGACATTTTTAGGGGAAGCTGGTGACACAGACTCCATATTGTCCCTCTCTGAGACTCTCTCAGATAAAAAGTCCACCCACAGGCTGTGCTGACTGAGGAGGGGGCGCCCAGGGGACTCACCAAACCGGACCAGGGACCGCTTAGTTCCGCTGTCTGTACCGCGCTGTGTCAGCGCTGGTGAGCTGTGAGGAGACTGTGAGGAGATTCGCGCTGCTACAGCAGCGCTAGAGGCCAAACTAGTGCTGAAAAGCGCGGGCTACAAGAAAATGGCCGCCGCACTTCACTGAGGCGATCCGCGGCAAGATGGCCGCCATGACGCAGTTAAAATGAAACAGCACACACGCACAGCGCCACTCGGCGCTCGGGCCCCAAAAAAAAAAAAACCACACAAAAAAGCCCCAAGGCATACATTGCAGACCAGCATGAGCCCCCCAAGAACAGTGTGACCCCCAAGCACCCCACACAGCCAGCGCCAGTAATGGTGACAGGGAGCGACAATAAAATACAGGGGGAGACAGGGAAAATCCCCCACAGAGAAACACACAGCCCTTTGTACTCACCTGCAGGCAGGAGAGACTACTTACCCGTCCCCTGAGGGACACACTGGTGTTTCTGACAGGACTATCACAGTGCAGTACTGAGTAGCAGTCGGCCCGGTCCACCGCGAAAGATACAGTCAGTCAGGAGCTGTTCAGTCTTGAGAGGACCGTGGGAGCATGAAAGCAAACCCGGCCACCCCTGGAGTCATGGGGCCTGTCGTGAACTGAGTCTCACGCACAGAAGGCGAGGATCAGCACGCTCGATGGTCGGACAGGGAAGACTACGAGGATATCTTGTACCCAACCTGTTGCCCAGCCGACAGTTGATAGAAGATTCTCAAAAATAAAATAAAAAAGAATTCCAAAAAGGAATAAAATAGGTCAGGAGACTGGCTCCTGAGGGAGCCACGTCTTCTCCTTCTGCTAGGCAGAAAAAAACTGAAGTTTGCTGACTGTAGTGGGAGGGTTATGCCCGGAGGGACCGCCCCCTGGGTGGGGCTGTTCAGCTCTGGCTTTTAGAATGTATGTATAACATCTCACATTCTGCCTAGGTCTTCTCCTGCAAGCAGGGACATAACCCACGTGTAAAGTGTAAAGAGACACCGTGTCAGTCCATGGATGATAAGAGAAAAGAGATTGATCGGTGGGTATGCCCACCATTAGAATACCGCCCTTCATCCACCCACTTCCAATGATGGGCATACACGCACCATTTATATATGCCGAAGCATGGGGGCATCCTCCCGCAAAAAAGTTATGCCGCACACACATGGTCGGACTTTTCCACGGGCAAGCCTCCGTCGGAATTTCGACCGTATGTACGCGGCAATAGGAGCAAAATCGCTCCTCCGCCCCTGCTGCCCCAATGCTTCGGCATATTTGCTTCTTTTTCTTTAACTGTGGTGGTGAAATCACCTCCTACAGCACTGGAGTCGCAGGGATCAGGCCTGTCTCTGCGAACGCTGCAGTTATGTGTGTTTTTGTTTTGTAAGTGACAGTGATCGATCGATACTGCACTTGGGTGGCCTGGGCTGGACGGAGGGGCAAAACGCAGGTGCCAGCAGGTATCTGGGCTGATCCCGCTAACACTGCGTTTTTGGGAACCCTAAACTGCTGGGGACGCTAGTATAGATCAGATCAGATATTGATCTGTTCAGATACTATACCACTAAGGGGGGTGTATGCTTCAAGCGTGGGTGTTAGCGTTACTGGCACTAACCTGACGCTGCCTGGGGTGTGACGCAGACCCTCTCTGACGCTAAAACCTAATTGATATCACCCGCCGGGCGATCAGGGGGTTAAACCTTTATTGGGTTATATACACGGCGGGTGCCCTGACACTATAAAAAGCAAACTAACTAACCAGCGTCACCCGTAACACTTATATGGTGATCACTGGTGAAAGGGTTAACTAGGGGCAATCAGGGGGTTAAAACCTTTATTAGATAATATATGGGGGTACCTGACGCTATAAAAACCTGCGGCGAACCTAAAAAAAATTACCAGCTACCGATCTGCATCACTGACACTAAGACAGCGTTTAGAAAAACGATTGCTTAGCGACAGTGGTGATGGGGGTGAAAGGGTTACCTGGGGGGGCGATCAAGGGGGTTAAACCTTTATTAGATAATATATTGGGGTACCTGACGCTATAAAAACATGCGGCGAACCTAAAAAAAATTACTGGCTACGATCTGCATCACCGACACTAAGACAGCGTTTAGAAAAACAATTGCTTAGCGACAGTGGTGATAGGGGGTGAAAGGGTTACCTGGGGGGCGATCAAGGGGGTTAAACCTTTATTAGATAATATATTGGGGTACCTGACGCTATAAAAACCTGCGGCGAACCTAAAAAAAATTACCGGCTACCGATCTGCATCACAGACACTAAGACAGCGTTTAGAAAAATGATCGCTTAGTGACAGTGGCGATAGGGGGTGAAAGGGTTACCTGGGGGGCGATCAAGGGGGTTAAACCTTTATTAGATAATATATTGGGGTACCTGACGCTATAAAAACCTGCGGCGAACCTAAAAAAAATTACTGGCTGCCGATCGGCATCACTGACGCTAAGACAGCGATCAGAAAAATGATCGCTAAGCGACAGTGGTGATAGGCGGTGAAAGGGTTATCTGGGGGGTGATCAGGGGGTTAAACCTTTATTAGGGGGGGTTAGGGGGCTACACTGGACCTAAGACTAAACTTTGGTGACACTTTTACAGTCACAAATGTCACTGATTGCAGTGATCACTAAATAAATGGTCACTGCAATCAGTGACACTGTGACTGGGGGCTGGGGGGGTGATCTGGGGGGTGATCTGGGGGGGCCTGGGGGGGCGATTTATGTCCCTGTGTCCCCTGGTGTCAGTGTAGTGTTGTGTGCACTGACCTGATATCTTCTCTTGTACGGCGCTCGGTATATGTGAGCGCTGCACCAGAGATGACATCACTTCCTCCTGTTCCCTCTGTCTGACACAGACAGAGGGGGCATTTCCATTCGCCGGGAGCGATCGCGAGGGGGTGGCCAGAAACGAATGGCTGCCCCCTCATCCCGGAACGCTCCCGGACACTTAGCCACCGCTCACTGTACAGAAGGGGGGTCCGATTGGACCCCCCAACTATACAAAGGCAATCACGTATGCTCTACGTGATTGTGCCTGTCGGTGCCATTCTGCCGACGTATATATACAGTGAGCGGTCGTTAAGTGGTTAAAGTGGAAGTAAACCATCCTATCATTTTCAGGCAAGGAAGCTGCCATCTTGGCCTTTGTTTAATCCTCAACTGCCATGATGCTGCACATGTGATCAGTTATGACACCAGCCATTGGATGGTTTGACAGTTTGGTTGAGAGCACAACCAATGTGACAGTTGGCATTCCCGGCATGCCGGGAATGTAACTGCTTTTTGAAACTGTTAAATCGATGGGTTTACTTCCGCTTTAAACGATTTACACAGAAACACTTCTTCACAGAGTGCATGCTATTCATTTCCATCCTAAGGTGGTCAGTGCCATCTGAAATGTTCGCCCCAGTACAGGTGGTCAGAGAATTTAACTTGAGAGTGTAGCTTCCCTTTAAGGCACACACGCCTATTGGTACTTGGTTGCCCCCACAACTTAAAGTGGAACTAAACCTATTGATTTAACAGTTTCCCAGAAGTTCTATTCAAGGCATGCCATGAATGATAACTGTCACTCTTGCTTGTGCTCTCAACCGAATTGTCAAACCATCAAATTGGCTGGTGTCATAACTGGTTACATGTTCAGCACAATGGAAACTTTAGATCAAATAGAGGCCAAGGTGGCAATTTCATTGGCTGTACAGATGAGGAGGCTGTAGTTTCACTCTAATAGACAATGTTATGTTCTCAGGCCAGGTACAGGTGGCTGAGCAAAGTAGAAAAAAGGTGTGGATTTACTAAAGGCAAATAGTCTGTGCACTTTGCCAGTGCAGTTGCACTCATTTTCACCAGAGCTTAATGTATGTGGTAAAGCTTCACATTGTAAAGAATACCCAATCAGATGCAAGGAAAAAAACAGCATTTTACCTTGCCATTGATTGGATGGTGGAAATCAGTAGAGTTTCACCAGCTCTGGGGAAAATTAGTGCAACTGCACTTGCAAAGTGCACATTCTATTTGCAGAGGTCCGGAGAGGATGGCAGTCACTCACAGAGTTTGATAGGCAGCCAACAGCAGGGGCTGGATGGTGCACCTATGCCTTCGGCCTGCAGCTAAAAGCCAGAGCCCCATGTACTACGGGGCTATACACGCTCAGTGTTCATGAGGCCTAAAGCCCCGTACACACGATCGGTTTGACTGATGAAAACCGTCCGATGGATGGTTTTCATCAGACCAACCGATCGTGTATGGTACCCATCGGTCTTTTTTCCTCCGGTTGTAAAAAATAGAACTTGTTTTAAAATTTTCCGATGGATAAAAAACCGATGGGAATTTCTGATCGTCTATGGGCAAGTCCATCGGTTAAAAAACCCACGCATGCTTAGAATCAAGTCGACGCATGCACAGAAGCATTAAAGTTCATTTTTCTCGGCTCATCGGAGTGTTTTACGTCACCGCGTTTGGAACGGTCGGTTTTTTGACTGATGGTGTGTGGCCAAGACTGATGAAAAACAGTTTCATCGGATTTCCGATGGACAAATCCATCGGACGAAAATCCATAGGTTATCCGATCGTGTGTACGGGGCTTGAGTCAACTGCTGGTCTCAGTAAGAATGAAGATACATTGCTGGGCTGAGCCTCTAATCTCTAAAGTCAATAGTTCAGGCCTAGCCTGGGAGGAATCGTGTATACAAAAAACAACTTCACTATACTTGTATAGGGTTCTTTTTACATTCATATACATATTTCTAGAAGTTTCTTTCATGCAATAAAGTCTCATGGTTATTAAAAAAAACCTGCTTTGATAGATACAGTAAACATTTACCAATATGTTTACAGAGAAAAATTCCTTAAAACATAAAAAGCACTACATAAAGAGAATGATATGTACACTATGTGCACAATAGGTCAATATTACAAGGTTAATCTATTGTATCTTTATACATACAACTTCCATTTACAGATGAGATGTCACCGTGTTTCCATAGGTGAATTTTTTTACCCTTTCGCTGGTATCTCACAAAGGACTGACGTCAAAGCTTCTCATCTGCAGGACACGGTCCCTTTGTCTCATGATATAATCGCGCTGTATTACAACTTTTACATCCATTGTTTCTTTGTCATGCTCTTTATTGTACGGAGCTCTTCTGTTCTGTTAATAAGCGGACTGGTAATGTACTTTCCATTCTCTAGTGATCTACACACTCCCACTATGCTCTATGGCTGCACAGTTTAGGGACGATGACAATATTTTTATGAACCAGGCAGATTCTATGCCAATGCTCCATCACCTGTTCTTAGAACACCTTATGCACCATCACCAAGCCCAACTAGAGCTTTCTATCTACTGTAAGGCCAATTTAACCACATTTCATTCAACGTATGGATATAAACGTCCTGATGGCAAGTTGTTATTACCAGGATCATGGCTACAGCTGTGATCCTGGTACAGTTTTTTTCAGCCAGCAATCAGGTGATTACTTTACAGCCCGATTACTTTTACAGGGCTGGGAAGACACCCTGTGTTACTGCCCTCGGTGGTTCCCAGTTCCTCTGGGCAGCCCAGGACTCGGGTAAGTGGTCCGGGTGGTTGCCCACAGAGGAGATGGAAGAACATCTATTCCTCCATCTTCTCTGTAAAGAATGACACTGAATCACTTTCAGTTATAGAGTCATTTTCTGGCTGTTACAGCCAGGTAAGTATCTAACCAAGCATGATCTATCCTTTGGATAGTTGCTTAGGAGGCTGGGTGTGCAGCCGTGCGTAAAAACAAATTGTGGAAAAAAAATTGCATTTCAATTTTGTTAATTATCCAATAAACTGTGACCAAAAAAATTACAACGTCAAAAAACTCACCATGTCTTTTACTATATACCTTGGGCTGTCTACTTTCCAAAACGTGGTCGTGTGATGGGCCTCAAGAAATGAAATGGGTAAATCAGTACTGATCAATTTTCTTATATATACATAAGTGGTGATTAAATACCACCAAAAGAAATCTCTGTGTGAAAAAAGTGATATCAATTTATTTGGCTACAATGTTGCATGACTGAGCACTTGCCAGTTAAAGTAGCACAGTGCTGAAATGCAAAAAATGTCCCTTCATGAAGGTGGTAGAATCTTCCAATTTGTAATCAGAACAATATTAGTGCCATGTCCAGTGTGCAATGCATAGGCAAAGCATACAAAATAGAATACAGTTACATGCTGAATTTACTATTTGTTTTACAGGTACCATTCAGGCTGCATTCACACCTGAGCATTTTCAGCTCGTAAAACGCTCATCTCAAAAGTTCCAAAACACCCAACAAGCAAAATCCCATTCATTTCAATGGCACCTGTTCACATAAAGCAAAATGCCTGAAGCTCAAAAAAGTACATGAGCTTCTTTTTTGGCAGATTCCAGACATTTTTGGCCCCATAGACTTTATTAGAAATGCCTGCCTTGAGCAGAAAAAAGCCCCGTAAAACGCCTGTAAAAACGCTCAAAAAGCATCTCTCCACCCTTCCACCGCTAAACTAAAAATGCCTGAAGCTTTGAAAAAGCTTGTAAAAAAAGCTGCAAAAAAACGCCCGAAAAAACACCTGAAAACTATACGCTCAGGTGTGAATGCAGACACAACTTCTGAGTGAATGCAAAGCGTTCTCTGATTGGATAAGTAGGAGAGTGTGACATCACAGACCCACTTCTCCGCTTCATCCAATCACAAAACACTTTGCATTCATTCAAAAATGCAAGACATTTATTCTCTGAATGGCACCCATGCTGAGTGGCCAACCTCCTGTGTTCAGAATGCATCAGGCCGATCAATCAACATGGGACCAAGTAGCGAAATCTACTTCACTGATTTTCAGCTTCTAGGGGGGATCAGCCAGGTATGATGTAGGCTTTGTAATATTGGTCCAAGGTGGTAAAAATATACCATGCCTGGAATGCAATTTATTGAGTTTAGATCTACTTTAACCACTTCCATACCGCGCAAATTCCAGCACTCCTCTCCTACATGTAAAAATCTATTTTTTTTAGCTAGAACTCCCAAACATTAAAACATATTTTTTAACAGAACCTAGGGAATAAAACGGCGGTCATTGCAACTTTTTATGTCACACGGTATTTGTGCAGCAATTAATTATTTTTTTTTAAATAAAACCACTTTCATAAATAAAAAATAAACAAAACAGTAAAGTTAGCCCAATTTTTTTGTATAATGTGACAGATGATGGTACGCCGAGTAAATAGGTACCTCACATGTCACGCTTTAAAATTGTGCACATTCGTGGAATGGCGCCAAACTTCGGCCCATAGGCGGCGCTTTAATTTTTTTTACAGGTTACCTGTTTAGAGTTACAGAGGAGGTCTTGGGCTAGAATTATTGCTTTCGCTCTAATGTTCACAGTGATACCTCACATGTGTGGTTTGAATGTCGTTTACATATGCGAGCACGTGGGCGGTTTTAAACTTTATTTTATTTAGGAATATATATTTTTACAATTTCCCTTTAAAAAAAAAATGTTTGATCACTTTTATTCCTATTACAAGGAATGTAAACATTCCTTGTAATAGGAATAGTGCATGACATGTCCTCTTTATGGAGAGATGTGGGCTCTAAAAGACCCCACATCTATATTCTAGGCTGGAAAGTCTGAGATCAAAAAAAAAATTTACAATCTCAGGCTTTCCAGCCGAGTCCCCGCCATGATTTACTTCCGCCTGCCTGGATGTGATGTCATAACGTCACCCCCGCGCCTGTGAGAGTCATGGAGACTGTCGGGGACCATCTGGCCCTCGGTTTTCTCTATGACTAACCTGCGCTGGTGAATTCCTTCTCTGGCCTGCCACCTTATGAACGATCATGATAGTTCTTACGTTAAAGGGAATCGCTTGCTGAAAAAAACAGGCATCATCTATCCGATGCTGCATCTAAGACTAAGAACTGAGCAATCTAACACCGCCGACTGCTCGCTTCTCAGAGCTCCGTGAGCAGAGAGCTGGTGACCGTCAGTCACTGCTCTCTGCTCTGCCCCCCCTCCAGTGCTCACTGGGCTGTGGAGGGGCAAGAGCGGCCGGCTCAGCCTCTCAGTGGCTTGCTGAGAGGCTGAGCCGGGTGCCAGTCCAGGCATGTGGGCAGATCCTAACCAGATTGTTGCGATCTTTCCCCACCCTGGACCGGCAACCCGCTGTCTGCTGAAAACGGATTACAGGAGTAACGGACTGCACTTATGTGATCCACAGGAGAAGTAAAGACAAAAGAGCTTTAGCTATACTCCTTGAATTTCCTTTGTCTACCTAGCTGCAGCCATCATAGCCTAATCACACAGGTACCTTGCTTCATAAGAGAGCTCCTCTACGTGTTAATATTTTATAAGGAGCAGTTTGACTGACAGTCATTAGAAATAAGCTTTGTTCAGCCAAAGAAGAGAGAATAGCAAAATGAGAGCGAGAAAGAGAGGAGTGAGTTTTTCCTCTTCTATATAACAATTATCTTTTCTAATACAACCCCGGAAGCAAGAAGTCACATGTGACCTGAAGGGGTTACTAAAAGCCGAGTTTTTAAAGCAATTTAGCAAATGAGCTGGATCCATCTGACTCCAGCTCCAGGGTAAAACCAGCACATAATGATGAGATGGCAGAGGTCTGGATGTAACATAAAAGGTTACCTGTTCACTCTGCCGCAAGCCCTGCACTCTTAAGCCCCGTACACACGGTCTGACTTTTTGCCAACAAACTTCATTTTGAGCAAGTTTGCCCAAAAATCCGACCGTGTGTATGCTCCATCGGACAAACTTTTTTGGTTTTCATCGAACAAAAGTTCGGTCTGCAAACAGACAAACTTTTGGCCAACAAAAGTCCGATGGAGCAAAGTCCGACCGTGTGTACAGAAAACCATCGGACTTTTGTCCGATGGACAAAACAAATAATGCTAAAATCAACCAACAATAGCAGAAGTTGACCAAAGGGTGGCGGTAAAGAGCAGAAAAACCACGTGATGTTGGAAAAAGTTTTGGGAAAGTTTGCAGAAAAGTCCTGTGGTGTGTATGCTATGGGTGTGCCCGGCCAACTCCGTTCGGACAAAAATCCACGGAAAAGTCAGATGGAAGTCCGACCGTGTATACGAGGCTTTAAAGTCATATCTCCACATATCACCAGGTACTTACCGTGCTTCCTGAAGCTGTGAAGGTGATTGTTAATACAAGAGTGTGTACACATTTATACATAAATACACACGTGCAGACATACGGACATATACAGGTGCATCTCATAAAATTAGAATATCATCAAAAAGTTTAATTCTGTAATTCAATTCAAAAAGTGAAACTCATATTTTAAATAGATGCGTTAAACACATTGTGATATATTTCAAGTATTTTTTTTTCTTTTAATTTTGATGAATATGGCTTACATATGGCTTGAAGATGGAAGGGCAGATGCTTACGAGGAGGACAACAGTAAATACACCAAGGATATTAAGCCAGGACCTCCAGGCTTGAGTTAGGCTTAGTTCACACCAAAACCGGCCGCGGATCGCACAGGAATGCTGTGCGTCCCTGTTCTCCGTTTCAGGGACAAATCTTTACCTTGAATTCGGCCCTGAAACGGAGCCAAAGACGCACAGCGTTCCTGTGCAGTGCGCTCTGCAGCTGCCCCAGGTATAGGTAAACCGGCTCCATAGAGAGCCGGATACATTCTCCTGCTATGCGAATTGGAAGCGGGGAAACCCACATCAAATTCACATAGGTGTGAACCCAGCCTTAAGCCCCTTTCACACTGCCGCGACTTGAAAGTCACGCGATTTTACCGCAATTTCATAGAATGCCTGTGTAAACTTGAGGTCTATGGACCTCAACTCGCTTCAAAAGTAGTAAAAGGACTACTATGAAGTTGGTGCGACTTGAATTTGCACAGATATGAATGGTTATCATTGGTAATCATGGGGTACGACTTGACAAGTGTGAAAGTGGCCTAAAAAAGCATTCTCAAGAGCCGTGTGTGAGGAATTAGGAACATCATGGATTAAGGATTGTAAATAAAAATAAAAAAGCTTTATTTGTAAATATAGAAACACAGCTCTTGCTTTAAAGCGGAGGTCCGCTGAAAAAAATAAATTAAAAGCCAGCAGCTACAAATACTGCAGCTGCTGACTTTTAATATATAGACACTTACCTGTCCAGGGCATCCACGATGTCGGCAGCCGAAGCTGATCTGTCCGTCGGCTCTCGGCTGCTGCCGCCGCCATCTTCGGTAGGGGAATCGGGAAGTGAAGCCTTACTTCCTACTGCGCGAGTCGTGCTGCGCATCCTCACTGGTCCCTGCTGTCTTCTGGGACCTGTGTGTCTCCCAGAAGACAGCGGGGGAGGACAGAGTAGGCGCTGGAAGTGGCGTAGGTCTGAGGTGATCTGTGCCCGGAAGAGGGAGCAAATACCTGTATTACACAGGTATCTGCTCCCCCCTGAAAGGTGCCAAATGTGACACCGGATGAGCGGGAGGATTCCAAAAAGTGGAAGTTCCATTTTTGGGTGGAACTCCACTTTAAGGTTAAATTTAGCCTTAAAGTGGTTATAAACCCAATTCATGAAATCTGACCTAGGAACATATATCTGTAGTGTTTACTTATCTCTCTCCAAAGCTCTAAGTGCCATGTCTTTCTGCTGCCCAGTTCCTCTGTTATCAGCAGAGTCACTTCTGACACAGGAGATAACAGCAGCTGGAAATTTGTGCCTGGGAGGTAGATAAGCAGGGAGCTCATCTATTCTTAGTACAGCTCTGCAAGTTCCTTCATTCCTCTGCCTATGTGGGGGGGGGGGGGGGGTGACCCTTCCTTATAGGGCAAAAACCCTCCAACAAAACAGCCATGAACACAATTGCCCTCAGCTTCAAAACTCTCTTTGTTAAACCTTGTTTCCAACAGATCGCTGGGCTCTGTTAATTCTGCAGAATAACTATACTGCAAGCAGTGATACATTTCCTCGGCTGAGATAATTGGAGAAAGTACATGCCCTTGTAATTAGGTGTCCTGATAATTAGATGTTTCTAATGAAAACATTACAGCAAAAAATAGGCACAGCTTCTGAATTAGCAGGGAAAAAAAAAAAGAACTGAATATTGTTAAGGCAAACCAAGCATTCATCTTCTTCCTGGGATGAAACAGGGTATTGCATCTAATTTGAGGACTATAAATATCCCAGCTGGTAAAAAAGCAAAATATATAATTTTTGTTCTTAAAGGGAAACTAAATTCCACGATAACTCAGCCCCCCCCCCCCCCCCCAACTACTTGCTGGTTCCAACACCTTCTGCCTCTTCTTTTTGCTTCTTGGACATCTTAAATGGCCAACCGGGAATGACAGATTTCCCATATATGTACTCAGGAGTTTATTTGTTCCAGGAACGCGGTGTGCTGAGAATGTGCTTTGAGATTTGCATTTGCAGCTCAGTGTACATTCTAAAGCAGATTGGGAACAGGCAGCTAAGATTTTTTTATTGCAGGAGAGGCTATAAAGAGCTTGCCTGCAGAGCATTGCATCTGCAATCACCATATCGGGGGTGCAATGTCAGGCTCCTGCAGACTCTCAGTAAAGCTGTCTGCTCGCACCTCCGGTTGGGTTCTGGCACTTTGACACATCTGCACAGATGCGATAATAGCAGCAGAGGTGCCTCTTTAAGGCTTTGTTTACATTGGCATACTTAAGTGTATACCTGTGCCAGGGCCATGTTTGCCCGCATGGAGATGCGCAGCTGTTCTGTGCATTCGCATGCAGGCAGTCCCGTGCATGTCAATTGGGATACAACAGCTGCACAGACACTGCTCCCAATTTGACTGCCTTGAGAGTGTGTCTGATTGTCTGCATTCGGGGATGTGTACATGCACAGCTGTCAAACTGGGAGCTGCGCTTGTGTCTGTGCAACTGCTGCATCCCAACTGACTTGAATGGGTCTGCCTGCATGGTAAAGCACAGAAAAGCTGTGCATCTCCGTGTGGGCAAACATCGCCCTCGCACGGGTGTATGCTTAAACGTGATTGTAAAGGCTTGTTTAAAAAATAAAATAAAAAACATGTTATACTTACCTCCTCTGTGCAGTTGGTTTTGCACAGAGCAGCCCAGATCCTCCTCTTCTCGGGTCCCTCTTTGCTGCTCCTGGCCCCTCCCTCCTATTGAGTGCCTCCACAGTCAGCAGCTTCCTATGGGGGCACTGGAGCCAATCACAGCTTTGTGTGTCAGACACGGAGCATGGCCTGGCCCCGTCCCCTCTCTCCTGATTGGCTGACTGGCATTGATTGACAGCCGTGGGAGCCAAAGGAGCCACTGCTGTGTCTCAGCCAATCAGGAGTGTCCTTGACAGCTTAGACATTCGTGGACATCGCTGGAGAGAGATGGGGCACAGGTAAATATTTAGGGGGTGCTGGGGAGGCTGCTACACACAGAAGGCTTTTTATCTTAATGCATTAAGATAAAAAACCTTCTGCCTTTACAACTCCTTTATGTACGCCTGAGTGAACAAGGCCTAAGTCTACGGGAAACTTTTTATTTTGAATTCTTTATTTTGAATTCTGCAACAAGAGTCGCTTTAAAAAATATATACTGGACTTTTATATCTTCCAGAAGTTCAATGTTAACAAGCTGTATACATTAATAAAAATATGAACTGATCACTGTAATGTTATGCTGGGTAAGCAGATTAATTAGCATTTTTCAACCTTTTCAACACAGAGGACTAGAGACATAAAATTTTCAGTTATTGACAATACTGATCTAGAAGCATATATCGCCCTTGAAAGAGCTTGATAATTGTTCTCCTGATTGTCAGGTGTAATTTTATCTATGAATTAAGGGATTGTCGGGGAGGCCGGGGTTTGTAACACTTCTTTACTTGAAGATGCTGCTGGTGAAGAAACACTTTGTGATGATCCAGAAGCAACAGAAAGAGTGTTTCTGGAATGACAAGTCTGGAGGGAAAAGCTTCTCGCACTTTCATTATGGTCCTCATCATTTCTATTCATAAAGTATTATTTAATGTCTTTGGGGCACCTCCGGTATGCCAGGATGTGTTTTTGTCACCCTTGTAGCACTTGGAAAATAATATTTATTCTCACACTATTTGCACATTGCAGCTTTGCTCTCAGCAGAAATTGCACTGTTGAAATGTTTCCAAACTCTAGATGTTGGTCTCACTATTCCACTGAGAGGAGGAAAAGTATTTACTGAGCAGACTATAGGAAAACGTTATGCTGTGAAGGTGAAGAAAACTAATAGGAATAATTTTAAGATTAAAAAGGAACTAATTTGTCAGAGAAATGTACCATCTTACCAGTCAATAAAGGCCTGTGAGGACATAAAGTATCATCTATTGTATCCCAACAATCACCCAACTGTGTGAGGTACAAGATGGAGCCCACAAGCAAACTAAACTTGAGCCTTTCCTCTACAGTGCCCCACTAGTGGCAGAAACAAATATTTCTTTGGTTTGAGAACTTCATTGAGAACTACAGTGTTACTCGAATTGTATTCCAGGATTTGCTTGTCTTCAGCTGAGAGAACTTGCATTAATATAAAACTATACAAAGTTTCAGAAATCTTTCATCAAGGTCCTCACGTAATTTAGTTTGAATACCGTGTCACAGATATGTAGCGGGGTTTCTAAATTTAGGTGGGGTACACCTGGGTGGTAGTGTGGTCCAGGTGTGTAAAGTATGGGAGTAATTGGACCATTTGTATTCGTGGAGGATTGGGCGGTGTAATAATCTCCTTGGCCTGTGGGTGGCAGGCGCCCGCAGGCTCGAGGTAGATTTGCTGCCACAGTGCTGTCCTTTTTGTCCCTTCTCGGAGATGGTACGGCGAGGGCGGGGAACCTGCCGTGGCATCATTGGAGGGGATAAGAGGGGGAGACGCCCTGGTCACGAGGTTTTGCTCTTGTGGAGGTCCTTCATCACGCACCCAGGCACCTTAGGCCTGGGTGCAGGCAGTTCTGAGTTCCGGCCCAGGTGCCCTAGGCCTGACCGGAATGGAGTTGGAGTCCATCCCAGGCACCTTCAGCCTGGGGTGAGGTACTAGACCAGGAGGCCTGGGGCTCAGTGACTTCGACTGGGTCCCGCGAGGGTGGAGAAGTCCGAGGGTCCCTGAAGTGGATGGGGCCCAAGTCTGAGGTGAGGAGGCCGGGGAGGTTACCCATTCGGAGAGTCTGGAGCAGCATCAACCCGGTGACGGATGGGCCTCTGGTAACTCCCTTGGAGGGACATCTTCCCCTGACAGGGGCCACAACGCAGCGAAGGTACTCCTATCTACGTTCTCTTGAGTCGCTGGTAGAGACTCTCAAGTTCTACGTTTTCTCTAGCCAAGGCTATAGTAACCGCTGGTGAAATCACAGTGGTTTAGCTGACAATCAGAATAGTGCCTCGACCTGCTCATTCCCCTGTATCAAACTGTTATTGGGTCCCAACCAGTTGGCTACTGAAGCACTGTTTATTGTGAGTTATGCAATAAAACAAGAGTTGGACTGTGATCGGTGTGTGGAACTCTGGTTAATGGGAGCAGAGGGAAGTGTTGGCACAGCAGGACTTAATCCTTGACAGAAGCACACAGGCCCGAGGAAATATCTGGTACTGGCCTTCACCTCACCCACAGCTATGGGGAGGACATGGGCCGTAGCACATCTCACCCTGTCTTGTGTGATACCCCTAGAAGAAAGAGATGGGGTGAGGCCGCTACAGATATATTATTTATTACTGTAAAAGAACATGTTACACTCAATTTTTCCGGAAGAACAACGGCTTTAAAAAATACCAGAAAAAATGTTTTCCATTTTTTTTCCAGGCCTTCCCATCTCTACAAAGCACTCCTAGGAATGACTTTCCAGTCTCACGGAACCACTGTTAAAAATTACTGTATCTACAACTCCTGATTCATTAGTGTGATGGTCAGTCGCAAGAATGCTCCTTACAATTGTGGTCTTTGGGAAGAATTACCGTACATGCTTACAAATATCTAAAAAGATCAGAGGTGTCAGTAAGAACTTATCTGAGGGGCAGAAATTGCTCACTGCTCAAGGAACCATAGTGTTCCATGGAGCTCTGGTTAAGAAACCCTTAGATAGATGAAAGGAGGTACTTAGGTTTGCTTGCGGGAGGGGTAGAGATCAGAGGGGACATCAATGGCGTATTATTTTTTCCTTGTACTCCCAGGTAAGAAAGCAAGGCATCCACTCGGATTCTGCAGAATGGAAGGCCCTGAAAAGTTTTGTTAGGCTGTTTACAATATGAAGCCACATAGATGTGGTGGATCAAATCAGTATGTCTATGACTGGATTACGGGGCAATAAGAATTGAGACAAAATAAACCCACAGACATCTGTTGATTTACAGTAAGTCAACGGTGAAATTCAAATTCAGCCATCATTATAATAAGCTGAAGCAGTGCTTTTCCCACAAGGAAAGAATTACATTTAGACTTTTTTTTTGTAGGCTCATGATAAATAGCTGTGTGACGTCGGTCTCTAAGCTGTTGCTAGACAGTAGCAGATAAACGAGGAAGCAGAAAATCACATCCATTTGCCTGATCTGTCTCTAGTGCATTTTACAAGAGGCATTTACTCCAATGAATATAGACTGACTGAGCTGAAATCTTTGTGTAAAGCCTCATAAAACATTTTAGGCTTTTGTTCAGCAATCAAAACTAGTTTACTGTAAAATGTTTTTGCTTCTGCTATTCTGTGCCTTTGCAGTAGGTAATATCTAAAGGCAAAAGAGAAAAGGAAATTAAATTTTTACAGAGAAGGGTCTACAATGCTGAAATGGTTGGTTGTAGTGATTGCATTTTGTAAAGGACCACACGCATAAATTCAATACGGTGGTAATGAAGGTAGAGGGAAAACTAGGAGAAAAATATCATTTTAGAAGCATTCTAATAGGCTTCTGAGGAACCATTTACTGATGCCCAGGCAGCTATGAGTCACAGGAACCCTTCTCTAACCTTAAAATACATTTGCTAAAACATTCTAATTTAAAGTTGAGGAAAAGTCTTACTTTTCATTAAAAAAATAAAATATTCCCTCTCCCCCAACCTATTTTGCCTAACTTGTATAAAAAGATATGTATATGTATCCATTTTTAATCTACTCCTGTCATGTGATCCTTAAAGGGATTGAAAATAATAATTATTATTTTTTTTTAAATAACAAACATGTTATATTTACCTCCACTGTGCAGCTCATTTTGCACAGAGTGGCCCCCGAAGCTGGTCTTCTGGGGTCCCTCGGCGGCTGTCTCAGCTCCTCCCCGCAAGAACTCACCACCTATATGCGAGCGAGCGAGCATGGTGGTGAGTGATTGTGGGCACGCTCCAGTGATACAGCCGGCGGCTATAGTCGCTCACTGTATCACTCGGCCCCGCCCCCCCGGCGCGCCGCGTCATTGGATGCGATTGAAAGCAGCGCGAGCCTATGGCTGCGCTGCTTTCAATCCATCCAGTGTAGCCAATCAATGGCCAGGCTCAGAAACGAGGAGTATGACGGGGGCGAGCGCGGGACTTTCGATGGCTCAGGTAATTAAAAACGGGGGCTCGGGGGCGGCTGGTATTGTCGGATGTTTTTTCCCCCTAGTGCATAGGATGCATTAAGGTGAAAAAACGTTTACCTTTACAAGCCCTTTAAGCTCGAGTCCCTCCATGTCAGCGAGCGGCTGCTGCAGGGGAGAAGAGGGTGCGCCAAAAACAGCTGGGACATAGGAGCCAATGGGTGATGTCACAGCTCCTGAAATTCCCAATTTTGTTGAGTGCTCCCTGAGGCAGAGCTGCAGGATCAAAGAAGCAGGCCATATCCAAAATAGGTATACACATCTTTTTTATACAGATTAGGAAGGATGGGAAGGAGGAAGGGGGAGAGAACGTTTTTACGAATAGTTGGACTTAGCCTTTTCTTCCACTTTAATGTAAAAGTGAATCTAAACCCACAACTGTTTTTTTTTTTTGGAAAGCTGAGGCAGATATAGACAATTTAATGCAGCCCTGTATTCATTTATACATGATTCAATGTAATTTTGAAAGCCAAAAGGTTTTTGGTCATAAATCAGACCCTGCATCAGTCTACTGCAATCCCTGTTCAGCAGGGCTCAAACTGGAGGAAGAAGCAGCAGCACAAGCAGCCAATTAGTTGTGTTGCGGTGTAAATGCACATACTGATAGGAGATGAGAGCAGAGTGACAGCAAATAAGCTCATTAGCCTGCTGTTTTTTCATTCAATGTCCAGAATCAGGTTGAGAATGAAACAAGACCCGTGTTACTTAAATTACAATTCCAAAATATATCTAACTATGCCTAAAACTGTTCCCTTCACCCTCCTAACACCTATTCCGACTAACCTGTTCAAGAAAGATCTGTATACCTACCTATTTCTAGGCTGCTCCGTTGCGGTCACATGATCGGCTCCCCTCTGTCAGCCAGTGGCAGCTGCAAGGGAGAGGAGAGAGCGCCGACAGCGGATGGCCCCTAATGGTTTGTGCACTGGTCCAAATCATTTGGTGAAGGGGGGATTGTGGTGTGGTGTTGTTTTTCAGGGGTTGGGCTTGGCCCCTTCCAGTGAAGGGAACTCTTAAGGTGTCAGCATACCAAGAAATTTTGGACAATTTTATGCTCCCAACTTTGTGGAAACAGTTTGGGGATGGCCCCTTCCTGTTCCAATATGACTGCGTGCCAGTGCACAAACAAGGTCCATAAAGATATGGATGAGCGAGTTTGGTGTGGAGGAACTTGACTGGCTTGCACAGAGTCCTGACCTCAACCCAATAGAACACCTTTGGGATGAATTAAAGCTGAGACTGCGAGCCAGGCCTTCTTGTCCAACATCAGTGCCTGACCTCACAAATGCGCTTCTGGAAGAATGGTTAAATTCCCATAGACACACTCCTAATCCTTGTGGACAGCCTTCCCAGAAGAGTTGAAGCTGTTATAGCTGCAAAGGGTGGGCCAACTCAATATTGAATCATACAGACCAAGACTGGGATGTCATTAAAGTTCATGTGCGTGTAAAGGCAGGTATCCCAATACTTTTGATAATATAGTGTAGGTAGGTACACAGATCTTTCTTGCACAGTTTAGTTAGTTAGGAACACGGATCTCTGCCTTCCTACAGTAAAATCACATTCCCCCCCCAGTTAGTAATCACTCCCTAGGAACACATTTAACACTTTAATCGCCCCTGATATTAAAGCGGAGCTCCGCCGGAAAAAAAAATATTAAAAGCCAGCAGCTACAGCTACAGCAGCTGCTGGCTTTTAATATTTGGACACTTACCTATCCTGGAGTCCAGCGACGTCCGCAGCAGAGGACGAGCAATCGCTCGTCACTCTGCTGCCCCCTCCGCCATCCTCGCTGATTCACTGCGGCTTCACTGCCCAGTTCCCTACGGCGCATGCGTGAGTCGCGCTGCGCCGTTCTGATTCGTCCTCCTGTGTTCTGGGAGCCGAGTGTCTCCCAGAACACTACGGGAAGTCTGGGGGAAGTGACGTCACTCCCGCAGATTCCCAGAGAGAGGACTCCCGGATGTGGGTGAAAATACCTGTCTTAGACAGGTATCTTCACCCCCCTCCCCCCTGAAAGGTGTCAATTGTGACACCGGAGGGGGGGAGGGTTCCGATTACCAGAAGTGAAAATTTAGGGTGGAGCTCCACTTTAACCCCATTCCCTGTCAGTGTCATTAGTACAGTATTGATGTCACTGGTCCCCAAATAAGTGTCACTTAGTGTCCAATTTGTCCACCGCAATGGCAATGTCGCAGTCGCTAATCGCCGCCCTTACTAGTAAAAAAAGTAAATAAATTAAAAAATCCGTAAATTTATCCCATAGTTTATAGATGCTATAACGTTTGTGCAAACCAATAAATATACACTTATTGGATTTTTTTTTACCAAAAATATGTAGCAGAATACATATTGGTCTAAATTGATGAAGAAATTCGATTTTTTTTACATTTTTATTGGATTTGTTTTATAGCAGAAAGTAAGAAATATATATATTTTTTTTTTTCAAAATTGTTTTTTTTTTTTTTGTTTATAGCGCAAAAAATAAAAACCACAGAGGTAATCAAATATCACCAAAAGAAACCTCTATTTGTGAGAAAAATAAGGACATAAATGTATATGGGTACAGCGCCGCATGACCGCGCAATTGTCAGTTAAAGTAACGTAGTGCCGGATCGCAAAAAAATAGCCTGGTCATGAAGGGGGGGGGGTAAAACTTCCGGAGCGCAAGTGGTTAAAGTGGTTGAAAAGGCTACACACTTTTCCCCTTATTGTATCCCCTGCATTAAAGGAGAAGTCCAGCCTGAGCTCATTTGGCTGGGCTTCTCTTATGGATCACAGGAGTGTAATTCGTTTTGCACTCCTGTGACCCATTTTTAGCAGAGAGCAGGCTGAAGTCCTCTCTCTGCTGACGTCAAAGTAATCAGTCCAGGCACCGCGTCATCCTGACAATAAGGTCTGGATCCACCAGGTGCCTGGACTAATAACTGTCTCAGCCTCTCAGCGAGCCGCTGAGAGTCTTAGAGATGGCCGCTCCCTGCCCCTCCACAGCTCAGCGCACCAATGAGCGTGGAGGGAGATGAGCAGAGAGCTATGACTGACAGTCTGCAGCTCTCTGCTCAAGGAGTCCTAAAAAAAACAAGCAATCGACTGTGTTCGATCGCTCGGTTTTCAGTGTAGAGGCACCGGGGGACAGATGCAACATCGTACCCATGCTGCATCCACCTAGGTAAGTAAAAATAGGGGGGAAAAAAATAAAACCCATATTTCTCTTTTAAGGTAAAACATTTAAATGCCCCTGCATTTGTATCATGTCCCTCCAAAGTGCCTGAATTTAATCACCCTGTGGCATAGAGTCAATTAGTTCATGTGCTGCCAAGGAGCATGCTGATAAGGAGGAGAAAGCAGAGTGACTTTGTGATGAGCCCACCACTATACAGTTTCTCCTTCCCTGTCCAGTCACAGGTTGATCTTGGAGGAAGTGGGCTATATAATGCTGGTCATCATTCAACCAGAAAAAATTATAACATGAAGAATTACTGTGTTGGGTAGCTCTAGACTGAAGGTGAGTGATGCAGCAAAAGCTGTTTTTTTTTGTTTTAGCCTTCATTAAAAACAGAACTCCACCCAAAAGAGAAAGTTCTGCTGGTTTACATCCACCCCCCCCCCCTCTTTAAAACAATTGTCACTTTTTGTGATGGTGGTGGGGGGGATTTAAGTGTCCTTTTATTACAAGTCAGCAGCTACAGTATCTGTAGCTGTTTAAAAAAAAAAATATTAAATTAAAAAAAATAGTACTTTTTTGGGGGGAAGAGACTGGAGCTCCTCTTCAAGCTATTCATTTATTTTTTATTTTTTTCTGACTGGTACATTCTATGTTAATTAATTAATTGCAGACACCTAGGAGGTACAAGCACATAGCACTAGATCTGCAGAAATGGGGCCAAAGGGGTTTCAGGGTTCCCATGGCACTGGAGACAAGATCTGCAGATATACAAAAGGCACATTTATCTGCTTTGTTTCATTTATAAAAGCAGCATTACAAGTTACAAGTTACAACACATTGACAGGTGCAAAGTCAAGCAGAAAAAGTTGCTAGGCAGCATGGCATGAAATGCATAGTTCCAAAAATTCAAACATGATTTCCAAGAGACAACTTGTTTTTATATTGACGTGTCTAAGCTTTGCAATCATAATTGACTAATAATGTTTAATAAGCTGAAATAAACAGATCTGACAATACTACACTGCAACATGGGAAATAGCAAAAATAAATCTTAGGCCCCTTTCACACGTGCGGATCCCGTGATGATTCACCCCGTGAACATCCGCTTGCTCAGCGGGGATCGCTCCGTTGATCCCCGCTGAGCCGGCGGATGACAGGGCGGTCCCCGTACACTGTGCAGGAACCGCCCTGTCAGATCTCCGCTCTCCCCTATGGGGGGATCGAATGAACACGGACCGTCTGTCCATGTTCATCCGATCCGCTCTGCAGACGGTTGGAAAAATAGGATTTTCCTCCGTCTGCAGAACCGGAGCATAGCGGAGACGGATAATATCGGGTGTCATCTGCTGACACCCGCTATCCCATAGGGATGCATGCATGTCCGTATTTCATCCGAAAACGGATGGATGGAATACAGACACTGTCTGCACGTGTGAAAGGGGCCTTAAGGCCCTTAAAGTGGATGTAAACCCTCCATACACCCAGTGAAGTGAACAGCCTCAGATGATACACAGGGATGAAACACATCTCCCTACATAATTTTACATGTATATCTGCTGTTTTTACATTTATATACTATTTAGAAAGTTCAGATCGTGTTAGGAAATGTTCTTTTCCTGTTTAACACAGAGTGTGATGTCTGGGCATACAGCCAAGATAACTAAAATTGCTGATTGTAGGAAAGGCACACACCCCCTTTTATCATAGGCAGAGACTCTCAGGAGGTGTTTTGTAACAGGGCCAGCTCCCTGTTAAATATATTTTAGCAACCTCCCCTGAAAGAAATTTCAGGCTGTTTTTATCTGATGTGTCAGAGAATTTGTCAGGAGTTATCAGGCTGATAACAGAGGAATGGTTCAGCTATAGGACTTAGCTCTTTGAAGAGAGATAACAAAACACTGCAGATATATATGCCCAGCTCAAATTTCATGAATTGGGTTTACATCCACTTTAATGACATCAATGGCTTAAAAAAACTGAACCTTTACTGGAAAAAATAACAGCTTTTAAAATGTAGATTGGCCCTAGAAAATATGTAGAAAAACTTAAAACAGTGCTAACCCCAAAAGTGTGATATATTGCAGCGTACCAATTTTTAGATGTGGTGGCTGCATTCGTTTTCTTTTTCTATGCTTTTTCCTGTAATTTGGTCCTGCCAGTAAGTGTTGTTTTTCAGCTTCCTTTAACAGACCATGGCTGTCCAGGAAAAGTGGCCGTTAGAGGGCTGAGACAAACCATTGACCACTGACATGGGTGCTTACAATGATCAGCTTCTTCAGTGGAGTGGAGACACCCTAAAGCTGGGTACACGCGGGTTGAATATCAACCAGTATCGGCCATGTTCAACAGAAACCAGCCGATGTTTGGTCAGTGTATACAGCAGCCTGTAACTACTGGCTTTTGTCAAGAGGACATGCTAAAAAAACAGCATTTGACCAGAACTCGCAGCGCCCAGCTGGGTTGAACAGAAAAAAAAAACATTTTGTTTACCAGGCTTAAGACAGGAAGTGTGTTACTGGCCAAGCAGATGAAAGTAAAGGAAAAATATCCTGCATTAAAAAACAAAAAAACAAATGCAGTCACCACATCTAATATTTTTGTGTTTAATACTGATTTATACTATATTAAAAAAGGTTAAAGCTGAAGTGTTACTAAACCCAGGAGCCTGCATTCATTATATCTGGTCTCCCACAGAACGTGGAAATGCAATTATTTTAGTAAACATAAACTGCTAAAATAGGATTTTTGTACTCACCGTAAAATCAGTTTCTCTGACGTCCATGGACTGACACAGCTCTCATACTGTTTATGTGTGGGTATATGTCCCTGCTTGCAGGAGAAGACCTAGGCAGAATGTTAGAAACATTCTAGAACAAAACCAGAGCTGAACAGCCCTGCCCAGGGGGGCGGTCCCTCCGGACATAACCCTCCCACTGTAGTCAGCAGACCTCAGTTCGTAACAAAGCAGTACAAACCTTGAAAAGAAGGGTGGGTGCTGTGTCAGTCCATGGACGTCAGAGAAACTGATTTTACGGTGAGTACAAAAATCCTATTTTCTCTTATCGTCCATGGACTGACATAGCTCTCATACTGATTACGTGTGGGAAGTCCCAAAGCAGTATAAGAAAAGGGTGGGAGCAAATAGTAAAGAAACAACCAAAACTTCACTCCAAACCAGCAGAGCTCCTCAACGGAGGAGTTGCAACATTAAGCAGCGGCCTGCAACACTTTCCGGCGGAAGGAAGCATCCGAAGATGCAGCCACATCAACCTTATAGAATTTTGAAAAGGCATCAACGGACGACCAGGTCGCCGCCTTGCACACTTGTGCAACCGAAGCTTGATGTCGGAAAGCCCAGGAAGCACCAATTTCCCTGGTGGCATGCGCCGTAACCGAAAAGGGAGGGACCACCCACTTAATGGCATAGGCCTGTATAACAGTCTGTCTGATCCATCTAGAAAAGGTGGCAGACGACACCGCTCGGCCCTGTTTCGGACCAGAGACAGACACAACTAGTGAGTCAATGTCCACATGTAGGAGAAAAGCCGAGACCACCTTTTGCAAAAGGAAGGTCGTGGACGCAACACCGCCTTATCCTTATGGATGACCAAATAGGGCGACTTGCAGGACAAGGCCGCCAACTCAGACACCCGTCTGACAGAAGTAATGGCCACTAAGAAGGCCACCTCCTGAGACAAGGTCAAGAGGGGAATATCTCTGATATTTTCAAAGTGAGGTTCCTGGAGAACCGAGAGCACCAAATTCAAATCCCGAGGAGGGAGAGGAGGTTTTAACAGGAGGGAGCACATGGCAAACCCCCTGCACAAAGATGCCACCAAAGAATGACCTGCTAGTGGTTGCTGAAGGAAGACGGCCAAGGCCGAAACCTGACCCCTAATGATACTCAAAGCAAGCATTTGGGTCACACCACGCTGCAAGGACCGCAGGATACTGGGGACGGAATACGTCCGTGGACGCTAGTCCAGCTCTTCGCACATAGTGATGTAAGCTTCCCAGGTACGGTGATATATCTTTCAAGCGGAAGACTTCCGTGCCCTGAACATGGTCGAAATGACCGAATCCGAGAGACCTCGGACTCTCAGCACCTGGCTTTCAATAGCTATGCCGTTAAGTCAGAGACTGTAAAACAGGATGAAAAATAGGACCTTGAAACAGAAGGTCCTCCCTTATTGGCAACCGCCAAGGAACGTCCGCGATGAGACGTACCAGATCAGCGTACCAATGACGCCGAGACCCACCCGGCGCAAAGAGGATCACCGGAATCCCTTCGGCCACAACCCTGCGCAGCAGGCGAGGAAGCAGCTGCAGTGGAGGATAACAGATATCAGGTGATAATGACCCCATGGGGCCCACCAACGGATCCGAGGCATCCGCCCAAGGATCCATGGACCTGGCCAAAAACCTTGACACCTTACGATTGAGTCGAGAGGCCTTCAGGTCCACATCTGGCATGCCCCACCGCCGGCACAGAATTTGAAAGACCTCCAGGTGTAAGGACCAGTCTTCCTGGTCCAGCGTCTGGCGACTCCGATAGTCCGCCTGCCAATTGTCTACGCTTGAATGTAGACGGCCGATAGAGACCACGTGGGGAGACATAGTCTGATTGCCCGTATTTCCAGAACATTGATCGGTAAACGGGCTTCGTCCGGAGTCCAAAGCCCTGGGGCTGACAGGACTCCCCAGACTCCACCCCAGCCCGTCAGGCTGGCATCCGTCATGAACACCGTCCACTGGACACCTTCCTGGACCGAAGAGCCGGGGACCCCAACCACCACGCCAGGGACGCCCTGAGTGGGTGACTCATCTGGATCTGAAGATCCAAGGACAACGGGGATTTGTTCCAAGTGGACAGGATCTCTTACTGTAATGCCCGTGTGTGTGATTGGGCATACGGAACAGCCTCGAACGAGGCCCTCATGAGTCCCAGGACTCTCATGCAAAAAACGGGTTGACGACCATTTCCGAGACGTCAGGACCCGCACTACAGACTGAAAAGTCAGTAACTTCTCCAGGGTTAGGAATACCTACGCCTCCATGGAGTCCAGGAGCAGACCGAGATACTCCAAATGCTGAGCCGGGACCAGGACTAACTTCTGATTGTTCGGGAGCCACCCGAAGTCCCTAAGGGTCTGACTGACAATAGTCACACTTCTTCTAATTCTGAGCCATTGTCTGCTCTTAGAAGAAGATCGTCCAGATAGCCCATGATAGCAATGCCTCGCTGTCTCAGCAAGGCTAGAACCGGAGCAAGCACCTTGGTAAAAAACCTTTGGTGCCGAGGCTAGGCCGAAGGGAAGAGCCACAATTGATAGTGGACTTCGCCGATCGCAAAGCGCAGAAACAACTGTTGACGTGCGCAGATCGGAACATGCAAGTAGGCATCCTTGATGTCCAAGGATGGCAGGAAATCCCCGGAGTGTAGCGAACACCGTGCGAATGGATTCCATGCGGAACTATTGCACCATCACAAAGGCATTCAGGCCTTGAGGCCCAGGATTGGTCGAACCCCAGTCCACTTTTTTGGGACTACAAACAGATTTCAGTAGAAACCCTGAAAAACCTCTCCTGTGACGGAACCGGCACAATCACTCCGGACCTGATCAATCCTGTACGGCCCTTAGGAGGGCCGCCCCGATGGGCAGGAAGGAGAGGAAGAATTGAGGGAAAGAATCTGTCTGGGGGCCAGGAACGGAATTCTATCCTGTATCCTGAGGTGACCAGCTCGTACACCCACCGGTCGGAGATCTGGGAGGTTCACCGAACCGTGAACCTGCAAGGACGTCCCCCCACCCCAGAGACGGGCAGGGGCAAGACTTCATGCAGCGGCGGGCATGGGAGCTTGCTTGGTAGGCTTACGCACCCAGGGACGCTTATGTCCCCCAGCCGCACTTTTTCCAGTCTGGGAGGACTTACCCGTGGATTCTGACTGACGAAAAAAAATCATTCTTCTTTGCCGGAAAGGAAGGGCCCGGCCTACGGTGGGGCTCCTTTTTCCGTAACAGACTGAGGAAGGAAGGTGCTCTTACCCCTTGTGACATCCATAATAATGGCATCCAGGGCGGCCCCAAACAGTCTACCGCCCTTAAAGGGCAAGTCAGCCGGGAGCTATTTGGAAGCTAGGTCAGCCGACCAGCATTTCAGCCAGATAAGGCGACGCAGCACCACAGCAGATAGAGGCCCCAGAAATTAAAGGGGCCGCAACCAAAGTGGCATCGCACACAGAAACTAAACCCTGCGCCAGTTGGTGAGCCAGGGTAATGGTCTCAGGAGGGAGATTATGCTCCTGCACTGTCTGGTGCAAAATCTTTGCCCATCCTGTGAGTGTAAGGCAGACCCCAATAAGGTAAACATAGTTCTACTCACCACCTCTGACCTCCTGTCAGTGGGATCCTTAAATGCAGGAGTCCCTTCCATTGGAAGCGTGGTAGCCTTATTCAAACGGGCGACCGGGGGGTCGACCACTGGGGGGAGAGCCCACTTCATAACCAGGTCCTCCTTAAAGGGGTACCTCATGGCTAGGCGCCGCGGGACCGTCAAAGTCTTCTGCGGCTTATCCCAGACTTAGTCAATGAATGTATCAAAAAAAAGGCACATATGGAAAACCCTTTTTGAATAAACGGCTTTAAAGGAACCAAAGAAGACAGCTTCCACCTGAGGTTCCTCAGCCTCAACATTCAGCTTGAGAGTGTTCCTCACAGCATCAATGAGTTCACTTACAAGCACCCTGTCAGTTTTTCAGAACTGGGGTCTTCCTCACAGGGAATATCCTGTTCAAAAACATGAAAATCCTCAGAGCTAGGATCCTGAGCAGCAGTAGCTAGGCCCATATCTGAGACAGAGCACTCCCCTACAGGAGGATGTGTGGGGAGGGGGCGCTTTACAGCTCCCTTGCGCTCGCACACCGCTTCCATCCTGACAAGGAGGATTCCAGGACTGCCGACAACTAGTCGCTAGGGACCACAGGTGCAGCAGCACTGCCAGTTGCCTCAGACAAGTGTGGAGAAGCAGGTGAGCTAGACTCCATACTGCCACCCTCTGAGACTTTTAAACACTATTATAGTGAGTAACACAGTCCACTCACTGGCTATGCTGAAACTGAGCAGGGGATACCCAGAGTACTCACCAACCCTTGTAAGGACCGCTCATTCCGCTGTATGAAACCGCGCTGCCGCGCGGGTGAAGTGTGAGGAGACTGCGAGGAGACTGTGAGGAGATTGTGAGATTCGCGCCGCAGCAGCGGCCGATAGAGGCCGAAGCTGAAAGCAAAAACGCAGCGGCTTCAAGAAAATGGCCGCCGGCCGCATACATTACTGCGCCATCGATCCACGGCAAGATGGCCGCCGAGCGCGGTTTTCAAATCACCTCACAACGCTAATGGCGCACACAGTAATACACAACACTCACACACCAGGACACTGCATCTCTCCCAGGGCCATTAAAACAGACATGAGCGCCCCCAGCCAGGCCAGAGTGACCCCCACACAGCACAGCACCAGTACAGGGTGCAGAGAGCAGCATAACAGGGGGGGAGACAGGGAGAAACCCCCCATATAAAGAAACAGCCAGCATGTACTCACCTGTAGCAGGAGAGACTACTTACCCGTCCCAGAGGGACCCACTGGCTTGTTTCAGACAGACCTATCACAGAGCAGTACTGCGTAGCTGTCGGCCCGGTCCACCGCGAAAGATACAGACAGGTACCATTCAATCTTGAGAGGACCGCGGGAGCTAAAAGCAACCCGGCCACCCCTGGAGTCATGGGGCATGTCGTGAACTGAGTCTCGCGCACACAAGGCGAGGATCAGCACGCTCGATGGTCGGACAGGGAAGACTACGAGGATACCAGTGTACCCAACCTGTTGTCCAGCCGACAGTTGATTGAAGGTCTCAAAAATAAAATAATACAATTCCCAAAGGAATAAAAATTAAAAGTAATACCTTACAGGAGACTGGCTCTTGAGAGAGCCACGTCTTCTCCTTCTGCTAGGCAGAAAAAAACTGAGGTCTGCTGACTGCAGTGGGAGGGTTATGTCCGGAGGGACCGCCCCCCTGGGCGGGGCTGTTCAGCTCTGGTTTTGTTCTAGAATGTTTCTAACATCTAACATTCTGCCTAGGTCTTCTCCTGCAAGCAGGGACATAGACCCACACGTAAACAGTATGAGAGCTGTGTCAGTCCATGGACAATAAGAGAAATACCTTTTCTATCAGCAGTATATAGCAGTCTTGTGACTTCTATCAGTGTCCAGTTAAAGCTTGTAAGAGGAGTTTTCATTCTCCTCTGAATAAGGCTGCAGGACCCCTGACCACCAGTCTGGTCAGCGCTGATTGGCCCTGTGCTGATCACATGCCCCCTCCCAAGAAAAAAAAAAAAAACCCTCTAGCAATACACACCAAACTGAGCATGTGCAGAGTGCCCTCAAGGCTCTGTTCTATCAGGAGATGCTTTGGGGACAGAGGAATGAAGAGGAGGATCAAAGAGGACAGGATCAAACAGCCTTTTTACACAAGGCGCGGAATTAACCCCTTAGGTTCCACAGTGAGTATAACAAGCATGCTTTATTGCATATACACACTGATTTTACGGTTGTGGGTTTAGGAACACTTTAATCGCCATGACCAGAAAAATTCTGACAAGACACCTATATTTAACAAATAATGATATGCACAAAAAGCTGGATCCAGAGGGAAATACAATGTGCACTTGTCTGCTACACCTAGATATATAGATAACCAAACACCATAAATCAAAATAAAACATTATAAATCAAATGAAGGCGCTGTCAGGGGAAGTACTGTGATAAGTAATAAATACCTTTAAGCATTACACCTACACACTACTTAGCACTGAAAAATATACCCAATACAAGGAGCATTTAACATTTGATGCTCTATGACTTTACAACACTTTGTGGCATAGAGTTCACTTCTGATTCTTCTCTTTTTTAAATGGAAAACGCCTCACCTGGCACATACAAAATTGCATTTAGAAACTGGTCTCCAGGATCTGCTTTTTCTTATTTATCTGAGATAAAAGGAAGATAGAGAAGTCCCCTGGATTTTTAGAGGTACCAGGGGTGAGCTTCGTGTTCGAGTCGAACATACGTTCGACTCGAACATCGGCTGTTCGACGAAGATCGAACGATTTGGGCCGTTCGCACCAAATTCGAGTGACGCGAACGGCCCACAATGCACTACGCCATCGCAGTGTCATCCAGGCGCTGTGATTGGCCAAGCATGCACTGTGACCCCGCATGCTTGGCCAATCACAGCGCCGGCAGCGAGGAGAGCAATGATTGGCCACAGGCAGGATGCCTGTGGCCAATTATTGCTGAGGGGGTTTAGTACACGCCCCACACTATAAAAGGCCGCCAGCGCGGCGGCCTTGTGTAGTGTGTTCCGGAGCAGGGAAAGAGAAGCATAGGCAGGGACAGTGTCATTTTTTTCCTTTACTAATCCTGGATTCCTTGTGTTTAGGGACAGAGAAGGATAGGTAGGGAGAGTGTCAGTGTGTTATTCTGTGCTAAACCTTGTTTGTAGGGACAGAGAAGGACAGTGAGGGAAAGTGTCAGTGTGCTATTCTGTTCTAAACCAATCTTGCTGAACCGTATTTGAAATCCTTGAGTTTAGGGACAGAGAAGGACACTCGTGGAAACTATCAGTGTGCTATTCTGTGCTAAATCTTGTTTGTAGGGACAGAGAAGGACAGTGAGGGAAACTGTCAGTGTGCTATTCTGTTCTAAACCAATCTTGCTGAAGCATATTGCAAATCCTTGTGTTTAGGGACAGAGAAGGATAGGCAGGGGACAGTGTCAGTGTCATTGTTGCTAAGCCTCCTGCACAGTATACACCTGAAGGTAGCCCTTATTGCTGTTTTTCCCATCTCCCTGCAGGCCATCCATTAAAATGTCTGGAAGGCAAACAAGGAGAGGCAGACAGTCAGGAGGCAAAAAAAGAGGGCAAGCAGGCTCTGTGTCTGGGGGCAACAGTGCTGGTCGTGGACGCGGTGCATTGTCATCAGCACATGGCCATGGGACACGCTTGTCCTTTTCGGCAGCTGGACATGTTGAGCCACATCATGCCGAAGACTTGGTAGAGTGGATGACCAAGCCCACCTCATCCTCCTCATCCTCTCTCACCCAGGCTCAGGGTACTGGCAAAGCAGCTGCCAAAGCGTCCTCTTCTCTGGTATCAATGTCATCATTAGTCAATCCTTCCCTAGACCCACCATGTCCTCCTCCTGAGGAGTCCCCCGAACTGTTTGAGCACAGTGTTGGGTACATGCTCCAGGAGGATGCCCAGCGTTTCGAAGGATCTGATGATGATACCCAGATAGAGGAAGGCAGTAGCGTGAGAGCAGAGAGAGGGGATGCTCAAGAAGGACACCAATCTGGCAGTCATGCTCCAGCAGCTGCAGCATACTGCCAGATTGGCTCCAGTGATGAGGAGGGAGGGGATGATGAGGTCACTGACTCCACGTGGGTGCCTAATAGGAGAGAGGAGGAGGAGGAGGAGGAGGAGGCACATCTCCAATGAGGCAGGATGCCCTTGGGTGGCCAGCGTATGGGCAGCACACCGACGGAATCACACCGCAGAGCTCCGCCTGTGCAGGGCGCTGCCTCTGCCCGTCATTCAAAAAGTTCTTTGGTGTGGGCCTTTTTTGAGGCGAGTGCATCAGATCGCACAGCTGCTGTTTGCAACATATGTCTCAAGCGTATATCGTGTGGCCAAAACATCAGCCGCTTGGGCACCACATGCTTGATCAGACATATGTTGACCTGCCATGCAGCTCGTTGGAAAGCCTACCTTAAAGACCCACACCAAAGAACAAAGCGGACCTCTCCTTGCACCGCATCAGCTGGGATCTCCAACCCCACTATACCTTCAGTCCTCTCTGAAACCTGCACTGAGAGGAATGAAGGTGTAGAATTAGGTGTGTCACAGCCAAGTACTTGCGGCCACTCTGCTAGCAGTACACCGACGTCCGATTCTAGCAGGCAAATTTCCCTGCCCCAGCTGCTGGACCGTCGAAAGAAGTTTACTCCCAGCCATCCACATGCCCAGCGGTTGAATGCTAGCTTGGCTAAATTGCTAGCGCTTCAACTGCTGCCTTTTCAGTTGGTAGACTCGGCCCCCTTCCGTGAGTTTGTGCAATGTGCGGTTCCTCAGTGGCAGGTTCCCAAACGCCACTTTTTCTCACGGAAGGCGATTCCGGCTCTCTACAGGCATGTGGAAGGCAATGTCTTGGCCTCGCTGGACAGGGCGGTCAGCGGTAAGGTGCATATTACCGCTGACTCATGGTCCAGCAGGCATGGACAGGGACGTTACCTTTCTTTCACGGCCCATTGGGTCACTCTTTTGGCAGCTGGGAAGGATGCAGGACAAGGTGCAGTAGTGTTGGAGGTTGTTCCACCGCCACGCCTCCAAAATGCTACTACTGGTTGTGACACACCTCTCTCCTCCACCCCCTCCTCTTCTTCTTCCTCCATGGCCTCTTCCTGTGCTTTGTCCTCGGAACCAGCGGTGCTCCGTAGGCATTCAAGGGGCTACGCAAGTACGCAGGCAAAAAGATGCCATGCCGTGCTTGCGCTGGTGTGTTTGGGGGTCAGGAGCCACACTGGGGCAGAGGTCCTGTCTGCTCTGCAGGGGCAGGCCGAGAGGTGGTTGACGCCACGCCAGCTTAAGCCAGGAATGGTGGTTTGCGACAATGGCACCAACCTCCTCTCCGCCCTCCGACAGGGACAACTGACCCATGTGCCCTGTGTGGCTCACGTCCTTAACCTGGTGGTGCAGCGGTTCTTGGGCAGGTACCCGGGCTTACAGGATGTCCTGAGGCAGGCCAGGAAAGTCTGTGTGCATTTCCGCAGATCTTATAATGCCAGTGCTCGCCTGGCTGAGCTGCAAAAGGAGTTGAACCTGCCCAAGAACCGCCTTATATGTGACATGCCCACCAGGTGGAACTCAACCTTGGCCATGCTGCAGCGGCTGCACACGCAGCAGAGGGCCATCAATGAGTACCTGTGCGACTACGGCACCAGGACAGGGTCAGGGGAGCTCGGGTTTTTTTCACCACGCCAGTGGGGCATGATCAGGGATGCATGCACTGTCCTGGCACCATTTGAGGAGGCCACGAGGATGGTGAGCAGTGACAGTGCATGCATCAGTGACACTGTACCTCTTGTCCACCTGTTGGAGCACACGCTGCGTGGAATAATGGACAGGGCACTTGAGGCAGAACAGAGGCAGGAAGAGGAGGACTTCCTTGCCTCTCAAGGCCCCCTTTACCCAGACAGTGTTCCTTCTGTCCCACCCATCGCACAGGAAGAGGAGGAGGAGGAGGAGGAGGAGGAGGAGGAGGAGGATTGTGTCAGCATGGAGGTGGAGGCTGGCACTCAGCATCATCAGCAGCAGTCTTTTAGGGATGATTTACAGTCCCAAGAAACCAGTGGACTTGTACGTGGCTGGGAGGAGGTGGCTGCGGATCATGTCATCCTTAGTGACCCAGAGGACTCCGGACTGAATGCCTCAGCTAACCTATGTTGCATGGCCTCCCTGATCCTGCAAAGTCTGCGGAAGGATCCTCGTATTCTTCGGATCAAGGAGAGGGACCATTACTGGCTGGCCACTCTCCTTGATCCACGGTACAAGGGTAAGGTTGCGGACCTTATCTTACCGTCGCAGAGGGAGCAGAGGATGAGACAACTCCGGGAGGCCTTGCAGAAAGGTCTGTGCAACGCGTTCCCAGAGACTGGGAGGTTACAAACTCCTGGTCCTGGACAACGAGTTGCTGAGGCTTCGGGCAGTCAAAGAAGGAGCGGTGGGGAAGGTGGCCGTCTGACCAATGCGTTCAGACAATTCTTTAGTCCGCAGCCCCAAAGTATGATCGGTTCCAGCAACCATCGCCAGCGTCTGATATACATGGTGCAGGAATACCTAGGGGCAAGGTCAGACTTGGACACCTTCCCCACCGAAAATCCTCTGGCTTACTGGGTCTTGAGGATGGATCACTGGCCAGAGCTTGCACAGTATGCAATTGAGCTACTGGCCTGTCCTGCATCCAGCGTTCTTTCAGAACGCACATTCAGTGCTGCTGGAGGATTTGTCACGGATCACAGGGTGCGCCTGTCCACCGACTCGGTTGATCGACTGACTTTCATCAAGATGAACCAGTCTTGGCTCACCACTAGCTACCACACACCTGATGCTGATATAACAGACTAATTGATTTTAAAATGTCACATCCCTTCAAGACTGATGCTGATGCTGAGTGCCTGTGCTGTTATGTTGACTGGCTATCCTCCTCCTCCTCCTCAATGATCCGATTAATGATGATAGCTTGGAAGATCATTTTGGTTTATGGGTGCCGCCACCAGTGGCTAAGGCACAATTTTTCAGCCCCTGTTTAACAGGGGCGTGTAATTACAATTTTTGATGCAATACTTTGCAACAGGGCTCATTGCTGTGCTCCAAGTACAGTATCTGTGAGGGGTTGCAGTGTTGTGCCACCAGTGCCTAAGGCCCAATTTTTCAGCCCCTGTTCAACAGGGGCATGCAATTATAATTATTAATCTAATAATTCACAGCAGGGCCCATTGCTGCGCCCACCAAGAGTAACTGTCAGGCCTTACAGTGTTGTGGCACCAGCACCACCATCAAAGGCCCAATTTTTACTACCACTGTTCAACAATTATATGTTATTACAATTCCTGATATAATAGTTGACAGCAGGGCGTTCCAGCACCCACCAAGAGTAACTGTGAGTGCTTACAGTGTTGTGCCAACACCAACACCTAAGGGGCCAATTTCTGCAGAGTATATACGGCAGGTCCCTACTTTCAAACATCCAACTTACAAACGACTACTACTTGCAAACGGAAGAAGACAACAGGAAGTGAGAGGAAATCTACCCCTAGGAAGGAAAATTCTCTCCTGTAAGAATTAATATGGGAGAAAGGTGTCTCCTCTCTACTGATGCTTTATCACCAATCCTGGTTTCAATAAAAACACCACATTTCAAAAACAGTTGTCATTGGGACGCAAAGTGAGGTGAAATGTTCTGAACAGGGGCACAGACAGGAAAACAAATGTTACAGGGGTGATAACCCTTCCCTATGTTTTCCAAAAAGCTTAAAAATAGATTTATTTTTTGGCTGGAGCTACACTTAAACAATGTACGTGTTCAAAATTACAAACAGATTCTACTTAAGAACAAACCTACAGTCCCTGTCTTGTTTACACCGGTCTTGTTTACACCGCCTGTATACTGCTGTTCAGAGTATATAGGGCCTTTTTATTTTGTGTTTCGGGGTTCCCCTTAATATCCAAACAAGACCCAAAGGGGCTGGTAATGGGCTGGGGTGGGGGGGGGGTGATGGGGTAGCTATGCCATTTTTCTTAAAGATTTTCATCCATATTACCGGGACCAGACATTACATTAAAGCCGCAAGCAGTTTTAAATGGCTTTTTTTTCCTTTAGAAGTGTCATTTTGTGCAGGGACAGTTCTAAACACGGGAAACACGTGGCACTTCACAGGCATACTTTAGACACCCCCCAGGTACAATATTTAAAGGAATATTTGACTTTTTTTTTTTCACTTTATGCATCATTAAAATGACTGCTCCCGAAAAACGGACGTTTTTAAAACTTCTTTTTGCATTGATACATGTCCCCTGGTGCAGAACCCGGGTTCCCAAACTCTGTTTAGGACAATAACATGGATAATAGTCGTTATAATTAGCACTTTAGAATTCGAACGTTCGCATCCATTGTATTTAATAGGGTTCTAATGTTCGTGCGAACTTTCAGTCCGTTCGCGGGTTCTGGTGCGAACCGAACCCGGGGGTGTTCGGCTCATCCCTAAGAGGTACCACCAAACTAGGTTTTCTGCTACCCAAGAAAGGAGAGGTATAGCCAAAGCTCTTTTGGCTGTACTTCTCCTGGAGATGACAGGAGTGCAAATCGTTCTGCACTCCTGCAACCTGTTCTCAGCCGACAGTGGGCTGAAGCTGGCTCAGACTCTGAAAAGATCCCAACCATATGGTCGCTATCTGTCCAGAAGCTTGGGCTAGCAGCTGGCTCAGCCTCCCGACAGCCCAGCTCTCCAGTGATTTTTTTGTCGCACAGTATTCAGTGGTTTAAAAAAAAAAAAGAAAAAGAAAATACACTTCAAATTCATTTATTATTTTATTACATGGTCTCTTTAAAGTTTTTCTTTGATCAACTTTATTACTATGACATCTGATGAAGAATACCCCTTGTGATAGCATGAGCAGTAAAAGGTACTCTGTATTGAGAGATCTTTGGTCTATTAGGCCTCAGATGTCTCCTCTGGCCTTGAAAGCATCAAATACAACCAAGATCGGTTTAATCTGATGCTTTCCCAAACCAGTTAGGCTGGTTTCACACTGGGGCGGTGGGTGCGGTGGCGGTATAGCGCCTCTATTTTTAGCGGAACTATACCGTCGGAATTGCGAAGGTATTCGGCCGCTAGCGGTGCGGTTTTAACCCCCGCTAGCGGCCGAAAAGGAGTTATTGCCGGCGGTATTACCGCGGTTTCCCATTGCTTTCAATGGGAAGGAGCGGTGGAGGACCGGTAAACACACCGCTCCTCTCACCACTCCAAAGATGCGGCTAGCAGGACTTTTTTTACCGTCCTGCTAGCGCACTGCTCCAGTGTGAAAGCCCTTGGGCTTTCGCACTGGAGAAACAGTAGCCGCTGTTCAGGGACGGTTTGCAGGCGCTATTTTTAGCTTAATAGCGCCTGCAAACCGCCCCAGTGTGAAAGGGGCCTAATGGCTTGTTTACATCCTGGCGAAACTAGAAGTGATGAAAAAATCGTCGCTTCCGGTTTCTTCGACCATAGAAATGATTAGGGATATTCTGGTCCTCGATCATCTCTATGGTCAGCCAGCAGACCCCCTTCCACCACCTGATTGGGGCCTGGAGCTTGAAGGTTCCAAAGTGTCTTGGGTGGGGCGGAACATTCAATCCTTTGTTCTGGTTTGACTGATTGCCTGCAGCCTGTGTGAGTACACAGGTGTGCAGGGTCATTATACTGTAGACCAAGCCTGATGATAGCTCAGGGCTCCCAGTTTGGAGACAGCTCCCATAATGGAGATAGGTCTCACCCAGGGGTCAGGGGTACTCCAGCCAGGAGTCAAGAGACAGGAGGTCTCACCAGGGGTCAGAGATTATTATTATTATTATACAGGATTTATATAGCGCCAACAGTTTGCTCAGCGCTTTACAACATCAGGGAAGATAGTACAGTTACAATACAATTCAATACAGGAGGGTTCAGAGGGCCCTGCTCGTTAGAGCTTACAGTCTAGAAGGGCGGGTTAAGTGGAACAAAGGGTAGTAGCTGTGGGGGGGATGATCAGATGGACAAAATGAGAATACAGTTGTTAGGTGTGGGTAGGATAGGCTTCTCTGAAGAGGAGGGTTTTCAGGGATCCTCTAAAAGCTAATAGAGAAGGAGATAGACGGACAGATTGGGGTAAGGAGTTCCATAGGCTTGGAGAGGCTCTGGAAAAGTCCTGGGGATGAGTATGGGAGGAGGTGATGAGAGAGCTAGAGAGCAGGAGGTCTTGAGAAGAATGAAGAGAATGATTAGGTTGGTATTTAGAGACTAGGTCAGTGATGTAGCTGGGGGCAGAGTTGTGGATGGCTTTGTAGGTAGTTGTTAGTATTTTGAATTTAATTAGTTGGGTGAGCAGAAGCCAGTGGAGGGATTGCCGTGGATGCTGTCACCAGTAGCCAGGAGGTCTCATCCCAGGAGTCAGGTAGGCTCCTATTGGGGTGTCAGAAAAACCCCAACCCAGAGGCCAGGAGTGGGCCATAGAGCAGAGCGCTGCAACTAAAGGCTGAGTGAGCCGAGAGAACAAGGAGAGCTGGACAATACAGATGGACTGGTATGAAGAGCAGAGGTGCTGCTGACTAGGGAGTCATGTGGCTCATCATTTTCAGTTGAATGTTGATGGTGGAAAGCCAACTGCTTTCTATGTGAACTGTTGCATTCTGTTTAAAGAGGAAGTAAAGTCAATTTTTTTTATTTTTTATTTTTTTTTTAAACCCTGCAAAAGAAAGGCATAATGAGCTAGTATGCATAGCAATGATGCCGGCCCGCTAGTGCACATGCGTGTGACGTCATCGGCGCTGTGTTTACAGCAAATATCTCCTTAGCCGTGTAGGTTAAGGAGATATTTCTTGCACCTACAGGTAAGCCTTAATCTAGGCTTACCTGTAGGTGCAAGTTGTCTAAGTGGGATTACAACCACTTTAATAAAAATAAGGGAGCTGCAGCGCCCTAAAATGCAGCTTGGACTGGTGTAACCCATTGGAAAATGCATCTGCCACATGAGTATAATCACCCCAACGCCACAGGCCCTATAATCTCAAGAGCCCAGAGACTGTAGCACACTCTGCACCTCTACTGGTTCCCTAAGAAGAAGAAAAAGATTGACCTGAATTCATCATCCAGCTGAGCTTGCATAGTTTTTGGCTTCTAATTTAAATACATATTTGTAAATGTCACAAAACAACCTTTCACAGAGGCATAAATGAAATTTTATACAATTTTAATGATCATTTCCTGTACATCAAGGAGCAGGCGGGTGAAAATCAGTGCTTTCATCTTTCAGGTGTATGCATTTACATTTGCAAGAGCATCAGGCCTCAATTTGATGTGACTAAGCTTTGAAATATCTTTAATCAGGATATTCTGAAGACAGACATCTTCTGTGCTTAGGAGATAAAAGTAACCGTTCTTCTCTAATATCCCAATATGCTTTCCTTTTTGGTTTTACAATAGAAACAGGCTGGACGCCGTCTTTTTATTTTTAAAGAAAACTTGTCACATAAAAAATGTTAGAGGCTGAAAATGATATTTGTCTGCCTGCTCCACAATTGAACCAGAATGGTGAGCTTTTTGCTCATCCTCTGTAGTAACATAATGGGCAGAATTAAAGCAACTATAAATTCTCCTATAGGCTGGAACTTGTTAATGTAACTCCAAAAGTACCGTTCAATCTTTCTAAATCTTCTAACTGGTATTTGTGCCACAAAAGGTCCATGTTCAGGTACTTCCTTTAATGGGGTGACAACCATCTCCCAACTGTTTTGCCACCATGTGGAGCCCACAAGCAGCTGTGCCGAAACACATTGTGCAGGATCGAATGAGTGCATGTCTGAAGTGGCCGATTAAAAGGCAAACATATGTTCTGTTTTTTACATCTGTGTCTCCATTGGGTAGATTTCTCTTTACTTCCCAATTCATAGACAAAACAGGAAGTTAAAAGAAATCTCTTCAAAGTGACGGAAATCCCTGACTGTTACCAGGATCACCAGAGCTAGAGTCCCAATAGGAAGATTTACCCTCTATTGCTGTTCAGGTGACAACTGAAAGTTTGGGATTTCGCTTTCGGTGATAACAGTAAACAGGACAAACAGAGAGGAAGAATTTTCCTAACAGAGACACAGACAGCAATAAAAACCTGACTGGTATTCGAATACCTCTCCACTCAAAAAAAAAAAAAAGTTTTACCTTGAGCCCGGGTTCACAGACATTGCATGTGATTATCACTGGCATAGTGGTGCGAATCACATGCCATGTCTGTGCAATGCAAGTTCAGCCATACAGTTGTATGTCTGAACTCGCATTGAATTCGCAGGAGAATAGTGCAGGGACTCCCCCCCCCCCCCCCCCGCACTGGAATCGGATCGAATGGGTGTTCTCACCTATGCGATATGATTCCTGTGCGAGTTCACAGTTTGCACTGCGATGTGTGAACCGATCTGGGGGTGTCATTAACAATGTATTGACACCTGCAGAGGTTCGCAGAGGGCAGTGTGAACTGCCTGCAGGAGAGATGCAATGAGGGAACCGGTGCTGGAATCGCGCTGGTTCCCGCATCGCATATGTGTGAACCCAGGCTTAGTTATACTTTAAGGCTAAAAGGTGTAAAAAGTCACAAGTGTGAAAGGGGCCTAAGACAGCCCTGATTGGTTCCAGTCCTGAAATTATCAATTCCGCTGGGAATGCGGCTCGCCTGGTTTGAGATCTTGTGCACAGCATGCTGCATGTTGGCAACCTGGGTGCTAAAATAACAAAAGTCCAGATAAAAAAAGTCCTAAAATTGCTTAGGAACTTTTAAAAGGAGAAGTACAGAGCAGAAAGCCAGTGACTGAAAGTAACCAGCTCTCTGCTCACGGAACACTGAGAACTGAGCGATCGTGGTGTTTGATCACTCGGTTCTCAGCCTTAGAGCCGGCAGGGGACAGATGCAGCATCCACCTAGGTAAGTACAGCATGGATAAAAATCGATGGTTAAAAATAAAAATCATTTTTTTTTGTTTTTTTTTTTATTATTTATATCAAGTTTATTTTATTTTAAAGTGGAGGTCCACCCTATAAAAAACATAAATAAAATAAAATAAACAAAAAAAAACAAAATGCTACAAAAAAAAAAAAAAAAAGATTTTTTTACTTACCAGAAATTGCGGTTGCTATGCAGATCTTCCTAATCTGCCTCTTCCTATACTGCGGCTGGTCGTCATCCTTGCGTTGTCTTCTGGGGAATGGGGCGCGCTGCCTTCTGGGAACAGTGTGTAACCCAGAGAGCAGCCGCCCATTAATACAGCGCCGCGAGACTCACGCATGCGCAGTAGGAAATGGGCAGTGAAGCCGCAAGGCTCCACTGCCTGTTTCACTTAGTGAGGATGGCGGCGCTGGGACCTGGCATGATCGAGGGATCGCCCTCGGGGGGGCGATATCGCGGGCGCCTAGGACAGATAAGTGTCCTTATTTAAAGTCAGCAGCTACAGTGTTTGTAGCTGCTGACTTTAAAAAAAAAATGATAAAATGTTTTAGGAAGAAAAACAATCTATCTCAGATAGTTTTCTATTTAAAATACATTCTATACATTCTATTTAAAATACACAATAATTTAGTTTATTCAGCAAGAAATGGAGCTTAGTTATCAGGGGCGTACCAAGGCATTTGGCACCTGGGGCGGATCCTATTTCTGGCACCCCCCCCCCCCCCCCCACAAAATCGCAGCGCGCGAAGTGCGTCGCTTAAAATGGAGCAGGAGCTTCTTTTGAGGGACAGTGCGTGATTTGCTGCGACTGCAGCTCAATTTAAGACGGTTAGCGTATTATAGGGGCAGGTCAGGGCAGTATAGGGTATTATAGGGGCAGGTCAGGGCAGTACAGGGTATTATGGTGGCAGGCTAGGGCTGTATAGGGTATTATAGGGGCAGGTCAGGGTAGTATAGGATATTATGGTGGCAGGTTAGGGCTGTATGAGGTATTATAGGGGTAGGTTAGGACAGTATGGGATATTATAGGGGCAGGTTAGGACAGTATAGGGTACTATGGGGGCAGGTTAGGGCTGGATAGGGTTCTATAGGGGCAGGTTAGGGCTGGATAGGGTACTATAGGGGCAGGTTAGGGCTAGATAGTGTACTATAGGGGCAGGTTAGGGCTGGATACTGGATAGGGTACTATAGGGGAAAGTTAGGGCTGGATAGGGTACTATAGGGGAAAGTTAGGGCTGGATAGGGTACTATAGGGGCAGGTTAGGGCTGGATAGGGTACGATAGGGGCAGGTTAGGGCTGGATAGGGTACTATAGGGGCAGGTTAGGGCTGGATAGGGTACTATAGGGGCAGGTTAGGGCTGTATAGGGTACTATAGGGGCAGGTTAGGGCTGTATAGGGCACTATAGGAGCAGGTTAGGGCTGTATAGGGCACTATAGGGGCAGGTTAGGGCTGTATACAGTGAGTGACAATGTGCTCACTTAAGGTGTAGCTGCAGATACAGACACTCGTGGCTCCTGTGTGCTCTCCTCTTTCTCCTCCAGGATCAGCCAGTGAACAAGCCTTTGGGAGGAGTGGAGGAGGCAGCCACACCCCCGGCTCTGCCCACCAACTCCAGCTTCCTCGGGACTCGGGAGGCTTTGAAGATTGTCGAGCGACAACCCTACCTAATTGGATGACTGGGGAGACAAGCAGCCCCCCCTCCCCCGCACCGCTGGGCCCCCTGCCCATTCAATGCTTACAAAGCTGGGAAAGTGCAGGGGCGCCAGCTCATTATGACGGCCCTGCTGCGATCTACTCTCGCACTGCACACCCCTGGACTGATGTACCTCAGACCACACATGGAGAGAACGAGGTAGTGGCTTTGCAGGGGGAGGAGTATTGTGAGCCGCACCTGAGCCAGTCGGCACACCCGGGACCCGGCGCCAGAATCCCATTCTCTCCTTCTCTCCATGGTCGCGGACTCGCGGCTCTGATGATCAGTCTCGGCAGCCGCTGTCACAGCCGAGCAGAGTGAAGCCGCCTCCCCCTCCTCTTGCATGCACAACACTGTGTAGACATAAAGGAGGAGGGGGAGGCGGCTTCACTCTGCTCGGCTGTGAAAGCCGCTGCAGAATCTGATTAGAGCCGCGACCACGGAGAGAATGGGATCGTTGCGCCGGGTCCCGGGTGTGCTGACTGGCTCGGGTGTGGCTCGCAATACCCCTCCCTCTGCAAAGCCACTACCTCGGGCTCTCCATGTGTGTCCTCTTGTCACCGCTCGGAGCCGCTGCCTAAACCCGCGGCGCTGTCTCCAGTCGCGGAGGGGGGGTGCCGGCCTGGCACCCCCCAGTGTGTGGCACCCGGGGCGGCCCGCCCCCCACTTAGTACGCCACTGTTAATTATGTAGCATGAGGCTGTATATTCTGCAATATGTACATTTTTGGTAAACTCATTCAATGAACCCAGCTCTGCAAGCTGAGATAACATGCACTACATTGATGCATTCACACAATGTCACAGTATCCATGAGATAAAACAAAGTTCAGGAATATTAATTTATCCCATTGTTTTGCAAATCTATGTACACTATTAACTGTATGATTGAATCGGTTCTGATATCACTGTTTTACTAACCTGACAGCTTGATATTCTAAATAAAATCATTTTGTTTGCAAATATTAAAGATTCTAACTACCAGCAAGAATAAGTCCTTACATTTAAAGAGCACCTGTCATTTCAGATCCATCATGGCAGCGCCTGTTAGCGGGCATTCACTCACCAGCTGCCGCCACGTCCCTCACCTTGTTGTGTCACTGCTGCATCACCAGCTGTCCCATTAAAGTGAATTGGACTGTAGGTGAGACAACAGCGGGACAGAGGAGGAGCCGCTGCGGGACAGAGATGACAGTTGCTCTTTAAAAATTATGATTTAAATCGAGTTGATTTAAATCAAGACTTTTTACTAGAGATTTAAATCAGGATTTAAATTGACTTGATTTAAATGAAATCCACCCTCATTAAAAAAAAAAAAAAAAAGTCCCCATACTTCTCTTTTAGGACAATTGGGGGGAATTCATTATGGGTCCCTATAAAATGATTTCTAATTGTTGGCGCTTGTGCCAGATTCATGTATGTCAGGGACAGGTGGACATAGCTACAAGTTCTTAACCACATAAGGACCGCCGCACGACGATATACGTCGACAGAATGGCATGGCTGGGCACAAGGGCATACAGGTACATCCCCTTTAAGATCCCAGCCGTGGGTCGCGCTCGCGACCCGGTCCGAAGCTCCATGACCGCGCCCGGGGAAACCGATCGCCGCTGGTGTCTCGCGATCGGGTCACAGAGCTGAAGAACGGGGAGAGGAAAGTGTAAACAAACCTTTCCCCGTTCTTCCTAGTGGCATGTCAGTGATCATCTGTTCCCTGTCATAGGGAACGACGATCAGTGACGTCACACGCCAAGCCACGCCCCCTACAGTAAGAATCACTCACTAGGGCACACTTAACCCCTACAGCGCCACCTAGAGGTTAACCCCTTCGCTGCCAGTGTCATTTTCACAGTAACCAGTGCATATTTATAGCACTGATCGCTGTAAAAATGATAATGGTCCCAAAAATGTGTCAAGTGTGTCTGATGTGTCCGCCATAATGTCGCAGTCATGATAAAAATCACAGATCACCGCCATTAGTAGTAAAAAATAGGATTTTTATAACAGCTTACCTGTAAAATCCTTTTCTTGGAGTACATCACGGGACACAGAGCGACATAGTCATTACTAATGGGTTATATAGATACCGTCAGGTGCTGGCACTGGCAACTTCCAAAACCGGAAGTACCCTCCCCTATATAAGCCCCTCCCATCCGGGAGCACCTCAGTTTTGTAGCAAAGCAAGAAGTGTCCCTAAAGAGGGGCGGGAGCTCTGTGTCCCGTGATGTACTCCAAGAAAAGGATTTTACAGGTAAGCTGTTATAAAAATCCTATTTTCTTTCTCGTACATCACGGGACACAGAGCGACATAGTCATTACTAATGGGATGTCCTAAAGCAATGCCAAATGAGGGGGGGGATACACCATATATAAGCTGAGCGCTATCAGACATGAGGATCTTTTGCGGCCTGCAACACACTGCGCCCAAAGGCGACATCCTCCTGACTTCTAACGTCCACCTGGTAGAACCTAGTAAACGTGTGTACCGAAGACCATGTTGCGGCCTTACAGATTTGAGCCAGGGAGGCCTGGTGATGTACTGCCCATGAAGTTCCAACTGCTCTCGTGGAGTGCGCCCTAACTTTGAACGGAGGCGGTCTACTTCTCAAGCCATAGGCTTGTATTATGACCTGTCGAATCCACTTGGCTAAAGTAGATTTTGACGCTGCCTGACCCTTTCTGGGGCCTTCCGGCAGAATAAACAAAGTATCCGTTCTGCGAATCTGAGCAGTGGCTTTTAGATAAGCTTTAACTGCTCTTACTACATCCAAAGAATGCAATAACTTTTCCTCTACCGAAGTAGGTTTGGGGAAAAAAGAAGGAAGAACCACATCTTGGTTCAAATGAAACCTCGATACCACCTTAGGAAGAAAGGCTGGATGAGGACGTAACACTACTCTGTCCTTATGGATAACCAGATATGGCTCCTTACAGGACATAGCTGCTAATTCCGATACTCTTTTAGCCGAACAAATGGCTACTAGAAAAATCAATTTCCTGGTGAGAAGCACCAAGGAAATATGCTGTAATGGTTCAAATGGTTGTTTCTGTAGAACCGACAGAACCAAGTTTAGATCCCATGGACATATGGGAATATTAACCGGAGGACTAATACGCATCACTCCTTGTATAAAGGCTTTGACTAGTGAATGCGAAGCCAAGGGCCTTTGAAAAAATATTGACAAGGCCGAAATCTGACCCTTGATAGTACTCAAGGCAAGCTTCCTATCTACAGCCCACTGTAGGAAGTCCAGAATCATACCTATTACGTACTTATGTGGATGCCATTTCTTGGCCTCACACCACGCGATGTACGCCTTCCAGATTCTATAGTAGATCTGCCTGGATACCGGCTTCCTGGTATTGATCATGGTAGATACCACAGCATTAGAGAGCCCTCTCTTTTTTAGAATGTGGGCTTCAATAGCCAGGCCGTCAAACCTAGGGCTGGTAAGGAAGGGTGGTATATCGGTCCTTGCGAAAGCAGGTCCGGACGACGTGGGAGAGTCCAAGGACTCCCCACTGAAATTTTACAATCTCCGCGTACCACGCTCTTCGGGGCCACGCTGGAGCCACCGGAATCACTGGTTTCTTTTCTACCCTGATTCTGCGGAGTAATCGAGGTAACCATTGTGGCGGTGTGAATGCATATATCAGCTTGAACTGATCCCAAGGGAACACTAGGGCATCCGAGCTGCAAGCTAGGGGATCCCTTGTCCGAGAGACAAACCTGTCCCCCTTTGCGTTGAATCTGGATGCTAGAAGATCTACATCCGATGTTCCCCACCGCTGACATATTGTCCAGAAAACCTCGGGGTGAAGGGACCCTTCCTCTGGGCCTAATTGCTGGCGACTTAGAAGTCCGCCTTCCAATTCTCCACTCCTGGAATGAATACCGCAGATATGGCTGGGACATTTTTCTGCCCATTTCAGGATGTAATTTACTTCCCTCTGGGCTGCACGACTCCTGGTGCCCCCCTGATGATTGATATATGCCACTGCTGTGGCATTGTCTGATTGAATTCTGACAGGGGACCCTTGGAGTTTGGATGTCCATGCTACTAGGGCATACCGGGCTGCTCGTATCTCTAAGAGATTGATGGGCAGGGCCTTTTCTGCATCCGACCATCTGCCCTGGAGAGACTATTGCTCCAGTACTGCTCCCCAGCCTATAAGGCTGGCATCTGTAGTGACCACCTTCCAAGAAATCGGACTGAAGGATTTCCTTTTTTCCAGATTCTGGGGAACCAACCACCAACGGAGGCTCTTGCGAACGGAAGGGGACAAGGACATTGTAAGTCTAGGGCCTGAACTTTTTTGTTCCAGGCTGACAGTATGGCCCCTTGCAAATTCCTTGAATGGAATTGACCGTAGGGTACTGCTTCGAATGATGCCACCATTTTTCCCAGCAGCCTCATATACAGGCGTATGGACGGCTGTCTTTTTTGTACCCACTAAGTGGATCAAATCTTTCAAAGACAACACCTTTCCTCAAGGCAAGAATATTTTTCTCTGGCCTGAATCCAACCTTAAGATTCCAGATACTTGATTGTCTTCTGAACGACCACGTCTAGTTTTTTCACTGAGTGGTCTATCAGCAACAAGTCATCCAGATATGCCATTATCATTACACCTTGTGTTCTTAGATTGGCCAATAAAGGGCCAGAATTTTTGTAAACACTCGCGGTGCTGTGGCCAAACCGAAGGGTAAGGCTCTGAACTGAAAATGGCGCCCTTCTACTGCAAAGCGTAGAAATTTTTGGTGGACTGGAAAGATGGGAATGTGCAAATAAGCATCTTTGATGTCGATCGCGGCTAACCAATCCTCCCCTTGTAGGGCAGTGGCCACCGATCGGATCGACTCCATCGGAAAGTCCTGATATACAGGAATTTGTATAGCCCTCTTAGAATTAATATGGGCCTCCCGTCTGCGTTTGCTTCGGGACTGTAAAGAGGTTTGAGTAAAACCCGAACCCTCATTCTTCCAGGGGAACCTCCATAATTACTCCTTGGAGCAATAGTTGTTCTAGTGCCAACAGGAGGGACTCTCTCTTCCGGGGATCCCTTGGCACGTTTGACCTCAAAAATGGGAAGGAGGAGAGTCTTTTAACTCCAAACTGTATCCCAAACCTACTGCGTAGAGCACCTATCTGTCTTGATCGTGTCCCGCCAGGTCTCTTGCGAACAACTGGAGTCCTCCCCCCACCCGACTGAGTGGGGGCTTCAATGAATTTAACTTTGGGGGAGGTTTTGTACCTCCCCTGACCCAGGGTTTCTCATTACCCTGCTACTGTCCCTGTTTTTTACCCCCGGGAATTGACCGAGGAGGCCGTCGGAACTGTTACACAGCCGATGCCCCAGGGACTGGAGAAGCAGGCCTCTTAAAGAGGGACCTCTAACTCTGTTTTTAACCGGCAAGAGCGTATTTTTACCGCTGGAAATTTTCTGGATATATTTGTCCAGGTTTTCCCTGAATAAGCATTCACCATGAAATGGGACGCTAACCAGCCATTCTTTACAGGGAGCTTCAGCAGACCAGTTTTTGAGCCATAGGAGCCTACGCATATGTACTATAGACAGCGTAAGGCGGGAGGCCTGATGTACTGAATCCTCTATGGCGTCAACCGCAAAGCCTAAGGCTCTAGGTAGATCAGCTAGGGCAAAGCCTGCTGATCTGTCAAGTCCCTCAAGACCTGTTTCAACTGATCCTTCACTGCTTAGCAGACCCCAATAGCTGCTACTGCTGGTTGTATCACCAAGCTTGCTGTAGAAAGAAGCAGATTTTCATAAGGACTCCAATCTTTTATCTATTGGGTTCTTGAACATTTGGACATTATCCACTGGACATGTCAGTGATTTATACATACAAGAGATGGCTGCGTCCCTGTAGGGACCTTCCATTTTTTTTTTATTTATTTTTTTTGATGAACCTATCCTCCATGGGATAGACCACCGGAAATCTCTTGGGGGAATAAATATTTTCTCAGGACGTTCCCAATCCTGGTAAATGAGCCCTTTCAGTAAAGGGTGAAGTGGAAAAGAACAAACAGTCTGGGGGCTTCTAGCGACCCCAACGAGGATACAGTAGTGGTTGATGGTTCCGCAAGGTGCATTTTTAAATGCTGATCGGACCATGTTAGTCAGAGACTGAACCCATAATCTTTCAGCTTGAGATGCTGAGAAAAGGTTCCCCCACTGTTGATTCCTCTATAACAGAATCAACCTCATCCTGATCCCCTTCAGGCAGGTCGATCCCTGTATGGGACTGTTGCTCTGCTAACAGGCACTCTGAAGGAGGAGACGGAGATCGGGCGTGCTTTCCCTAACAGGGAGGCAGCGATAAATGTTGACAATCTCTCTCTAATCCTCCCAGAGCTGAGGAAAAAACCTCCTCTGTTACATACACAGGAGCAGGTGAACTGAGGACAGCCACAGTACCAAATACCCCTGCGGGGTCTCTACGGTCACTTACCTCTGAACTTCAGGGGAGACTGGTGCAGCAGAAGTATGCCCAAGATCCTCCGAGCCCGATGAGACCCCCTTCGCTTCCTGGAAGATTCAGTTCCGGAGCTTCTGGACGGCATATCCCTAAGCCTAAAGCTGAGGTATTCCAGCCGTAATACACCACTTTTACTGAGAATAGTCTAGCACAATTGCTGCTATATCACAGTTGGTGTCTACTAATGTGCCTTTCTAGGGGATGCCTGTATCAACCGCTTGCTGTATGCCTTTAAATGTTGCCAGCTCTGTCTCTGTACTTCATAGCCAGCTCACTACAATATTGTGGTTTTTAACCTGCTGGGACGCCCGCACATGCGCAGAAGCGCTGCGGCGCGCACAGAGCGTCATCCCCCAGGCTCCGCCCCCTTTCCCGGCTCACCTCTATATATAGAGGCGCGTGCACGCGCACACGTGCGCCTTCGGCGCTAATTTCAAAAAACGGAAACAAGGGACAGGAGCCAGGGCCCCTCTTTGCCGCAGGCCGGGGGATGGACGAGCACTGCAACATGGCAGAGGAAGCAGTTTCCTATAAGAGAACTCACCATCTGCCTGGACTTTGCTCTGCTGAGAAGAAACTAGTCCACATGACAAGAAAACATTCCACAGCGGCCTCTAGTGGACAAACACAGGTACCGCAGTCTAATATATTAAATATATATATAAAACATTTTTTTTTTTTTTCTTGACCACCATTAAAAATTATTACATTTTTTTAGTAGTTACAGGCATGCACAGAATTTTGCGGGAATACCATTAGGTAACAGACAGAAAGACAAATTAGGCTTGGGGGTCCCCCAATAGAACCAAGTTCCTGGGGGCCCCCACTTACCTGTTCCCCGACGCAGGACTTTGTTTGGTCCACAAAAGCCCAAACTTCACCTATCACGGCAGGCATTGTAATCAAACCTTCAGGGACCGGGTTCCCAAGGATTCCACTCCCCTGGACCTGTATAGCACCCTGCACAGAAAACATCTTGGTCGTGGGTATGACCAGAGCTCTGGATCCCAGGGTCCAGCTCTCCTAAGAGAAGCATTACAGGCAAAACCTTGCTCTTCTCTGCAAGGCCCGGGTACCGACCGTTTAGCTATGAAGCTTTTTTGGTCGGATCCGGAATAGCTTACTGAGGCCCAAAAGAACCTGTACGCAAGCTCAGTGAAAAACACATGTTTCTTCTTGGCCAACACCTTAGACACTGGCAAAAAACTGAGGTGCTCCCGGATGGGAGGGGCTTATATAGGGGAGGGTACTTCCGGTTTTGGAAGTTGCCAGTGCCAGCACCTGACGGTATCTATATAACCCATTAGTAATGACTATGTCGCTCTGTGTCCCGTGATGTACGAGAAAGAAAAATATTAATAAAAATGCCATAAAAATATCCCCTATTTTGTAGACGCTATAACTTTTGCACAAACCAATCGCTATATGCTTATTGAGATTTTTTTTACCAAAAATATGTAGAAAAATACGTATCGGCCTAAAATGAGGAAAAAAATGTTTTTTTATATATTTTTTGGGGATATTTATTATAGCAAAAAGTAAAAAATATTGCATTTTTTTCCAAATTGTCGCTCTATTTTTGTTTATAGCACAAAAAATAAAAACCGCAGAGGTGATCAAATACCCCCAAAAGAAATCTCTATTTGTGGGAAAAAAAGGATGTAAATTTTGTTTGGGAGCCACGTCGCACAATTGTCAGTTAAAGCGACGCAGTGCCGAATCGCAAAAAGGGGCCTGGTCCTTTAGCAACAAAATGGTCCGGGGCTTAAGTGGTTAAAGTGGTTGTAAACCCTTACATATAGCCAGCGAAGTGACTCGCAATAGGTAATACACAGAGATTAAAAAAGCCTTGTACCTGTTTATCTGCATCCATCTCTTCTCTACATCTCTTTGCAGAATTTACACAGCATTTCTGAGCTTCCCTAGGCATTGTGTGGGGATCTGACATCACACAATGCACAAGTCAGGGAGGAGAGCAGAGTGTAATCTGAGACCTGAGTAGAAGGAATGGACACCCCCTACACATTTCATAGGGAAACATGCACAGCTGAGACTGTCAGTTACAGGCTGTGTGCTGGATGCCCCTTTCCCGCCCCCTTTGAGCAGGGAGACTTCCCTGGCATCAGAATACACTGATCAGCATTGCAGACTATAATAGCCTGTAGTGCTGATCAAGTGGCGAAAATTCATCACGGTAGATCGATTTCTGTGCAACCTCCCTGCCCACACTTGGACCTGAAATTTGGCCAGTGCCTGCTGAACCGGCCGAACTTGATCCATGTGTAGCGGATATATACTTTTTAAAACTGGTGAGGACACCAGTGATGCATAGTTCCCTGCGGCCCAGCAGGTGGCGCTGTCACCTTGGGCCGGGGTTGAACCATCGCTGCAGTGCCGTACCCTTTGTGGCCTCTCGCGACGGTTGTACGGCGGGGCGGGGAACCCGCCGTGCTTGCTGGGAGAGGGTATAAAGGGGGCGGACATCTTCGCCCCGAGGTTGGAGTCCCGGGCACCTTCAGCCCGAGGGCTGTCATTGCGGTCGGTGTCCAGGCGGCATAGGCCTGGTCACTTGGAGTTCGTGTTCCATCCCAGACACCTTCAGTCTGGGGTGAGGTACTCAGCCGGAGGCCTGGGGCTCAGTACCTTCCGCTGGGTCCCGCGAGGGAGGGATCATCCTAGGGGGCCCCGGGAGTGGGGCACCCGAATCCAGAGACGTAAGGGACCAGAGGAGGGACTCATCGGAAGACCTGGTGCAGCAGATTGCCAGTGCCGGGTGTACCTCTGGAGACCGCCCGGAGGGATATCTTTCCCGAACAGGGGCCAAATTCAAAGAGGAAGTTCAGTCCACGTTCAATGACCGGTGGCAGCGGTCCAACTATTTCAATCAGGTCAGTGGCAGGGGCCTGCTATTAGGCCTGTGGCAGGGGCCTCAACAGTTCATCCGGTCTGTGGCAGAGACCAAACTCATGGTCGGTGGCAGAGACTGTGCGCCAGGCCTATTCGCTAGAAAAGGAATAGGAGAGTTCAGTTGTGCCTGGGCCTACTCGTCCCCACACCCCCATGTTCGTCTGTTCTTGGAAGTTCAACTGAGTGTGTTCATCGTATTGTATGAGAAATAAAGGAGTGTTGGACTTTCGATTGGTGTGGGGCTCTATTATTGGCAGACACGTTTCCATGGAACAACTGAGGCTTCGTATGCAGTGGACAGACCCGGAGGAAATTCAAATAACTCTGCTCAACCCTCTTATACACACACGAGGGGAGAGCTTGGCGTAGTGTCCCTGCACTCTCCTCTCCCAGGTACCCCTAGACGCAAGCTATTCACAATAGGAAAGAGGGAGAGTGAGGGTCCGCTACACATGTATGGTTTAGAGCAGGGTTAGGCAACCTGGGGCCCTCCAGCTGTTGTGGACTACATTTCCCATGAGGCATTGCAAGGCTGGCAGTTACAAATACTCCCAGAGGCATGATGGGACTTGCAGTTCTGCAACAGCTGGAGGGCCCCAGATTGCCTACCCCTGGTTTAGAGGACCATTTAAACCTACTAATCCCCTTTATTACCAGCTGTGTGATTACATTCTGTACAGAACTGATATTTTCTTCACATCTTTACCAAGTAACTTTAGACCTGTTAGTTTAACTTCTATATTTGGGAAGATACTGGAGAGATTATTAAAAGACCACATAGACGAGTTCTTGCTGGAAAAAAATATTTTAAGCAACAGACAGCATGGATTCATGAAAGACAGAAGTTGTCAGACAAACCTGATTTCTTTTTATGAAGAGGTAAGTAAAACCTTGGACAGAGGGGTGGCGGTGGACGTGGTATACTTGGATTTTGCAAAAGCGTTCGATACAGTTCCCCACACACGGCTCATGTGTAAGGTAAAGTCTACAGGATTGGAAATATCAGTTTGTAAATGGATAGAAAACTGGCTAAAAGACAGAATTCAGAGAGTAGTGGTTAATGACTCTTACTCTGAATGGTCCAAGGTTATCAGTGGTGTACCCCAAGGTTCAGTGCTGGGACCCTTACTTTTTAATATGTTTATAAATGATATTGGGTCTGGGATTAAAAGTAAAATTTCTGTCTTTGCAGATGACACTAAGCTATGCAGTGGAATAACGTCCTTACAGGATGTCTCCAATTTACAAGCCGACCTCAATGCTCTGTCTAATTGGGCGACTATGTGGCAGATGAGGTTTAATGGTGATAAATGTAAAATTATGCACTTGGGGGCTAAGAATATGAATGCATCATACATACTAGGGGGAGTACAACTGGGGGAATCCATAGTGGAGAAGGATCTGGGGGTTTTGGTAGATCATAAGCTCAATAATGGCATGCAATGCCAAGCTGCGGTTTCCAAAGCGAGCAAAGTTCTTTCTTTGTAAATTATGTTTTTATTGGTTTTTTCACAGTACAGAAAACAACACTCCACACAGCGTGGAGACAGCCAGCCACAAAATTTGCCGGTGTATACAGTCATAAAACAGAACACAAATTACCACATTAAACCTGTGACAATCCCAACCCCCCCCCCCCCAAAACCAACAAAGTATACCTCCCCCCCCCTTGCCTAGATAGGAACACAGATGTCACGGGCCAGCTACCAGAGGCGGCCCGCCATGATTGAGAAGTACAGTCCAGTAGCTCCCTGTAGAAACAAGTTGGATAAAGCTTATGAAATCAGTTCCCCCCTCGCCCCCAAACCCCCCCACCCAGACACAGGACCTCAGGAAAGGAGACACTACCCCATCCCTACAATTTTAATAGATCAATCAGATGCCGTATCTATAGTAGCCATCCAACCCCCCCAAACCTTGTCAAATTTAGTCAGTGCCCCCCTACTCAAATAAGTGGCTTTATAAAAGGGTATTGCTTTATTGACCAACGCTTTCCACGCGTCAACAGTAGGAGCTACAGAACACTTCCATGATAGGATGATGCGCTTTTTAGTGTAGTACAACAAAAGCATGAGTAAGGTTCGTATAGCCCTGGTAGTGGCCAGGGGTTCAACCAAATGTAGGAGACAAACCTCAACAGACATGGGGATAGATATGGATGTGACCGACCTAATACAGTCAGCAACGGCCTGCCAGTAGTGTTTGATTGGAGGACACTCCCAAAAGATGTGCATAAAGGTGGCTAAGGGTGCAGAGCATCTCCAGCAGAGAGAGCTCTGCGTCCCATACATCTTTGACAGTCTTGCCGGAGTAAGATAAACTCTGTGCAGAAACTTATACAGGATCAGTCTGTCCCTACTCGAGACCAAACATTGAAAAGCCGTCCCCCACATGTCATCCCAATCATCTCTGTCTAACCCCGGGGCCACAGCCTCCCAAGCATCTCTGCAGGGTCTGAGTAGGAAAGTAGTTTCCGGGAACAGATCTTTGTAAAAACTGGAAACTGGTTTTGATAGAGATTCGCTGCGCGCCAATAGCTCAAGATCACTGGGCTCCACAAAGCGAGCAAAGTTCTTTCTTGTATTAAGAGAGGTATGGACTCCAGAGAGAGAGAGAAAGAGAGATATCATTTTTAGACATGTGCACTGCCGAAAAAAATCGTTTTTTTTGTTTCATTCGTTTTTTTGCTTTTTTCGGAAATTCGGAAATTCGGAAATTCGGAAATTCTAAATTTCGGAAATCCGAAATTTCGGAAATGTAAAAATTGGGAAATTCGGAAATTTCGAAATGAACGGATTTGTCAAAATTTGTTAAAAAACTAATTCGGAACTAAACGAATTGCACATGTCTAATAATTTTGCCCCTGTACAAATCATTAGTAAGACCTCATCTGGAATATGCAGTTCAGTTTTGGGCCCCAGTTCTCAAAAAGGATATTGGGGAACTGGAGAAAGTGCAGCGAAGGGCAACCAAACTGATAAGAGGCATGGTGGAGCTCAGCTATGAGGAAAGATTAGAGGAACTGGATTTATTCTCTCTTGACAAGAGGAGATTAAGGGGAGAATATGATCAACATTAGAGGTCGACCGATATATCGGTCGATATTCGGCCATTTTGGAGAAATCAGCATCGGCCGATTATTATCCAAATTAGGCCGATATTTAACACTGCCCGCACCTGTGCCATCAGAGTGTGGAGAAGGGAGGAGGAACGTGGGGTTCCTCCTCCCTTCTCCACACTCTGTCTGCAGAGCAGCGCCGCGGTGTGTGAAACGTTATGGAGAGAGAGAGAGAGAAGGGAGCTGTCATTAGTGAGGTTGGATGTCAGGGTGGGTGGGACCCGGGGTGGGCGGGACCCAGCGATCCAACAACAGCTAATGGGATGGGATCTGGGCGGACCGCTACATGTATGTGGCCCACCCACCCCGGGTCACGTCCACCTCCGACATCATGCTGAATCTGAGCTCCTCTCTCTCTCTCTCCATACAGTTTCACGCGGCGCTGCAGAGAGCAGTTTCACACAGTTACATTATCGGCTGTGAAACCTGCCAGTGTCATCTGCTAGTGCCAACCAGTGCCACCTGCTAGTGCCAACCAGTGCCACCTGCCAGTGCCAACTAGTGCCATCCGCCAGTGCCAACCAGTGCCATCTGCTAGTGCTAACTATTGCCATCCAGTGCCACCTGCCAGTGCCAATTAGTGCCACCTGCCAATCAGTGCCAACCAGTGCCACTTGCCAGTGTCACCTGTTAGTGCCACCTGCCAGTGACATCTGCCAGTGCCAACCAGTGCCACCTGCCAATGCTAACTAGTGCCATCCAGTGCCACCTGCCAGTGCCAATTAGTGCCATCCAGTGCCACCTGCCAGTGTCAATTAGTGCCATCTGCCAATCAGTGCCAACCAGTATCACTTGCCAGTGCCACCTGCCAATCAGTGCCATCTGCTAGTGCCAACCAGTGCCAATTAGTGCCATCCAGTGCAACCTGCCAGTGCCAATTAGTGCCACCTGCCAGTGCAATTAGTGTCATCCAGTGCCACCTGCCAGTGTCCATTAGTGCCACCTGCCAATAAGTGCCACCTGCCAATGCCAACCAGTACCACTTGCCAGTGCCACCTGTTAGTGTCTGCCAGTGCCACCTGCCAATCAGTGCCATCTTCCAGTGCCAATTAGTGCCATCCAGTGCAACCTGCCAGTGCCAATTAGTGCCACCTGCCAATCAGTGCCACTTGCCAGTGTCACCTGTAAGTGCCACGAGACAGTGCCAACCAGTGCCACCTGTCAGTGCCACCTGCCAAAAAATAAAAAAATCGGCCTAAAATATCGGCCGCAAAAATCGGCATCATATATCGGCCATCAGCCGGCCCGATTTCTAAATATCGGCATCGGCCAGAGAAAAACCTATATCGGTCGAGCTCTTATCAACATGTAAAAATATATAAGGGGTCTATATGGTGAACTTGGTGTTGAGTTATTGACTTTACGGTCAACACAAAGGACAAGGGAGCACTCTTTACGTCTAGAGAAAAAGAGATTTCACCTCCAAATACGGAAAGGTTTCTTCACAGTAAGAGCTGTGGAAATGTGGAATAGACTCCCTCCAGAGGTGATTCTGGCCAGCTCAGTAGATTGCTTTAAGAAAGGTCTGGATTCTTTCCTAAATGTACATAATATAACTGGGTACTGACATTTATAGGTAGATTTGATCCAGGGAAAATCCGATTGCCTCTCGGGGGATCAGGAAGGACATTTTTCCCCTGCTGTAGAAAATTGGATCATGCTCTGCTGGGGTTTTTCGCCTTCCTCTGGATCAACTGTGGGTATAGAATTGGGTATATGGGATTGTATGATATTATTTTTTTTTTTTTTATGGTCGAACTGGATGGACTTGTGTCTTTTTTCAACCTGACTAACTATGTAACTATTTTGCCTTTGCTATCTTTCATTTACATTTCTAGCGGGCAGAGAAGGATTGAAAAAGCAGAACATTTACTGTGTATTAAATACTAGAGCCTTCGGGGTAGAACTGGACAGCCAAAGCATTATGTATGGGATGTGTGCAGTCTGTTTTGTACCAGGCTCCATTTTATTTTTCTTTGGTTGTGCTTCTGTGTGTAACAAGTCCCAGATTCACCTTCCTACATTGGCTGGATTTGCAGCTATACAACAGCAGGATAGCCATGGATTGGCGAAGGATTTTGCACATGCATCAGCACCATTAAACACAGGATATTATTATATTATGGCTTTAAAGGTGTCTAAATGTATCTGCAGAACATGTCGATGAGCCAATCAATGCGTAGTGATGCTTCTGAATGTCAAAGAGCGCAGGTATCTGATTCACTGCAATTGATTGCATTTCTTGGAAAGGAAGTTCCATCGCTCTTGTTAACCTCATCATACACAGAGGGACTGGAATATAAACCAGTACAGCTTCCACATGAAAGACTTGCATTATCTCATACTGAAGAGACCTCTGAGCCTGATCTAGGACAAGTAACATCTAATTCAATCATGTTAATTTGGGAATATGTCTAGATAGAACTGTATACATTAACAATAAAGACATCTTTGGTGCAATACAGTGGCCATTAACACTGCAGGGACAAGCAATCAATGCTGTCTATACATACATCACTGATCATTGCTCACAACACGGCAATTAAATGTAAATTCCACATTTTGTGAAAAAAATTATACATTTTAACCATACTGATTGATTAAAACAGTGCATTTATTATTCTTATGCCGCGTACACACGACCGTTATTCATGTCATTCAAAAAAACTAAGTTTTTTCTTGTCGCGATTCCTCTCAAGCCTGCCTTGCCTACACACGTTCATGAAAAAAACACTTGAGCATAGCGCGGTGACGTACAACACGTACGACGGCACTATAAAAGGGGAAGTTCCATTCGAATGGCGCCACCCTTTGAGCTGCATTTGCTGATCCTCGTGTTAGTAAAGTTTGGTGAGAGACGATTCGCGCTTTTCAGCCTTGTGCTCTTCAGTCCGTTACAGTGTGACGAATGTGCCATCTCCATTCTGAACGCTAGTTTTACTAGAACAAGCGCTCCCGTCTCATACTTGATTCTTTAGCATGCGCGGGTTTTTTCCCCTCGTAAAAGTATACACACAACCGTTTCACGACGTGAAAAACAACGAGAAAAAATAGAGCAGGTTCTAAATTTTTTTCGCCCAGTTTTCTCATAGAGAAAAATGCTATGGAGCATACACACAACATTTTCTTGTCATGAAAAACGGTCGTATGTACGTGGCATTAGTTTTGCAAATTATTGCAACCATGATCAGTGCATTGCAATCCCGTAAAAAAAAAAATTCCTGTGTGCTAGGCATATACCGTATATACTCGAGTATAAGCCGACCCGAGTATAAGCCGAGATACCTACTTTTACCACCAAAAACTTGGAAAACGCATTGACTCGAGTATAAGCCGAGGGGGGAAATGTGCCCATTGCCACCTCACTGTGCCAATTGCCCAACCTTACTGTGCCCATTGCCATCTCACTGTGCCACCTCACTGTGCCCATTGCCACCTCACTGTGCCCCCTTACTGTGTCCATTGCAGCCTCCCTGTGCCCGAGTCAGTCAGTCAGTCAGTGTACCTGAAAATCTTCTTATTCCGTCCGGCGTCCATTGTTTAAATCTTGTGCCTTTCTCCCTGTCCCTTCCGTGATAGGCGTTTCCAGCAAACACTGTGTTGAGTGTTGCGCCTATCACGGAGATCCTCTCATTCTCTGACTCCGTTTCCCAGCAGGCACTGTGTTCAGTGTTCCGCCAATCACAGACGTCGGACAAGAGAACGTCCATGATAGGCGCAACACTCAACACAGTGTTTGCTGGAAACGCCTATCGCGGAAGGGACAGGGAGAAAGGCGCGAGATTTAAACAATGGACGCCGGCCGCGGAATAACAAGATTTTCAGGTACTGACAGATACTGACTCGAGTATAAGCCGAGGGGTATACTTTCAGCCCTAAAAAAAGGGCTGAAAAACTTGGCTTATACTCGAGTATATACGGTAACAAGGACATTCTTTTGCAGGTACAAGTCATATTTATACATTATACTATAAAAAGTATTGGGACGCCTGCCTTTACACACACATGAACTTTAAAGGGGTTGTAACTCTCGTGTTTTTTCACCTTAAGACCTGTTTCACACGGACGGATAGAATTGTGCTTTTAGCTGCGGATTCTCAAGTTTTCTACCGCAGCTAAACGCACACAATGCTTTCCTATGACCCCATTCACACACTGCGTTTAGCTGCTGTTTCATTACATGCGGTTTGGTGCAGATAGAAAAAATAAAATTGACTGCGTCCAGGAACGATTTGGCCGAGCTATCTGCACATAACCGCAGGTAATCGCAGTGCACTGTGTCAGCTGCGGATAGCAGCGCCGAGCTGACTCGCTCATCGGGAAAGGAAAAATTTTGTTTTTCCTTTCCCAATGAGCGACAAGCATTGCTGACATTGAGGCCGGACATACGTCCGACTTTCAATGACCGGGGATCTGTCTTGGATCCCCGCCAATACCAGGCACTGTGTTTGGTATTAATCATGAGGGGGAAAACCACGCTAAATTTTAAATAAAAAAAAAAACGGCATGGGTTCCCCTCCAGGAGCATACCAGGCCCTTGGGTCCGGTATGGATTTTAAGGGGAACCCGTAAGCCGAAAAAACATTGTGGGGGTTCCCCCAAAATCCATACCAGACCCTTATCCGAGCACGCAGCCCGGTCAGGCAGGAAAGGGGGTGGGGACGGGGTGGGGACGAGCGAGCACCCCCCCTCCCTCCTGAACCGTACCAGGCCGCATGCCCTCAACATGGGGGATGGGTGCTTTGGGGCAGGGGGGCGCCCTGCAGCCCCCCCCCCCACCCCAAAGTACCTTGTCCCCGTGTTGATGGGGACAAGTGTCTCTTCCCGAAAACCCTGGCCGTTGGTTGTCGGGGTTTGCGGGCGGGGAGCTTATCGGAATCCGGGAGCCCCGAGATCCTAGCCCCCCACTCTATGTTAATGAGTATGGGGTACATCGTACCCCTACTTATTCACCTGCAAAAAAAAAAAAACACACTACACAGGTTTTTAAAGTCATTTATTAGGCAGCCTTGGGGGTCTTCTTCCGACTTCGGGGGTCTATTCTTCTGCTCTCCGGTGTCGTCTCCGCGCTCTCTGGTTCTTCTCCCGCTCTCCGGTGCCTTCTTCCTTCTGCCGGGCTCCTCCGCTATCTTCTTCCAGCTCTTTTACTAGTGTTGGCCCGGTCTTCTGCGTCGTCTTCTTCGATGTTGACACGACGCTCCCTCCCGCTGTAACGATGCGCAACAATTTATATAGGCATGGGGCGTGGTGACCGTGTGATGTCACCCGGTGACCACACCCCTTATGTCGTCACCACCCGGAGCCAGATAGGACTGTGACGTCATAAGAGGCCTATATAAATCGTTGCGCACCGCTCACCCGGCATTACAGCGGTAGAGAGCGTCGTGTCAACATCGAAGTAGAGAAGAGGGAAGAAGACTACGGAGAAAACCGGGCCACCGCTAGTAAAAGAGCTGGAAGAAAATATCGGAGAAGCCCGGCAGAAGGAAGAAGGCACCGGAGAGCGGGAGAAGAACCAGAGAGCGCGGAGACGACATCGGAGAGCAGAAGAAGAGACCCCCGAAGTCGGAACAGACCCCCGAAGTCGGAAGAAGACCCCCGAAGATGTCTAATAAATGACTTTAAAAACCTGTGTAGTGTGTTGTTTTTTTTTACACTTTTTTCCTCCAGGTGAATGGGTAGGGGTACGATGTACCCCATACTCACTCACATAGGGTGGGTAGCCGGGATCTGGGGGCTCCCGGATTCCGATAAGCTCCCCGCCCGCAAACCGACAACCAACGGCCAGGGTTGTCGGGAAGAGGCACTTGTCCCCATCAACATGGGGACAAGGTGCTTTGGGGGGTGTGTGCCCCCCTGCCCCGAAGCATCCACCCTCCATGTTTAGGGCATGCGGCCTGGTACGGTTCAGGAGGGGGGGCGCTCGCCCGTCCCCACCCCCTTTCCTGACCGACCGGGCTGCGTGCTTGGATAAGGGACTGGCATGCCGTTTTTTCGGCTTAGGGGTTCCCCTTAAAAACTATACCAGACACAAGGGCCTGGTATGCTCTTGGAGAGGAACCCATGCCGTTTTTTTATTTCAAATTTGGCGTGGAGTTCCCCCTCCTGATTCATACCAAACACAGTGCCTGGTATTGGCAGGGATCCAAGTCGTATCCCCGTTCAATATCGTGCCGCAGCTAAACGCAACCGCATGTAAACGCAGCTAATAACACTGTACAAATGCAGCTGATCGCTGTGCCTGGAGTCTAGAATTTCACAGAAAATAAACATGCTTTTAACTGCGGCAGAACAGCCGTCCGTGTGAAAGGGGCCTAATGCATCCTATGCATTAAGGTGGAAAAACTTCTGCCAGTCACCGGCCCTCTAGCCCCCCATGTCACCACCTTACTCGGCGGTGACACGCTCTGCCTCTCTCCGCGGGGTCCCGGCTCTTGATTGGATAGATTGATAGCAGCGCAGCCATTGGCTCCCGCTGCTGTCAATCAAATCCAATGATACGGGGGGCGGGGCCGAGTTATACATTCGGCGGCTATGGACGCCGAATGAATGAATGACTCAGGAGCGCTCCCACAAGGTAACCCCCCGGGAGAGCGCTTCTCCTAGGGGGTTATCTGATGTGGGGAGGAGCTGCGAGAGCTGCCGAGGGACCACAGGAGTCATGGATCGGGGCCACTCTGTGCAAAACGAGCTGCACAGTATAAGTATGATTTGTTTGTTATTTAGAAAAAAAAAAGAAGCTTTACAACCACTTTAATGGCATCCCAGTTTTCGTCCTTGAGTTGGCCCTACCTTTGCAGCTATAACAGCTTCAACTCTTTTTTGGAATTTTGGAATCAGGGGCAGAATCGCAGCACATCTGTCCATGATCCCAAATCTCCAGATGTCAACGGGGCCTTAAGAGCTGTTCCTGAGTGTGAAACCTCCTGTTTGTGTACATGTTTAACCACCTCCCTACTGTGCACGAAAACCCCCTTCCTGCCCAAGCCATTTTTCAGCTTTCAGCGCTGTCACACTTTGAATGACAATTGCGCGGTCGTGCGACGTGACTCCCAAACGAAATTTGTGTCCTTTTTTTCCCACAAATAGAGCTTTCTTTTGGTGGTATTTGATCACCTCTGCGGTTTTTATTTTTTGCGCTATAAACAAAAGAAGAGCGTCCAGTTTGGAAAAAAACCACTATTTTTTACTTTTTGCTATAATAAATACCCATTTTTTTTTTTTAAATAAAAATTTTCCTCAGTTTAGGCCGATACGTATTCTTCTACATATTTTTGGTAAAGAAAAAAAAATCGCAATAAGCGCGTATTGATTGGTTTGCGCAAAAGTTATAGCGTGTACAAAATAGGGGATAGATTTATAGCATTTTTATTTTTTAATTTTTTTATTAGTAATGGCGGCGATCTGCGATTTTTTATTGTGACTGCGATATTGCGGTGGACACATCGGACACTTTGGACACATTTTTGGGACCATTCACGTTTATACAGCGATCCCTGCTATAAAAATGCATTGATTACTGTATAAATGTGATTGGCAGGGAAGGGGTTAACCACTAGGGGGCGGGAAGGGGTTAAATATGTTCCCTCAATGTGTTCTTACTGTGGGGGGAGGGGACTGACTGGGGGAGGTGACCGATGGTTGTCCCTATGTACAAGGGACACACCATCGGTCCCCTCTCCCTCACAGGACGTGGATCTCTGTGTTTACACACAGAGACCCACTTTCCTGCTCGTTTCCCGGGCAATCGCGGGTGCCCGGCGGCAATCGCGGCCGCCGGGCACGCGCACCGGGGCCTTGTGAACGCGGCGCGCGCGCCTTCTAGCTCGTTTTAAAGGGAGGACGTCATATGACGTCCTCCCAGAACGAGAGTATCCTCCGCCCGCCGTCAATTGACAGTGGGCGGGGGACAAGTGGATATACACTATATTGTCAAAAGTATTGGGACACCTGGCTTTACACGCATAATGAACTTTAATTGGCATCCCAGTCTTAGTCCGTAGGGTTCAATATTGGGTTGGCCCACCCTTTGCAGCTATAACATCTCCAACTCTTCTGGGAAGGCTGTCCACAAGCTTTAGGAGCGTGTCTATGGGAATGTTTGACCATTTATCCAGAAGCACATTTGTGAGGTTAGGCACATCTGGCGATTTGGGATCACGGGCAGCTGTGATTCTTCCCCAGATTCCAAAATTCACTGCAATAGAGAAAAAAACAAACACACTATGCGTGTTTAGGTGCCATTATTTTTAATGGCACCTAAACTCGGTGTGGTTTTGGCATGATTGTTGCACCATTTATGGAGCTGCAAGCATGGCAAACAGCATTGCACGAAGCTTGATGCAGAAAAAAGAAAAAAAAAAAAAAAAGGAGCTCCTGCTCTTTTTTGGGCAAGAAGCTTTGCGTGATGCGATTTGCTATGATTTATCGGTTTATAGCTGTACTTGAAATGTAAGACCCAATTGAATCCTCAGTTTAAACCAATGTTAAATGTCTTGTGCCGTGTACACAGGACCATTTTTAATGACGAGCAAAATTACATTTTTTTAAATGGTCATTAAAAATTATTGTGTGTGGGCTTCAGAGCATTTTTTACGACGTGAAAAACGGCCATGAAAAAATTGGAACATGCTCTATTTTTTCACGTCGTTTTTTACATTGTCGTTTTTCTCGTCATTAAAAACGGCCATGTGTGGGCTTTAACGATGTGAAAAAAATGCGCATGCTCAGAATCAAGTATGAGATGGGAGCGCTCGTTCTGGTAAAACTAGCATTCGTAATGGAGATAGCACATTCGTCACGCTGTAACGGACTGAAAAACACGAGGCTGAAAAGCGCGAATCGTCGCTCAAACTTTACTAACATGAAGGGTGGCGCCATCCGAATGGAACTTCCCCTTTATAGTGCCGTTGTACGTGTTGTACGTCACCGCGCTTTACTCAAGCATTTTTTTCCACGATAGTGTGTAGGCAAGGCAGGCTTGAGAAGAATCACGTCGAGAAAAATTCAGTTTTTTTCAATGACATTAAAAGCAGTCGTGTGTACGCGGCATTAGGCCTCATGCACACTGGGGCTCTTCTAATCACTTTTCTCCAGGCTGGAGAAAAGCAGCTGCAAATACGTTTTTAAGCCACGTTTATTTAAGCGTGTTTAAGCGCGTCAATCACTTGGGCGTTTATTTCACTGGCCGGAATATTTATTTATTTTGTCCATTGAAATGAAAAAACACTCAAGTGCTAGACACGTTTAGCTGCATTAAGGCACATCAGGCGTTTTTTATGCTCAAAAGCTCCTCTCTTGAATGCACAAGTGAGGGAGCTTTTTTCTGTCGCTAAACTCCTGTACACACCTTTAATGTGCATGGATACATAGGTTAACATGGAGGGGAGTTTAGAGGCAGAGAAAAAGCTCAAACGCCTGTAAAAGCAGCATGCATGAGGACTTACGGTTCATTTTTTTCTTAAAGTATTCCTAAACCCAGGACCTTGCATTCACTATATCTGGTCTCCCACAATACACATGGAAATGCAATTATTATAGTAAATATAAACTGGAAAATACCTTTTCTCATCAGCAGTATATAGCAGCCTTGTGAATTCTATCAGTTCAACACACTAGTAAAGCTTGTAGGAGGAGTTTTCATACTGCACTGGCTGTCCTATCAGGATGCAGGACCCCTGACCCTCTGTCTGGACAGTGCCGATTGGCCCTGTGCTGATCGGCCCTGTGCTGATCACATGCACTCTCCAAAGAAAAAAAAAGAAAAACTATTTAGCAATACACACCACACTGAGCATGTGCAGACTGACTCCACTAACACGGTCTTATCCTGACATGTGTTGGGGGCAATGCAAGAAGGGGAGGGTCTGTGCATACAGGATCAAACAGCCCTTTTACACAATGCAGAGGATTAACCCCTTAGGTTCCACAGTGAGCATAACAAGCATACAGTACTTTACTGCATCTACAGACTGATTTTACTGTTGTGGGTTTAGTAACATTTTAAAGGGGTTGTAAAGGTTTGTTTTTTATTTTCTAAATAGGTTCCTTTAAGCTAGTGCATTGTTGGTTCACTTACCTTTTCCTTCGATTTCCCTTCTAAAGCCTCGTACACATGGCCGGTAATCCCGTCAGGAAAAAAACGTCGGTTTTCCTGACGGGATTCCTAGCAAGCTTTCCTTGCCAAGCTGTGCATACAGACGGCCATTCAAAAGAACCGCCGTTCTTTTGAATGGCAAGAACGCAGTGACGTCATCGACTACGACGAGCCTGCGCTCGTCACAATTGATGACGCCGCCGCCATCTTGCTACACTCTACACTACCCTTGTATGCTACCGCGCATGCGTCAAAGTCTTTTCGAGCATGCGCGGGTTTACCTGGGGACAGGTAAGCATACACACTCACGGTTTTCTCGGCAGGAAACACTCTGCCGAGAATCCAGACAAGAAAATAGAGGGCAGGTTCTCTATTTTTCTCGTCTGGATTCCCGGCAGTTTTCTCGCCGAGAAAGCATACACACGCGCGCGTTTTTCATGGCAAAAAGCTCTCCCAGCAGCTTTCTTGCCGAGAAAACCGTGCGTGTGTACGAGGCTTCAATGTTTTTTTTCTTTGTCTGAATTTCTCACTTCCTGTACCTCCTCAGTAAGCTTACAGGAAGTTTCAAATTCAGACAAAGAAAAAAAATTTTTAGAAGGGAAATCGAAGGAAAGGGTAAGTGAACCAACAATGCACTAGCTGCCTTAGAGGAGCCCATTTAGAAAATAAAAAAATGAACCTTTACAACCCGTTTAAGCAACCACAGCCTGAATAGAAAAGACTGTCCCCGTTCCCTTCCAGCAACTGCAGAGTGGGTGTCATGGATATGCATTAATGTCTGTCTGCCATCTTACCTTCCTCCTCATGTGTTCATCTAGAGGCCAGAATCCTTTCACCTGGCTTCCTTTATAATCTCCTCCCAGCCTGACTCCACCCCAGGCCCTATCACAGAACACTATATTAACCTGTGCACTGCAAGCCTGCTTTGCTGATCAACGTGTTTGTTAAGCATTGTGTGTTTGGGTTCCTGCCTGCTGTGTGCTACGTCTGTCTCTCTGTTACGTTATTGGCTTGTCCCCGACTATCCCTGTCTGCTCGTGACCCTTGACCTTCGGCTCGTTCTTTCGTTATCCTTGTCTGCTTGTGGCCCCTGACCTTCAGCTTGTTATTCGGTTCTCTCTTATCTTGTGCTGCTGCTTCCCCTCTTTTCCCCTTATCCTACGGGGCGTGAGCTAGGAAACTCCAGGGGCCGCGACCTGGTCCCAGCCTGCAGCATAACATCCTCACCACTAGAGGCCCTGGAGAAGACCAGCTGGGTCTTAGACTCCGCGCCCTGGGGAATCTTGGCTCTAGCTTCCGTTAGGATCCCGGTTGTGCTCCTCTGGTCCCGCTTTCCACAACCACCCAGTTTCCTATCCGCAGAAGCCAGCCATAGGGTTCACTACCTCGCGGTGCACTCCTGTCCCCCTACGGTGTGCATCTGTCACCTGGCCACAGGTGACCCTGACAGTGGGGCCCTTGAGCTATGTGGGGAAGTAGTGATATATTTGCAGAGGCTTTGCACAATGCTTCTTTAAGCACAGCATGTCCTATTAATGTGTATTTGAACTGCAGACAAGGATTCCTTTGGAGACCTATTCTTATTTTTGTTGGGTCTGTGGTAGGTGAAGACTGATTCAAATCATATATAGAGGGAGTTTGCATTTTTTTAAATTTCCATTTTCATTCAAACTCATGGTTTGAATCAAATCATCAATGTCAACTTAAAGAGGAGGTCTGCGCACCCCTGCAAAATGTTTCCATTAGCTGTTGGGTGCTGCTGCCACCATTGCCTGTAAGGGAACCCGGCAGTGCAGCATCACAGCTTCATGCCGGGTGCGAACTGCGCATGCGCGAGGCACCGCTGCGCTCTCCTACTGGCACTGTGGCGGGGGAAGGAGGAGGGAGCCAAATCGCTGATGTAATTCGCTGCGGCCTTAACTCCCGAAAGTGGGGAGAGGATACCTGTCAAAGGTATCCTCTCCCCCCTTCCCCCCGAAAGCTGCCAAATGGGGAAGGGAGACAAATGAGCGGAAATTCCACGTTTGGGTAGAACTCTGCTTTAAAGGAAGACTAAAACAGTTTTGGGGTATTTTTTTTTTTTTACTTTTATACAATTACATACCGTTTCCAAGGTGTATACATTATTCTATTTTATTTACAAAATTCAGACAGGAGATTGTGACCAGCTCTCTCTGTATGGAGCCGGTTCCCATATCTCCGTTGTGGCCCGAATTCAGGCAAAAATTTGGCCGATTCATCCCTGAAACAGAGAACAGGGACGCACCGGACCCCTGCTGCGAGCCGCATCTGATTTAGGTGTGAACCCAGCCTTAAACTCTAGATGGCTCATCTGAACAGATAAGGCAGGGCAGGGAGGGATGAGTCAATCAGCTGTGCTTGAGCTGACTTTTTTGAACAAGGCAGCTATGAACAAACAGGTAAGCAAGTAATATGGGGCCTGCGGCTCCCCCTACTGGCAGTCAAAGTAAGCAAAAGACATTCATAAGCAATAGATTATATTTACCTGACTAAATAAATATATATTTTTTTATTTAAATTTTCTTGTTTATTCCTAAACATAATAAAGAAAATATACACAAAATAATTTACATACCCTTTAAGAACACTGGGTTAATCAAAAGCTTATCATTCTACAGAAGGGTACATATACAAACAAGCATCAAACGTAATTAAATATCCAAGCTTAGCTGCATGCAAATTACGAAGATCATTACATATGCACAAATTAAATATTAATTTTTCATTAACAGTATGAACTGGAATATAAGGCTTCTTTTCTTGAAACACAATTTAGATGGTTTATCTATCATAAAACAAACACAAGAAAAATCAAAGAGGGGATGTCTGAATTAGCTAAAGTGCACCTTAAATATTCCTGTATTATTTTAATTGTAATTCCACCTTTCTGATTTGCATGCTATTGTAAGACTGGGTAGTTTGGTGCTAAATTATGTAAATAACGTGCATTATCCATTTTATTGCATCATACCCAATTTGGTTTCTTAAGAAAACCATTCACAATCATTGGCAACTGGGCTTGTCCAAGAATCTAAATGTTAGGTTAGATTACTATCATTGTGCAGGTTTAGCGACTTTTTTTTAGCCTTTTTTTTTTAAAGGGTTTAGACCCACCCCCTATACCTGTCAATCGCCCAGCGCCTCCTGGGATATGTGATGTACTAGGCGAATGACATGTATGGGCCTTACTCTGTAGTTCACAGAGGGGAAATGCGGGCCTATTGGAGTGTCATCAGGAGGCCTGCCTGCTGAACCTGGAAGAGCTGGCGGGCCTCTTGGTTGTGTCTGAGATAACATGGCGAGGAGGGACAGTGTGATTGCAGGACATGAGAAATCTCAGCTGGACAATGATGGATCCGGTGGATGGGCGAGTATCTGAAATGTGGAGCACTCACCTCCTGGTAAGCAGTGGTAAAATCGGGAGGGGGGGGGATAGAGATCCGCTTTTGGTTGGCCATTGATGGATAAAATGTTGTCTGTTTCCGCAGGTACCAGCAAAATTCCAATTCATCAATGGCAGTTCCCCCTCCACATAAGTCAATTTAAGGCCTCGTACACACGGCCGAGATTCTCGTTGAGAAAAACATGTCGTTTTTTTCGACGAGATTCTTGGACAAGAAACTTGTCCCGGCCGAGTGTACACACGCTCGTTTCAAAGAACCCGCGGTTCTTTGAAAGGAGTGTACGCGGTGACGTCATCGACTACGTCGAGCATGCGCTCGTCATATTCGATGCCGTCGCCGCTATCTTGGTATACCCTACGTATGCCTAGGAAGCTACCGCGCATGCGTCAAATTCATTTCGAACATGCGCGGGCTTCCGGGCGGACAGGTAAGTGTACACACACTCACTTTTCTCGTCGAGAAACACGCCGAGGAGAATCTCGACGAGAAAATAGAGAGCAGGTTCTCTATTTTCTCGTCGAGGTTTCTTGTCGGTTTTCTCGACGAGAAACACGCCAGCAGCGTACACACGACCGATTTACTCGGCAAGACCTCTCTGCCAGCAAGTTTCTTGCTGGTTCTTGCCGAGAAAATCGGTCGTGTGTACGAGGCCTAACAATCAACTTTTGTGGAATGGGACTGCTGGAAAATTTTCATGAAATCAGCGGCTGCAGCATTGTATTCCGACAGCAGGGCGGTCCCCAGTGTCAGAATACAATAGCACAGAGGGGAGGATTCCTCCATTCACCTTGCTTAGGTGAACCAGTTAATTTTTTTCCCAATCACCGATTGAAAAAAAAACAAACAAAAAGAAAAAACCAAACAAACAATCCATCTATAACCAGCCATAGTTTCAATTGTCCAGATGGGCCTGGGATGGTTGCTCTTCTCTCTGACCAGGCCCATTACATGGGAGAGAGCTTGGAAAAGCACAGGCTGTAAACACTGTCTCACCCTGCACAGTTCATGGAATAGGGGGCAGTGGGTTATAGTGTGGGGGGGGGGGGGGGTACTTAATCCAATGGGCAGTTTTGACAAGGAGGGCAACGTAGCGGATGATGGATTTTATCAGCAAATGAAAATAACCCTTTAAATCCCAAGCGCAGAAGTGGCAAAGCCAACGTTAACAATATAGCAGTGCCTTTTTATAATGACACAGTATAAAGCAATACAAGGTGACTGTGACAATACATTTTCAGTGCTGCACTGAAGTTCATGGACAGACAGAAACCGAATGACCCACATTAATGGCTTGCTAAGAATAAAATTAGGTATTTCAAGACTGAAGAATAATTAAACTAGGAAAAATGGAAAAATAGGAACTTGTAATAATAAAAAATAATAAAAAAATGTCACAGCTGAAAGGTCAGGCTGTGTAAAATATTCTTCTCTCAGATGCAGTCCAACAAATCAGTTTTTCGTGGATAAAAGCATTTTTGCCCGTTCTAATCACAGACCTTGGGCTACAAATGCAATATTCGAGAAATGTCACAGCATAACGGAGAGAGTCGCACGGGAGAAATTCCCTCAAGAGTTACCCATTAACATACTGCACACACAGATCTCCAGCCTGACAGTGAGGATTCGGTGTAAACTGCGAATCCACCATAACAATGTGACAAATTAAACAGACACGGAGGTCAGAGAGAACCCAAATTGTCATTGAATTAGCACATTTTTTGGAGGTTGTTTAGCAAGGTTATCCAACTGTCATGCGATCTGTTGTGACTTTGTAAAGATCCCCACTCATTAAGGCTACTTTCACACTGAGCCCCATTTACAGGCGCTAGAACGCTAAAAATAGCGCCTTGAAAGAGCCTCTCCTCTCACTCCAATGTGAAAGCCAGAAGGCTTTCACGCTGGAGCGGTGCGCTGGTAGGACGGTAAAAAAAGTCCTGCAAGCTGCATCTTTGCAGTGCTGTAGGAGCGGTGTATACACCGCTCCTAAAGCGCCCCTGCTCATTGAAATCAATGGGCAGCGCCGCTGAAATGCCGCAGCGATTTAAACCTTTTTTCAGCCGCTAGCGGGGGTTAAAAGTTCCACGCTAGCGGCCGAAAAGCGCTGCAAAAAAGATGGTAAAGCGCTGCTAAAAATAGCGGCGCTTTACCACCGACGCCCCAAATGCCTCGGTGTGAAAGTAGCCTTATTACCCAATGGGCACTTAAACCCCATTCCTAACCAGACCAATTTTCAGCTTTCAGTGCTCTCACATTTTGAATGACAATTACTCAGTCATACAACACTGTACCCATATGAAATGTTTGTCCTTTTTTTCACACAAATAGAGCTTTCTTCTGGTGGTATTTAATCACCGATGGGTTTTTAATTTTTTCCGCTATAAGAGAGAAAAAGACCCGAAAATTCTGTGAAAAAAAAAATGCATTTTTCTTCATTTGTGCTATAAAATTTGAAATTTTTCTTCTTAAAATTTTGCCCACAATTTATACTGCTACATATCTTTGGTAAAAACAACCCAAATTGGTCTTTGTGAAAATTAGAGAGCCCACAAGCTATGGTGCCAATCTCTGAAAATTGATCACACCTGAAGTACTGACTTCTTGAGACCCTAACAAGCCAGGAAAGTACAAATAGCCCCCAAATTACCCCTTTTTGGAAAGTAGATATTCCAAGGCATGGTGAGTTTTTTGAGGTTGTAATTTTTTCCCACAATTCTTTGCAAAATCAAGATTTTATTTTTCATTTTTTTTTCCCCTTCACAAAATTGTCATGTTAGCAGGTTATTTCTTACACGCAGCATATGCATACCACAAATTAAACCCCAAAACACTACTACTACTACTGAGTATGGCGATACCACATGTGTGAGGCTTTTACACAGCGTAGCCACATACAGAGGCCCAACATGCAGGGAGCACCATCAGGCGTTCTAGGAGCATACACATAATTTCTTGACTACCTCTTGCACTTTTGAAGGCCCTGGAGCACCAGGACAATGGAAACGCCCTAAAAATTGCCCCATTTTGGAAAGAAAACACCCCAACGTATAGTCTGAGGCATAATGAGTTTTTTGAACATGCAATTTTTTCTACAAGTTTCTGGAAAATCTGGAAAGAAAATGAAAACGCCTTTTTTTTTTTTTTTACTCAAAAGTTGTCCATTTATACAATATTTCTAACACAGCATGTATATGCCAAAAATTACACCCCAAAATAGATTATCCTACTCCTACTTAGTACGGCGCTACCACATGTGGGAGACTTTTCCACAGCCAGGCCACATACAGAGGCCCAACATTAGGGATGAGCTTTATGTTCGAGTTTGACTCGAACAGCGAACAATTTGGGGTGTTCACGGCAAATTCAAAAAGCCGTGGAACACCCTTTAAAAGTCTATGGGAGAAATCTAAAGTGCCAATTTTAAAGGCTAATATGCAAGTTATTGTCCTAAAAAGGGTTTGGGGACCCGGGTCCTGCCCCAGGGGACATGTATCAATGCAAAAAAAAGTTTTAAAAACGCCCGTTTTTTTGGGAGTAGTGATTTTAATAATGCTTAAAGTAAAACAAAAGTGAAATATTCCTTTAAAGATTGTACCTGGGGGGGGGGGGGGGGTGTGTATAGTATGCCTGTAAAGTCGCACATGCTTCCCGTGTTTAGAACTGTCCCTGCACAAAATGTCATTTCTGAACGAAAAAAAGTAATTTAAAACTACTAGCGGCTATAATGAATTGTCAGGTCCCCGGCAATACAGATCGAAGTCATAGAAAAAAACGTCAGGGGTCCCCCCCACTGTCCATTACCAGGCCCTTTGGGTCTGGTATGAATATTAAGGGTAACCCCGAACCAACAAAAAAAAAAGTGGGGGTCTCACCCAAATTCCATATCAGGCCCTTCAGGACTGGTATGGATATTAAGGGGAACCCCGCACAAAAAAAAATGGCGGGGGGGTCCCCCCAAAAATCAATACCAGACCCTGATCCGAGCACGCAACCTGGCAGGCCGCAGGAAAAGAGGGGGGACGAGAGAGCGCCCCCTCCTGAACTGTGCCAGGCCACATGCCCTCAACATGGGGGGGGATGTCCCCATGTTGATGGGGACAAGAGCTTCATCCCCACAACCCTTGCCCCCTGGTTGTGGGGGTCTGCGGGCGGGGGGGCTTATCGGAATCTGGAAGCCCCCTTTAACAAAGGGGACCCCCAGATTACGTCCCCCCAATGTGAATTGGTAACGGGGTACATTGTACCCCTACCATTTCACAAAGAAAGTGTAAAAAAAAATAAAAAACCACACAGACACAGTTGGGATAAGTCCTTTATTAAAAAGAAAAAAAATCTGAAAACCATTCCAGCGATGTAATCCAGTCTGTCCAGCGTTGTTCTCTATGTCCTGCGGTGATCCGATGTCCAACGATGCTGCAGTCTCAGTCTCCACTCCACACGAAACCCCCATGACGTAAGAGGGGGCGGGGTCACCCGTCCACATCATAGGGTAAGCCCCGGCTTTCCCCACTTGCCGGGGAATACCCTATGATGTCGGCGGGTGACCCCGCCTCTTGACGTCACATCATTGGGTATTCCCTGCTTGCCGGGGGTTAACCTATGACGGGTGATCCCGCCCCCTCTTACGTCATGGGGGTTTCGTGTGGAGTGAAGACTGAAGCATCGCTGGACATAGAGAATCTCTGGGGGGGACCCCCACGCCTTTTTTTTTTTTTTGGTTCGGGGTTCCCCATAATATTCATACCAGACCCAAAGGGCCTGGTAATGGACTGTGGGGGGGACCCCTGACGTTTTTTTCAATGACTTTGATCTGTATTGCCGGGGTGGTTTTAAATGACTTTTTTTCCTTCAGAAATTACATTTTGTGCAGGGACAATTCTAAACACGGGAAACTTTATAGGCATACTTTAGAAATTTAAAGGAAAGAACTTTAAGCATTATTAAAATCACTGCTACCGAAAAAACATGAGTTTTTAAAACTTTTTTTTGCATTGATACATGTACCTTGGGGCTGGACCTAGGTCCCCAAACCCTTTTTATGACAATAACTTGCATATTAACCTTTAAAATGAGCACTTTTGATTTTTCATGTTCGTGTCCCATAGACTTTAACAGTGTTCGCGTGTTCGAAAATTTTTTTGCCTGTTCGCATGTTCTTGTGCGAACCGAGCCGGGGGGTGTTCGGCTCATCCCTACCCAACATGCTGGGAGCCCCATCAGGTGTTCTAGGGGCATAAATTTCAAATCTAATGCGACTACACTTTTATGAGGCACTGTAGTGGCATTGATGAGAACTGAAGTGGCATGGATGAACATGAATGGGGATGGATGAGCCGTGAATGGGGTTGGCTGAGCATGGTTGAGTATGGCTGATAATGGCTGAGTATGGCTGGGGGTGGATGGGATGGCTGAGCATGGATGAATGAATTAGTACTGCAATGGGCACAGATCAGCGCTGTGTGCACTACAGATTCAGCGCACAGTGCTGCTGCACTCGATCTATCCCCTCGCACTGTACCGATCAGTACAGAGAGGGGAGAAACGAACCGGACATGACGCCGGTTTGTTTACAAGTGATCGCTCTGTCATTTGATGGAGCGATCACGTGGTAAACGGCCGTGTCAGCGGCATTAACTGTGATGCGCTGGGTCCTCTGGGCCCGCAGTAACGGATACTCCTGTCTGCGCGTCCCAGGGGGGCGCGATTCTGGGAGGACGTGATAGTGCGCCCTCCCAGAGTTATTAAGCCCCACTGTAGTCGTCATTTGGCTATGGCGCGGTTGTTAAGTGGTTAATTCTATGACACTTATTCACAATGCCCTGTTGATAGGCACTGCTGTGTCACTATTCACAGAGCCTGCCTTCTGAATTTTAGAGGGGCTGAGAGGAGTCGTCTCAGGAGGCGAGTCAGTACAGCGATCACTGCTTACAAGCAAAGTACCCTGGGATATGTAGTCTTTAGAAAGTGTAAGTAAACAGCAGAGGAAAAGCTGCAAAGTATGCAGGGAATCAGGGAAGTTGTGAACAGAGATGGCCAGCAGACACGCAGAACTCACAACATGAAAGGAGATTTTTACGTAAGCTTATATTGGATTATCAAATAAAACTATTGTTTGCATTGCTACTATAAAATGAAAAATGTATGCTGGTCCCTTAGAGCGCCTTTAAATAAAACCCACACTTCAGTTTTAAAGCAGTGAGACATACGCTCAACTCAATAGTATGGGAACTGTATTTAAAGCAGTTGTATAGTAAATTTTTTAACTTTTACCTACAGGTAAGCCTATAATAAGGCTTACCTGTAGGTAAAAAGAATATCTAATAAACCTGTACAGTTTAGGAGATATTCCCCTTGCAATGAGCCGCTGACTTCAGCGGCGCATGCGCACAGGGGATTCTCGGCTGAAAGCCCGGCAGACGCCGGACCTTGCCGGAAAGAAGTCTCCCACGCGCATGCGCGGGAATGACGACATCGCGGCTCCAGCCACTCACAGCGCTGTAGCCACGATACCCGGAAGACACACCGAGGCAACATGTCAGCTCCCTCGGCGTGGACCAGGTGAGATATCAACGCCTCGTTCTAAGGTAAGTATTTCATAATGAGCTAGTATGCGGTGCATACTAGCTCATTATGCCTTTTGCCTTACAGATGTATAAAAAAAATAAGAAAAGTGTCAGCGGGTATACAACCGCTTTAAAATGCAAGTCGCTAGTAAGCAGACTTGTTTCATGAGGGGAATATCCCTCACTGTTATAGAACAAGCTGACTCCTTAGGTAATCCAATACTAAGCCCACTAAAATAGTAGACAGTATGAGCATGTATTTATTTTTGTCATTAACATGACTGCATGAGTGTGCATTTCACTTTTATTATACCAATACCAAGTCTGCATAGTAGCACATAAAAAAATAAAAAATAAAACAAAAAAAACAGACTTGCCATTCCACATAATCCTAGATTCCTTTGATGGGCCTGAATCCCTAAAAACATCTAAAATATAGTGAACAAAAATATTTGAAATAGGCTTATGTTTTTTATTATTGGTATCAGTAGAAGGAATAGTGGCCCATCGTTGGTGTCAGTGGGGGAAATAGTGCCCCAATACTGGTGTCAGTGAATAGAAGAGTGTCCCATCATTGGTGTCACTGGAAGGAATAATGCCCCATCTTTAAAGTGTTACTAAACCCAGGATCCTGCATTCACTATATCTGGTCTCCCACAGTACACAGGACATGGAAATGCAATTACCGTATCTTAGTAAATATAAACTGCCAAATACCTTTTCTCATCATCAGTATATAGCAGTCTTGTGACTTCTTCTATCAGTGTCTGGTTAAAGCTTGTAGGAGGAGGAGTTTAAATTGTGCATTGCCTGCCCTATGAGGCTGCATGACCCCTGGCTTTCTGTCTGGACAGTGCACAGCTGTCTAGCAATACACACTAAACTTAGCATGTGCAGAGTGCCTCCAAAGCTCTGTACTATAAGGAGATGAAATGGGGACAGTAAAAGAAGGGGAGGATCAGAAAAGACAGGATCAAAACAGACATTTTGCACAGTGCAGAGGATTAACCCCTTAGGTTCCACAATGAGTATAACAAGCATGCTTTACTGCATATACAGACTGATTTTACTGTTGTGGGAAGATTTATGCCCCACTGCTGGAGTTAGTGAAGGAATAGTGCCTCATTGTTGGTGTCAGTGGGAGGAAAAAAGTGTATTTTATCATTGGGAGGAATAACGCCCAGAGGGTCTGATAAAGGCAATCAAAGGGCTGCATCTGACCTGTGGGCCACAATTTGGAGACCACTGTTCTATGCAAAGCACAAATAATAATCTAGGAATTGAACACCAGTAATGAATTCTACTAGAATTAAAAAATATATGGTTTATTTCTATTACTGATACACCATGCACCTTAATATGTTACTAAACCCAGGACCCTGCATTCACTTTATCTGGTCTCCCACAGTACATAGAACATGGAAATGCAATTATTTAAATATAAACTCCTAAATACCTTTTCTCACTAGCAGTATATAGCAGTCTTGTGACTTCTATCAGTGTCCAGCCAAGCACTGGTTAAAGCTTGTAGGAGAAAACTTTCATTGTCCTCTGACAGTCCTATGCGGCTGCAGGACCCCTGCCTCTCTGTCTGGACACCAAACTGAGCATGTGCAGAGTGCCTTTTAGGACTCTGTACTATCAGCGGATGGATTGGGGACAGTGGAGAATGGGCAGTATCAGAGGAGCCAGGATCAAACAGCCTTTTTACACAATACTATACACTATTACCCCTTAGGTTCCACAGTGAGTATAACAAGCATGCTCTACTGCATATACGGACGTATTTTACTGTTGTGGGATTAGTAACACTTTAACGTTGTAAAGCTTTGTTACTGACCATAGCTATGTTTGAACCATGCAATCACACAAGCACTCCCACACGTAAAGTGGTTGTAAACCCCTTTTCGTGACTTCTACCTAAGGGTAAGCCTAGAATAAAGCTTACCTATAGGTAGTGGAAATATCTCCTAAAACGTGCGCCGTTTAGGAGATATTTCACTTGTAGTTTGCCGATAATGTTAACAGCGCCAGCTCTAAGTCCCGAGAACTGAGCGATCAAACACTGCCATTCACTGGAGCGCCGGGCTGTGGAGGGGGCAGGAGAGGCCGGCTCAGGCTCTCAGCGACTGGACTTCATTGTTGTGATCTTGCCTGAGCCTGAACCAGCTCTGTGACGTCAGCAGACAGCAGGCAGAAAACGGGTCACAGGAGTGCAGAACGATCCTGAGAGACACCTCAGGATCCAGAGTGGCCAACCCAAATTCTTTTTTTCTAGCATTCTTCCACAAATACATGACTGTCACTGGAAATCCCCAAAACTGTGTATTTTTATGGAAAGAGATGTTGATTTTGAGAAGCTGCATTGGGATCACGTAGTGCTTAGAGTTCATATGTAAATCAAGCTCTTCTTCATAACTATTAAACTGAAAGGCCTCTGGTAAAGTGCAGTCACACAAGGTAAATTATTGTATGATCCATGAAAAATGAAGCAAGACAGAGCAATCATACATAACAATAACGTTTTAAATAGCAAATAGTAGATGAACAGTGTGCTAGCTACGGCTGATAAAAAGAGGTACTTTTCTTTCCTCTGGATGAGCTACAAAATATCTCATGTGCTTGCTATAAATGAAACAATGGCACCTTTTTAACTTCAGCTAAATCTATCCAGCTACAAGAAAAGAGAAATATGACGTATAAAGTGTGGCTATGATCAAGAGAATTTTTCATGCTCAGAGTAAATGTTTCACTAGTACACAGTGGCGGTGCGTCCATAAAGAGCGCAGGAGTGCCGCCCCCTCTCTCCTGCACTGCTCTAATCACCATAGATAGATGGATTCATGCAATGCATGAATTGATGGTCGCTGCTGACACCCCCTTTTCATGTGTCTGGCCCCTTTCCGGGCGCCGGGCACCTAAATTACAGCAGCGGGGGTGTTTTTTGGAAGCGCCTGATTAGAGCCGCAGGCTCTAATAGGCGCCCAAAAATGTGAACGGGGGCGCCATGCTGGGCATTCGCTGTTCACTCCGCTGTGTGTTAGCAAAGTGAAGGAATTCGCTTTGCGAACACTGAATCCGCCTCTCAGCCAATCGGGTTGCTGGTCACCTGATTAGATGCCTGAGAGAGAGGACAGAAGAAGACATGGAGGAACGTGCAGGAGCCTGCCGCTGACCTGCTCAGAGACAGGTAAGTGCAGGCAGCATCTGATGGGGCACAGTAGCAGCAATTGATGGGCACACTGGCAGCATCTGATGGGGCACAGTAGTGGTAATTGATGGGCACACTGGCATCTGATGGGGCACAGTAGTGGCAATTGATGGGCACACTGGCAGCTTTTAATGGGGCACAGTAGCGGCAATTGATGGGCACACTGGCAACATTTGATGGGGCACACTGGTGGCAATTGATGGGCACACTGGCAGCATCTGATGGGGTACAGTAGCAGCAATTGATGGGCACACTGGCATCTGATGGGGCACAGTAGCGGCAATTGATGGGCACACTGGCAGCTTTTGATGGGGCACATTAGCGGCAATTGATGGGCACACTGGCAACATTTGATGGGGCAGACTGGCAGCATTTGATGGGGCACACTGGTGGCAATTGATGGGCACTGTGTCAGCAATTGATGGGTACAGTGGCTGCATTTGATGGCACAGTGGCGGCAATTTATGGGTTACAGTGGCTGCGTTTGGTGGCACAGTGGCGGCAATTTATGGGTACAGTGTCTGCAATTGATGTTTTTGGTTTTTGTTTTTCAGTTTGTTTGCCCTCCCAAAAAAAATTTGAGCACCAGCCGCCACTGTTAGTACAGGTCATACAATACATGTGAATACGTGCACACTTACAGTGCCTTGAAAAATTATTCACCCCCCTTGGCATTTTTCGTGTTTTGTTGCCTCACAACCTGTAATTAACATGTATTGTTTGATGATTTGCATAATTTAATTTACAGAACATGCCCACAACTTTAAAGATGTTTTTTTTTTTTTTATTATTGTAAAGCAAACAACAAATAGGACAAAATAACAGAAAAAGTCAATGTGCATAACTATTCACCCCCTAAAGTCAATACTTTGTAGAGCCACCTTTTGCGGCTATCACAGCTCCAAGTCGGTTTGGATAAGTCTCTATGAGCTTGCCACATCTTACCACTGGGATCTTTGCCCATTCCTCCTTGCAAAACTGTTCCAGCTCTTTCAAGTTGGATGGTTTGCGCTTGTGAACAGCAATCTTTAAGTCTGACCACAGATTTTCTATTGGATTGAGGTCTGGGCTTTGACTAGGCCATTCCAACACATTTACATGTTTCCCCTTAAAACCACTCAAGTGTTGCTTTAGAAGTGTGTTTGGGGTCATTGTCCTGCTGGAAGGTGAACCTCCGTCCTAGCCTCAAATCACAAAGTGGTCCAGGTTTTGCTCAAGAATATTCCTGTATTTAGCATCATCCATCTTTCCCTCAACTCTGACCAGTTTCCCAGTCCCGACTGCTGAAAAACATCCCCAAAGCATGATGCTGTCACCACCATGCTTAACTGTGGGGATGGTGTTCTTTGGGTGATGTGATGTGTTGGGTTTGCGCCAGACATAGCGTTTTCTTTGATGGCCAAAAAGTAAAATTTTAGTCTCATCAGACCAGAGCACCTTCCTCCCATACATTTTGGAGGTCTCCCACATGCCTTTTCGCAAACTCAAAACGTGCCATTTTGTATTTTGCTGAAAGTAATGTCTTTCTTCTGGCTACTCTGCCATAAAGCCCGACTCTATGGAGTGTACGGCTTATTGTCGTCCTATGTACAGATACCCCAGTCTCTGCTGTGGAACTCTGCAGCTCCTCCAGGGTTACTTTAGGTCTCTGTGCTGCCTCTCTGATTAATGCCCTCCTTGCCCGGCCCGGAGTTTTGTTGTGCGTCCGTCTCTTGCCAGGTTTGCTGTTGTGCCATGTTCTTTCCCTTTGGTTATGATAGATTTGATGGTGCTCCTAGGGATCATCAAAGATTTGGATATTTTTTTTTTTATAACCTAACCCTGACTTGTACTTCTCAACAACATTGTCCCTTACTTGTTTGGGGAGTTCCTTGGTCTTCATGACAGTGTTTGGTTAGTGGTGCCTCTTGCTTAGGTGTTGCAGCCTCTGGGGCCTTTCAAAAAGGTGTATATATGTAATGACAGGTCATGTGACACTTAGATTGCACACAGGTGAACATCATGTCACTAATTATGTGACTTCTGAAGGTAATTGGTTGCACCAGAGCTTTTTATGAGCTTCATAACAAAGGGGGTGAATACATACGCACATGCCAATTATCAGTTTTTTTATTTCTGAAAAATAGTTTTATGTATATATTTTTCTAATTTTACTTCACCAACTTAGACTATTGTGTTCTGATCCATCACATATAATTCAGATTAAAAAAACATTGAACTAAAGGCTGTAATGTAACAAAATACTGTATTTATTGGCGTATAACACTCACTTTTTTACCCTGAAAATAGAGGGTAAACTGTGCCTGCGTGTTATACGCAGGGGGCTATGGAAAGTTTTTTTCCTGAAACTTCCCTCTTAAAGTTAGGGTGCGTGTTATACGCCTGTGCGTGTTATACGCAGATAAATACGGTAGGTAAAAAGCCAGGGGGGGGGTGAATACTTTTGCAAGGTACTGTATAGGCCAAGACAGGCACAGTTCACATAGTGGAATGAACATTAACAATTGCTGTTGAAATGCATTTGTCTTGGTCATGTGTTTAGCCTTCATCAACTGCCACTTCAGCAAGTGGCAAGTGGTATACAAACCTCTAAGGCCGAATGAAGAACCCACCTTGTTTTACTGCTACTGTATGTGCTAAATGATCCTGTACAGCAGGTACTCCAAAACATATCAAAATATTTCATCCTGATCCCCAATGTTATTCAATTATTGTATTTTCACAGTTACCGTATTTATCGGCGTATAACACACACTTTTTTCCCCTTAAAATCAGGGGGAAATCGTGGGTGCGTGTTATACGCCGATACTCCGTCGAATTCCCCTGCTGAAAACGAGCGAGAGGAGCGAGCGGAGCCGAAGCCGAAGTACAATCGGCTTTACTCGGCTCCTCTCGCAGTCCCGCCCATCTCTGACTGCGCCGCTGACATAGAGAAAGCCGAGTGTACTTCGCCTAGTCTCGGCTCCTCTCGCAGTCCTGCCTGTGACTGTGAGCAGACACGAGTCTAGCCGAAGTACACTCGGCTTTCTCCGTCAGCGGCGCAGTCAGTGGAGATGGGCGGAACTGCGAGAGGAGCCGAGTCCAGCCGAAGTACACTCGGCCCCGCTCGCTCCTCTCCACAGAAATCGGCGCCAAATTTTAAAAACCGCCGGGACTGACACGATCGCAAAGGCACTGGGCAAGGCTGCAGATGGACAGATGAACACTGGGCACGGCTGCAGATGGACAGATGGACACTGGGTACGGCTGCAGATGGACAGATGGACACTGGGTACGGCTGCAGATGGACAGATGGACACTGGGTACGGCTGCAGATGGACAGATGGACACTGGGCAAGGCTGCAGATGGACAGATGGACACTGGGCACGGCTGCAGATGGACACTGGGCAAGGCTGCATGCTGCATTTAAATGTAAGTTTTTTTTCCTTGAATTTCCCTCCTAAAAGTTTTTTTCCTTAAAATTCCCTCCTAAACTTAGGGTGCGTGTTATACGCCGATAAATACGGTATATATTCCTGACAATTTGTTCAACACTGTCATTTCTGCCTATGCCTGATTACCATATATGCAGTACAAATACAGGCACTGAAGGAGATTGGACTGACAGTTCAATTATCAATATTATATAACGTGTACTTTTTTCATTTGTTACTGTCATTACAGTTCCAGGTATGAGAACATTTATGAGAACATTTATGAAAGGCTCCATGCCTGGTTTTCATAACATTATTAGCTAAAGCTGGCCATTTCGTACGGTTTTCTAATCTTTATTGATTCAAATGAACGGTTGTTTGACAATTGTTGAGAAAGTTGAGTAGTAGATGAGAAAAGTGGAAGGAGCAGGATAGAAATAGGTTTGTTAACCACTTCAATACCATGCACTTATACACCTTCCTGCCCAAGCCAATTTTGAGCTTTCAGCGCTGTCGCAATTTGAATGACAATTGCGCGGTCATGCAACACTGTACCCAAATAATTTTTTTATCATTTTGTTCCCACAAATAGAGCTCTCTTTCGGTGGTATTTGATGATTTTTATTTTTTGCATAACAAATAAAAAAGAGCGAAAATTTTGAAAAAAAATAAGTTTTTCTTTGTTTCTGTAATTTTTTTTGGTAAATAAGTACCTTTTCTACTTTAATGACGAGCACTGATAAGGCGGCACTAATGGGCACTGATAAGGTGACACTGATGGGCACCGATGAGGTGGCACCAATGAGGTGGCACTGATGATGGGCACTGATATGTGGCACTGGTATGCGGCACTGATGGGCACTCATAGGCGGCACTAATGGGCACTGATAAGGTGACACTGATGGGCACCGATGAGGTGGCACCAATGAGGTGGCACTGATGGGCACTGATATGTGGCACTGGTATGCGGCACTGATGGGCACTCATAGGCGGCACTGATGGGCACTCATAGGCAGCACTGATGGATACTTATGGGTGGCACTGATAGGTGACACGGACGGGCACTGATAGGTGGGTACTTATGGGCACAGATGGGCACTGATGGACACTGGTAGGTGGCTGGCATTGCTGGGCATCATACATTTTGGTTGTGCCATGATGGTGCCAGTCAGTGCCCATTTGTGGGCACTGATTGGCATATATTTTTTATGTATTTGTGTATGTGGATGGCCATCCACATGCTTGGGGCTTCCCTGGTGGTCCTGGGGGGCTTCCCTGGTGGTCCAGTGTGAGTATCCGAGGGGGGGCTGCGCTGATAAACAATCAGCGCGAACCCCCCCGTCAGGAGAGCCGCCGATCGGCTCTCCTCTACTCGCGTCTGTCAGACGCGAGTGAGGAAGAGCCGATCAACGGCTCTTCCTGTTTACATCGTGATCAGCCGTGATTGGACACGGCTGATCACGTGGTAAAAAGCCTCCGCCGGAGGCTCTTTACCGAGATCAGTGCAGCGGTGTGTCAGACTGACACACCGCTCCACCAATCGCCACGATGCGCAATCCTGCAGGACGTCAATAGACGTCCAGTGTGGATAACAGAACCACTTCCCGGACGTCAATCTGCTATTGACTGGGCGGGAAGTGGTTAAAGAAAAAAATTCAGTGAATGTGGTTTTCGTTCAGGAAAGTCTATTTGTTCCAAATTCAAATGTTAAAGTGGAACTAAACTTTATCAATTAGTTATTTTAATCCATATGCTGCTAGCCTTACTAGATAGGAATGTATATTATATTTACAGGTTTTAAACTTTTTACATTTCTTCAGTTGCTCCCCGGTTTTCAGGCCTAAGTTAACAATATGCCATACACCCCAGGAATCTTCATTGGCATTTTTTTTTCTTTTATCTAGAGCAAGGGTCTCCAAATTTTCTAAACAAAGGGCCAGTTTACTGTCCCTCAGACTTTAGGGGGACCAGAGTGGCCAGTGGGAGTGGAAAATGCCCCGTCAGTGGGAGTAAAAAAATTACATAGTGCCTGTAGTCAGTAGAAAGAGGAACAGTGCCCCATCATTGGTATTAATTGTAGGGATAGTGCCCTATCATTGGTAATAGTGGGAGGAACAGTGCCCCATCATTGGTAATAGTGAGAATAGTGCCCCATCATTGGTATTAGTTTCAGGGATAGTGCCCCATCATTGGGAATAGTGCCCATCATTGGTAATAGTGGGAGGAATAGTGTCCCATCATTAGTAATAGTGGGAGGAATAGTGTCCCATCATTAGTAATAGTGGGAGGAATAGAGCCCCATCATTGGTAATAGTGGGAGAAATAGAGCCACATCATTGGTATTAGTTGGAGGGATAGTGTCCCATCATTGGTATTAGTTGGAGGGATAGTGCCCCATCATTGGTAATAGTGGGAGGAATAGTGCCCCATCATTGGCAATAGTGGGAGGAATAGTGCCCCATCATTGGTAATAGTGGGAGGAATAGTGCCCCATCATTGGCAATAGTGGGAGGAATAGTTCCCCATCATTGGTAATAGTGTGAGTAGTGCCCCATCATTGGTAATAGTGGGAGGAGTAGTGCCCCATCATTGGTATTAGCTGAAGGGCATAGTGCCCCATCATTGGTAATAGTGAGAATAGTGCCCCATCATTGATATTAGTTGGAGGGATAGTGCCCCGTCACTGGTAATAGTAAGAATAGTGCCCCATCATTGGTATTAGTGGGCGGGATATTGCCCCATCATTGGTAATAGTGGGAGGAATAGTGCCCCATCATTGGCAATAGTGGGAGGAATAGTGTCCCATCATTAGTAATAGTGGGAGGAATAGAGCCCCATCATTGGTAATAGTGGGAGAAATAGAGCCACATCATTGGTATTAGTTGGAGGGATAGTGTCCCATCATTGGTATTAGTTGGAGGGATAGTGCCCCATCATTGGTAATAGTGGGAGGAATAGTGCCCCATCATTGGCAATAGTGGGAGGAATAGTGCCCCATCATTGGTAATAGTGGGAGGAATAGTGCCCCATCATTGGCAATAGTGGGAGGAATAGTTCCCCATCATTGGTAATAGTGTGAGTAGTGCCCCATCATTGGTAATAGTGGGAGGAGTAGTGCCCCATCATTGGTATTAGCTGGAGGCATAGTGCCCCATCATTGGTAATAGTGAGAATAGTGCCCCATCATTGATATTAGTTGGAGGGATAGTGCCCCGTCACTGGTAATAGTAAGAATAGTGCCCCATCATTGGTATTAGTGGGCGGGATATTGCCCCATCATTGGTAATAGTGGGAGGAATAGTGCTCCATCATTGTTATCAGTTGTAGTGCCTAATTGTTTATATCAGTGGGAGGAATAATGCCTTATTGCTAGTGTCAGTGGAAGAAAAAAAAAAACATTGTTGGTGTCAGCAGGAGAAATGGTTCCCCGCTGTTGGTGTCAGTGGAAGGAATTGTGCCTCCTTGTTGATGTAAGTGGAGGAATAGTGCCCCAAGGGCCGGATAAAGGCAAGCAAAGGGTCAAATTCAGCCCATGAGCTGCAGTTTGGAGACCATTGATCGAGCAGGGATCTCCAAGCTACGGCTCTCTAGCTGTTGCAGAGCTACACGCCCCATGAGGCATTGTAAAATGCAAACATTCACAGACATGACTAGGCATGATGGGAATTGTAGTTTCTGAACAACTGGAGGGCCATAGTTTGGAGACCCCTAATCTATAGGATGGGAGGAGGGGCTTTCTCAGCTGAGCACACTATCCTGCATGCATGCCTGAGCTAAGGGCACATGGATTCCAGGAAGTAAATGCTACACTAATCATCTGCACTTACTCAAGATGGCCACTTATAGAAAGGGGCTAGGGGGTTGTTTTTCAAAGCGATTTCTCAACAAAATAAAACGTGGAGACATAGAAGATTCATTTTTAGTTTGTGGTGTTTAGATGTAATGTCCTCTTTGAAAGCAAAAGATATTCTGAAGAACTTTCTAACTACATTTGCCAAGTCATTGAATGTATTGATCAGAATGTTCGTACAGCTTATGTGCCACACCTCTTGGTCACGGCTTCTGATCGAAAGCCAGTAGAACGGGCTCCTCATCACGTGAGATGCTTTGCCTCCCTGCATTAAAGCCCAGGGAGGGAGAGACGGTGTGAGGTGGTTAGGACTGGGGTACTAGGTTACTGTAGCCTCCTCCTACTCCCTTATATGTAGAACACAATGGGGTTGATTTACTAAAGCTGGTGCACTCAGAATCTGTGCATGATAGCCAATCAGTTTCTAACTTCCGGATGTTCAATGAAGCTTTGACAATAAAATCTGAAAGCGGATTGGTTTCTATGCAGTGATGCCCTAGATTTTGCAATTCCCAGGTTTAGTAAATAACCCCCAATATATCACTGGAAGAAAGGCTAAACAGTTGTGAATTTAAAGTCTGAGCCCAGCTGTGGAGAGATGGGTAAACAAATGTAAAAATGAACCGCAAAGTGTAAAAAAACACAATAGGTTAACATGAAGCAAAATCGCAAGGTTGTTTTCCATTTTTCTTTCCCCCTTATTTCACAATTTATTAATTATATAAACATACTTTTTTTACATTTAACCTCAAGTATCTAGCAGAGAAATGGGTCTAGAACCAAGTCGCTGTTGAGTGTGTATCACATTCTGGCAGAGAACCCTCAAGTGTTGTCTGTTTCTAATCAAATCAGTGTAGTATAGAGAGATTAGATGTAGGAAATGTCTGTATAGGAGATCACACCAACGGCGGGATATAAATAAAACCTGAATAATAAAAATAAAAAATTCCAGTTGCAGCCAGGACATGTTCTGATTATATGCAGCAATATATGCCTATAGATTTAAAGTACAACTAAAGCAAACTTTATGACACTATCAAAGAATACCGAATCCAGTTGCTTTGCCTAAGTCTCATTTAATAATCAAATAAAACATCCTTTATCTTCCCTGACTAAGCCAAATCCTCCTCAATTTGTGTCTCTGACGCTCCTCCTCCCAGACACTGCAGCTTACAGTGGGAGGGCTTCAGCAACGAAGGCTGTGCTGTCCATCCAGAAAGCAGTAGAAAGGACTAGGGGTGGCCAGGTGATGATTGACAGTTTACAGCCATATTATTCAGCAGTGACTATGCTCATAATCATGCTCCCTGGAATATTTTTTCCTCTCAATGAAGTGCAAGCAGACACAGCCTACATGAGAGTGGCAACTCTGCTCTGTATTCAAGAGCAGTGCAGCATCATTGCCACCCCATTTCACAGGAATCTGCATTAGATGGCCTTCACTGGCAGAATCAACAGGTATTTGTGGGACTTTTCAGGGGGACTAGGGGAAAACTGTATGTGCACATAAACTCATAATTAAAGTGGTTCTAAACTCTGTGACAGCAGGAAGGTAAAGTCACCTGGTTGCATCCAGGGGGGTAGATATATTTCTCCCAGATTCAGGCTTTATGCTGACTTATACAACTAGGGTGGAGAGTTGTATAAGCCCAGCTGAGGCTAGTAGGCTCATGGATGACTCATACCTCTAGGGAGAGTGTGGGGCGTCGTACAGACAGGGAGTTGATGAGGCCAGCTGAAGCTTGTCAGCTCATTTAGGCCTCTATAAGAACTCCCAGCTTCCTTAGATGTTAGCTCATGCCTGGAACCAGACCTGTGTGGACTGTCTAGGGAGAGTGAACCCCTGTGCGGTGAGAAAAAGCCTGTGTGGCTATTTGCTTGGACATTTAAAACCAGGGACTTAGGGACTAGGACAGCACTAGGCTGATCCCAGTTGTTAGTTAGGAAACCTGTATGTTTAGTCAGAGGTCAAGTTGACCAGGATTTAATTTGTTTATGTTTCTTTTGGCTTTGCTGTGTTTTGTCACTGTAAATAGAAAATAAACCGCACCTTTTTTTGATTTTGAAAACCACAACCTCCGTTTGCTGGGCCTGTTTTGTGTGGGGAGCCCATCCCGGGGGTCACACACACCCGCTGCCGAGCTAACCCCCTCACAACTCATATCTCTGACTTTTACCTATAGGTAAACCAATAATAAGGCTTACCTATAGGTACAGACGTCATCACGGCTCCGGTCAGTCACACAGCTGGTGTCTGCGAACCCGGAAGGAAGACCGGGTGAAGATGGGAGCGCCTGCAGTGACCTTTCATCATCACATTGCAATCCCAGGGCAAAGTCGTGATGATGAAATGCGTCGTAACGTGGCTGTATGGCAACTAGAAGGATTTGCCTGATATCACGAGAGACGCTCTGGCTGAATCTGCAGCGTAGTGAGACATTGCCTGCTGTTTGTTGTTCACCTTCGCCTCAGCACTCTAGGTTACACCTTTTTAATTCTCATTATACATGTGCACTTTGTAAGTGCATTAATTGAAGATTTTACAATAAATTGGATCATGGTTTTAGATGTTATTGCACTAGTGGAGCTTTATTTTATCTCTCCTCTATGTGAGTGTGCTACACCTTGATTGTACCTGTTGGAGAGTTGCGTATTCAAGTTATTAACCCTACACGGGTAACTGCTCTGCTGCCAAACATGCGAGTGTGAGGCAACTACCTTTAGTGAGTTCATTCTGATGGGGAGAGGTGCTTGTTACATTCACTGTGTTGTGTGACGATCTCATCACTCTTTGGAGGATCGCTTACACTATTTTGGCATCTTTTTGCATAATTTGTGTCATTTGTTCATGGGACTATCATTCACTTATTTTCCCTGTTCTACACTATTTTTCTGAGGTTTACTCTGTTGGCCTCAAGTTTTTTACATTTTGTGATTGTGATGTTGATGACTTTTCACAATTTTTATTGAATTGTTTTCAGCATTTAGCGCTGCTGTTCACTTCTAAATTTTAGTGATCATGTTTAGCAAGTATGACATGTTTATTTATTTTCTAAAGAAGGTTTACAATAATTTTTAGTGTTGCGGCACAGTTTTTTGATTTGAGTCTATACTTCAATTTTATCTCCACTGATTTCAGTGCATTTTATTACAGCTTTCCTTACCTAGTTTATGTTTTTACTGTTTAAAAATGGCAATCTGTATAGGCACTACAGTTGTGTACTTTTATATCAGCCCCATTCTAGATGATGTACAAAAAAGTAAAAAAAAATAAAAAAATTTCAAGAAATGCTGATGATTAATATTGCAAACAGAGTGACAAATCTATGGGATATGCTGGAAGTGCCGGCCTAATGTGCGTTTCTGCACGTTCACTCTGAAAGCCACCGGCTGCTCATTTCCTGATCTTGTCTACCGATCATAATGATATATTGTCGGTCAGAAACACAATTCTATAGAAAAAAAGCTGCATTGTATATTAAGCAACTAAATGACAAGGACAATACTATATTTTACATGTGGGCCAGGACAACACTTAAAACAGACCTTGAAGGGCCAATCATCCTCTTCCTCCCCCTCCCCCATAACAAATTTTCCAAATGTTTATTTTGGAGGGGGGGGGGGAGCTTTGGAGAACGCCCTGGAGGAGGGGTGAAATGCGTCAACTGACAGCTGTTGGTGATGTCATTTCTGGCCGGTTGAGACGCTTGCTGATGCGATACTTCCGGTCAGGCATTCTACTTACATTCATTTATGTACAAGTGAGTGTAATTGTATTTTAACTACATTTTTTAAATAAACAGAACTACACTATATGGGCCTCCATTATCCTCTCTATGGTCATACTAGGAGTTAAATAAACACCAGCATGGCATACTACTGCGGGATATTGAACATAACCATCAAGGAGGACCACAAGCCCCAGCATAACCAGGATCATCATTTAGCAATTATGACACTTACATAAACCTAAGAGTACACAAGTCGGTGAGTGAGTTGGAACACTGGAGGGGAGCACAATCTTGCACCTTATTTAAAGAGACAGCATTTGGCACTGTTAAAAGACTGAACGATGGATTGTCACAATTTTAATGAATAAAGGAAACACAAGGATATGGACTAATTTATGATGACTTTAAAGTGGTTGTAAACCTCAGATGTGAAATACGAACAAAGCATATCCCTCTATAGTGTGTACTTGCCTCAATCCAGAGCACCAAGTGTCTATAAGCATAATTCACTTCTGACAAGCTGTCCTTAACGGGAGAACAAAGTGATTATTGCTAGTGGCTATAACAGCCGCTAGCAATAATCGCATGTAAAATCTGACAGGCTGGTTGTACATTCAGACTGTCCATACATGGTTCAAATCTTGGCCTGTTCCTATTGAACCCTCTATGGCTGCCTTAAGAAAGTGTGCTCCTCCGTTTTAGACATTCTGCAGAGTGTGTAACCTGATCTCTCTTGTTCTTCAGGTCTACTTCACAGCACACCTGTAGTGAACCGGAGAAAATTGTTGTTCTTGTTTGGAGTGCACCACCTGCTAGCTGCAAGCAATAAATACTGTATTAAAAATATTAAAAATACAGTATACCCAATATTAAAAGGGTACAATAGATTTTGATTCTGCATTTTTTGGCCCGAACATAATATATTGTAGCGGGCAGTTCCTCCCCTCTCCCCGTCCCCTCTATTTAGGTTCTGCTCGCAATGTCTCTGGTATAGGGGTATGATAGGGGAGGGAGAGGGTGCGCTACGCCTGTCTTCCACCACAGGTGTACAAGTGGTATCAGCAATGCCTTCCTTTACCTTCGGGCCTGTGTTGTGCATCGGATCCTCCCTCCAAGAGTCTCCAAGAACCTCGTCTGCCAGAAACTTAAGCCACACACCGTTAAAGTCCAACACTCCTTTATTTAGAACATAACATGGACTCCCTTGGCTATAGAACAGAAAAGGAGGTGTGTGTACGAATAGGCCCAGACACAAGTTCGATCCTCCACTCTCCTCCAAAGAGTGGGTTATGGTCTCCGCACAAGGGAAATTCACCTTCCGGACGGTCTCCGACAAGAGGCTCACCCGTCACCGGCAATATGCTGCACCGGGTCTTCAGGTGAGGAGCTCTTCCCGGTCCATTACGCCCACCTCGGATTCAGGCATCCATCTCCGGAGTACCCTAGGATCCTTCCCTCGCGGAACTCAGTGTTGGGCACTGAGCTCCGGACCGCAGTCCGAGTACCTCACCCCAGGCTAAAGGTGCCTGAGATGGAACACGATCTCCGGTGGTCCTCTAGGCCTAGTCCGCCTAGAGGACAAACACGAACTCCGTCCGCAGGCTAAAGGTGCCAGGGATCAACAACCCCGTGACCAAGATGGCCGGCCCCTTTTATCCCCTCTCCCAGCAAGCACGGCGGGTTCCCCGCCCCGCCCCGCCCCACCATACCGCTGCCCAGAGAGGACAAAAGTAAGCTCAGCACACAGCAGTATCCATCCGTCGGCCCATGGTGACAGCGCCACCCAGTGGACCGCCGGAGACACACCACTGGTGTCACTGAAAAATTCAAACATTACTGCGGAAAAGTAAGTACCCGCTACATACTCCCCCCTGTTATTTGACACTGGTCCCCAGTGTCTGGAGTAAACCACATCCTCAACAACTGACATGATCCAGTCCAGAAACCTCTAACAATTGAAAAACAAAACTTTTTTTTTTTTTTTTTAACTCTCCTAACGAAGAAGTTGTGTCTGAGCCCCTGTAATAAAAGAGGAGTGAAAGACAACACATTTAACATGAAATCACATTTCAACATTTTACTTTTCCCCCCCATCCTAACTAAAGACCTCCTCAGTGTATGTAATCTTGCTGGGATGTCCTCCTGTAGAGGGAAAAGAAATAAAATTTAACATGTAAAACCCTGACACATGTATCCGTGTGTATGAGAAAAATACATTTCTCCTAAAAGAAATTCCTGTTTCTCCAAAGAGTGAATGCGTGAGAAGTGTTTGTAATGTTGCGCGACACTGCCACCTGGTGACAGCCTCGTGGTAACTGCACCCGTGGAACTTCTTCTCCTTTCTCTCTAACCCTATCTACCCCAGAGTCTGTGGTCTCCTTGCAGGAAGATAGAAACAAACAGGAACAGTCCCCCTTTTTTTTTTCTTCCTGTGGGCACACAAAACACAATTTCCCCAGAAAGTTCAGCAGCATGATAATATTGGAGTCTTACTCTCCTAAAGGTAGAAACGGGGATGTGGTAGAATCAGTGGCTTCAAGTGCTGATCCATAGTCTCTAGATGGTACTCTACATCTTCGCCTTCTTTGCGTCTGATCACTACTTTGTCTGCGTGGATGTGTCTTCCCACCATCCATTCTGCCTTGCAGTCTTTGAAGCGCTGTGAAGCCTTTGGAGAACATGTTAGGTATCTGCGGGCGTGTGGAACTTTGAGGTGAGTCCACACAAAGTCATTGTACCAGCGCTCCCGGTACACTTCCACCTCATATAGCAAGTCCTTCGATAAGTAAGGGTACTCCCAGCCGTACTCCGCTGCAACCTTTTGACTGAATAAACGCTGTAGTCTTGCCAAAGGAGGCATAATAGCTTTTTCCCCTTCACCAGGCAAAACAACTGAGTCTGGATGACGAGGTGCCTTGACCACCTCCATTCTGGGCATTGGGGGCCGCAGCAACAGTCTCTTGACCCCAGTGTCAGATACAGATGGTGCCGGGGATGCAAGGACAAGTTGAGGAAGGGATTCTCCTTCAGGCGCTGACGCCTCCACCCTGGGTGTGCTCTCTCCTATGGACATAGGTGAATTCTTACTTCCACGGAATGAAGCAAGCGGTACCTTGTCCCAGCCCTTCTTGGCAAACAAGTCATCTATCAATGCATCATCTCCCGTATCAGAAAGAGATTCCAGGTCAGAGGTGTCACACTCCTCCGCGTGTATGTAGCCCTGTGTGGAAGCAGAACATCCACACTCCGGGGACTGGCTAGGCCATGCCTTCTCGACACCTCCTCCCTCACACCAAGTCTTCTCTGCCGGCTTACCTTGACCTTTTCTGGGGCGTCCGGAACTCCCGTCAACGGATCCCTCTGGGTCTGGCGTAAGCATGCGAGACGGTCCACCACCACCGCTGGTCGGGGCTACCACGCTGGTTCTTTTCTTCGGTGGCGGACGCTGTGAGACAGTGATGACCGAGTCAGCATCCTCGGATTTCTCCCGTTGATGTTTCACGACCTCCTCCGCGGTCGCTGCAGTGTGCGCAGGGGTGACTCTCACAGACGCGATTCCTCCCTTCTGAGTGGCGGTACCTGAAGCCCGGCCTGGGTAGATGGTCTTCGGCCTCTCAACCTCCGGATCCACTTCAAACGTGAACTCCCCACAGGCCTCACAACGTCCGAACGGCTTCAACAGGCATACCAGTCCCGAACACCCGGGGCAAATCATACCCAGGGCCTCAACGTCCATACAGGAGTATAGGGCGAATCGACCCCTCGGCTTCAGTCGGATCCCCGTATCCGTTATCGGAGCAGCAGCAGTCAATGTTGTAGTCGCCGGGTGAACCGGGATCCATGAGGCGAGTCCAAACATGGCGACCTGTTGCTGTTCCATCTCACACTGCAGAGTTTTCGCGCCAATGTCCCACGTGTAGTCCGTCACACGTATTGGACTCCTCCCCTTTTGCTCCAGTTCGCGGTCTTTTCCACTTTGCTTGGTTGAGACACGCCCACGAACTAAGCGGTGGGGCTTGTGTCTGGTGGCGCAGTGCAAGTAAAAGCCCCCACGTGTAGTCCGTCACACGGCTGGGCTTTCCCCCTTTCACCACTCTTCCTGCGCGGGCCTTTCCCCTTCTGAGGTCATGTCCACGACTTTCGAGCAGGGCTGCACTTTGGCCTATTCGTTTAACTCTGTCTGGCAGACACCTTCTACAAAGTGATGCACAACATATATCCCGGACCCGAGCCCCCACGTGTAGCGGGCAGTTCCTCCCCTCTCCCCGTCCCCTCTATTAAAGTTCTGCTCGCAATGTCTCTGGTCTAGGGGTATGATAGGGGAGGGAGAGGGTGCGCTACGCCAGGCTTCCACCACAGGTGTACAAGTGGTATCAGCAATGCCTTCCTTTACCTTCGGGCCTGTGTTGTGCATCGGATCCTCCCTCCAAGAGTCTCCGAGAACTTCGTCTGCCAGGAACTTAAGCCACACACCGTTAAAGTCCAACACTCCTTTATTTAGAACATAACATGGACTCCCTTGGCTATAGAACAGAAAAGGAGGTGTGTGTACGAATAGGCCCAGACACAAGTTCGATCCTCCACTCTCCTCCAAAGAGTGGGTTATGGTCTCCGCACGAGGGAAATTCACCTTCCGGACGGTCTCCGACAAGAGGCTCACCCGTCACCGGCAATATGCTGCACCGGGTCTTCAGATGAGGTCCATTACGCCCACCTCGGATTCAGGCATCCATCTCCGGAGTACCCTAGGATCCTTCCGTCGCGGAACTCAGTGTTGGGCACTGAGCTCCGGACCGCCGTCCGAGTACCTCACCCCAGGCTAAAGGTGCCTGAGATGGAACACGATCTCCGGTGGTCCTCTAGGCCTAGTCCGCCTAGAGGACAAACACGAACTCCGTCCGCAGGCTAAAGGTGCCAGGGATCAACAACCCCATGACCAAGATGGCCGGCCCCTTTTATCCCCTCTCCCAGCAAGCACGGCGGGTTCCCCGCCCCACCATACCGCTGCCCAGAGAGGACAAAAGTAAGCTCAGCACACAGCGGTATCCATCCGTCGGCCCATGGTGACAGCACCACCCAGTGGACCGCCGGAGACACACCACTGGTGTCACTGAAAAATTCAAAAATTACTGCGGGAAAGTAAGTACCCGCTACAATATAATGAAAACATAATAAACATACTAAAACACCAAGAATGATAATGGAAGTCACCAGCCAGAAAAGGGAACAAAGTAAAAAGACTAGTTTAATGGCTATTAGTCTATGATTACACCTCTGTTTTGACAAAGAATTAAGGAATTCTGGGATATACCCATGGACATGTGCCAGGTAAACATGCTAAATGCACACGTAGTGTTGGAATGTGCCATTTAAGCTTTGAGATAAAAGTTAAAGAACTGCTATTTCTAACTGAAGGTTAGTATGCGCTATGAGCTATGTGTTTATGACTGCTCGAATTTTTACAAGAGTGAATCCCTATGCTATAGTATAGATAACGACTGGTCTGCTGCTAATGTATATGGGAAGTCTTCTTCTTTCTGAAACAAACACTACAATAAATAATCCGAATGTCAATAACCAACTAATGATTAACAATTCACATTGAACCCTGCATACCATGGCATTCTGGATATCCACTGTAATAAAACCTTTTACATTATATCTTTATAATGAAAGCAGTTGCATACATGTTTTTGTGCAGAATGCAGCAAATCCATTGTTAGACTGTACTGAACTCCATCCTAGTTCAACCACCTTTGGACAGACCTACCCACACTGAAAAACTCTGCACCCCAAAAGGTCAAGAACTGGTACTCTCCTATGCAAATAGAGCTTCATGTAAAACTTAAAATTATATTAAACCTAAAAAAAAAGAAAAAATGTTTTATTATATTGCAGCTTACCAATTTTTTGATGTGTTGGCTGCATTAGTTTTCTTTAGTCTTTTTCCTTTAATTTCACCTGTTGATCTGGCCACGAAGTCTGTAATTTTTCAAATTACTTTAAAGTGGATGTAAACCCTCACATATACCCAGTGAAGTGAAAAGCCTCAGATGATACACAGAGATTAAACAAATCTCCCTACATAAATGTTATATCTATATCTGCTGTCTTCAGCTTTATATATGCTTTAGAAAGTGTACATCATGTTACAGATTTTCTGTTCAGCACTGGGAGTGGATTGACATACAGTCAAGACAGCTGATTGGAAGAAAGTCACACACCCCCATTCCACATTGGCAAATAAAAGAAGCAATGTGGGGAGCTGTGCTCTGAATGAAGCTGCACTCTGCTAATTTATAGCACCCTAACACGACACAAATTTCAGGCTGCTATTATCTCCCATCTCAGAGAACTCAGGCTGATAACAGAGCTACAGAGCAGCACAAACACACGGGACTCAGTGCTTTGGGGAGAGATACGAAAACACTACAGATATATGTGCCCAGCTCAAAATTTATGAATTGGGTTTACATCTACTTTAACAGACCAAGCTGTCCAGCAAAAGTGGTTTGTGTAAGTTTACACTGACAATGGTCAGCTTTCATTCATTTATGTAAAACTAATCAGAAAAGTAAAAAAAAAAAAAAAAAAACTGCTTAAAAAGTGTTAGCTGGAGTTCATCTGTAATTTGTAAGGCTAGCCATAGATAAGTACATTTTCTTCATTTAACCAACTGGTTGAACGAAAAAAAAATAAAAATAAATGACCTACAGGTAATTTTGTGTGAATGGGGTAATTCCCCACCATCAGAATACACTGATAAGCGTTGCAGGCTACACAGCCTGCAGCGATGTAGCCTGGGGGGACTGGAACTTCCCTTTAAGATAACAATAGCATTAAGACAACGCTTCAGGTCCACTTTTCTCACCACAGCAGGTAAGTCTGTGCTGCATTGGTGGCCCCACCAGCTCAGACCACTTCCCTACCCTCTTTCTTTTGCTGTGGCTAACACGGGCATTGTAATCTCAAGCCTGGCAGTTCACACCACCAAATCGCCCATCCAAACTCTGCTGCTGGCCCTGAAGACTGCATCTGGAGTTACAGCTGACAGCTCCCCGTGAAGACACCACTCACCACTATACCTGTAACCATCCATTTACCTGATTACAACAATGCAGAGGAAAGTAACAGATGGGATGAGAAATAAACACCTAAGCCCACGTTCACACTGGGCTGCAGGAGTGAAGCCTGCGAGTTCAGCAGAACTCGCACGATTTCACTCCTGCTGGCAGTCCCGATTTCAGCCGCAATTTCAAAGACATCTGAAACAGATGTCAATGTAATCGCAAAAAGTAGTACAGAAACTACTTTTTGAAATCGGTGCAGCGCCGCAGATGCGGCGTCGCACCGATTAGGACGGTGCCATTGCCCGCAATTTGCGGCAAATTTCGCCGATTTGACATGTCAAATCGCACCAGTGTGAACCAGGGCTAAAAGGTAAATCATGAAAAGAAAAAGAAGCAGGACAACAGGCAATTAACAGACCTTATAAAACCACAAAAAATATACTGGTACTCCTGTTTGGAAAAGCTACTTGAATCAAGGTTCCTGGCTGTCTTCTGCTAATGTGGACACTTTAACATCTGTCACTAGCCTAAAACAGAATTAATTATTATTACGGTATACAGGATTTATATAACTCCAACAGTTTGCACAGCGCTTTACAATATAAAGGGAGACAGTACAGCAACAATACAATTCAATATAAGATGGCCCTGCTCCTGGGAGCTTACAATCTAATAGGATACAATCCAATGCCCCTACCACTATCACACAATTACCTAACTGGACTTGTATATCTACTGGTAATGAGGGACGAAACGCGTCAGTCGACCGCGGGTGGTGACGTAATTTCCAGCCGGTGAGACGCAAGTCAATGTTTACTTCCAGCTTCCGGGTTTTTATATGTTACAAAATAAACAGAATTACGCTATATTTCTTTTGTCTGCCATTCATTAAAGCAGAGTTCCAGCTGCAAATTTCTATTTATTTTTTTCAAGTCAGCAGCTACAAGTACAAGTACTGTAGCTGCTGACTTTTAATAATGACACTTACCTGTCCAGGGAGCCCGCGATGTCGGCCCCACGGGGCTGAGCCGTCCTTTGGATCAGGTGCAGGCACCGCCATTGCAACTAAGGGAAACCAGCAGTGGAGCCTTCAGGCTTCACAGCCAGTTTCCTACTGCGCGGCACTTTGAGAATGGCCAGTTTGTCTTCTTGGACACACACAGGTCCCAGAAGGCAGCGGGGGTGAAGGAGGAGGGCTCACCGCAGAAGAGGACATGACATCCTGCGCTGCGGCCGCAGATCTTAGTACTTCAAAAAAGGTAAGAAAGAAAAAAAATATATATATTTAGATAGAGGAGGGGTGGTCTTTAGTTTAAGACCCCCTTGTAAAAGTGGGTGTAACTCCGCTTTATTTACCCTTATGAGCCTACACTGAGGACAACTTGAGACATCACCTGAGATACAGCTTGAAGGATAACAAATCCCAGCCTTCCACACAAGTGAGAAAGACTTCTGTCCTGCGAGTCCATAGCATCTGGTGAGTGCGAGGGCACACAGGAGGGGATAATGGATTGCAAGGAATATCTATTTTAGCACTTAGCACTTTATTTGCACAATTAAAATTTGAATCTGAAGATTGTGGAAGCTTATGAACTTTATTTTATTCATTTAATTAATTGTCCTTTATTGAATTTATTAGTTAGATGATGTTGCACAATGACAACGGTGTTGTAGTTACATGAATTTATTACACATTGAATTTAATGTTGGGTAGCACTCTTACACAGATTTTCATATTATATATATATATATATATATATATATATATATATATATATATATATATATATATATATATATATATATATATATATATATGTAGCGCTACCCCCAGTTAAGAGAGCCGCTGATATTGATTTGGGCCCTGTAGTGCACTGCTGTCAACCCCTGGCAATCGGCTCTAACCTCCCGTGGCACAGCTGGTGATAGAGGGATAGGACCGCGTGACCGCAACTGTTGGTGACGTAGTCCTATAACAAACATACACAGAATATACTTTAAAACTCCTATTAAAGTAAGCGGAACTGACACCAAATGTACTTTACCCAGATATTTTACTGAGGCTAATGGGCAAGTAATAAACAACAGTATAACAAGTTGCAGATCCCTGCAATAAGCAGTAATAAAGATAAACAGAGTAATCAGAATAATTAAGTATTGCTATGCAACTCTAGCGCTGCCCTTTTACAGCTACTTCCCCTCATGGGTAGACTAACACCCAGCAATGTCTACCTATGCAGTCAGGCCTGACTGATCTAAATGGAAGTTCAGTGAAACAATATTTGCTAGCAATCTCTCGGTGGTGCACTTGAAGAACAACTTTGTAATCCCAACGAATAGTAAAGATAAAGTATCTGTCTTTAAACAGCTCTCACCACCTGGACAAGTCCAAGTCCCTTTCCTCCATCAATTCGTCTAGGAACAGGAATCCACCGACATCCAAGTCTTCAATCCTTCTGGTGTACTGCAGCAAGGAGGATTAGATGTCTCTAAGGCTCTGCTAGGCTGGCAGAGGGCTCTTTGGAAAGGAGCACACGGCCCAGGCTTCAGGCCTTGTGCACACGGCAGTTCAGCACAGAGATCCTCTTGCTAGGAGAGGGGTGTCCAAAGAGGCCGACCAAAACTCCGCCTCCCCTTTATAAAGTCTGCCCCAGCAGTCTCTGTTCTGGAGCAATGCACCCTGGGTGCTGCAAGATGTACTGGGAGATGTAGTCTCTCTCTCCTCTGCTTTCACTTCCATAATGTCTCTTTACTTCCTCCCGACTCACCTCTCACCTGGAACTTCTTGTCTCTCTGCATTAAAGGGGAACACCCCGCTACACACTCCCCCCACTTGAACTCTTTGGTCCCCAAAGATAAACTTCAACAAATACTGTTTACCATTTTGGACAATGTCGAGCATGATGTTGGCATAGGGAATTCCCACCAAAACTTTGGGATGGAACTCTCTTGCCCACAGGTCACACTACCATGAGTGGCCTGCCTAACTGTGCCAGAGAGTGAGCTGGGGTTGCCCTCCACCAAATGGACGGTGGAAGGATCAGGTTGTTCAACACTTCTCCTAGCCGTTACAACAGAGTCCTCTGAGCTCGTCCCCATTTGGGGGTAAGTTAGTTTCTTGGGAGGCCTGATGACTCTGCGAGCCCTCTGCTCTCTTGGTGCTTCTGACTCTGGCACCACAGGCTCTTCTTCAGGAGTAAGTTCAGGTAACATTGCTGGTTCTGGAACCTCTGATTCAGAAGTCGACTGACGTATGGAATCTCTAGAGTCCTCCTCTGCGCAAGTGTCAGGAACATCTTCCCAGTAATCAGCTGAGGGACTGAAGGGTATGAATTCAGTAGCCTCCGGATTCAGCGTTGCATCTGGGGTATCCCCTCCATTTGGGAGATCTATGGCGGACGTTCCCAGAGGCGAGGGAGGCCACAGCCAGTCCAGTTCTCCACCTTCTTCTGTACTCAATTGGGAGGCCTCCCCATCTTTGGCTCGAGAGGTCTGGGACCGAGTGTTCGGCCTAGGAATATCCAGGATAGAGGCCGGTTCAGGGGAGTCTCTCACGGGAGGTATTCTGACTGCCTCAGCAAGTGGGAGCAGGTGGTTCCGATGCCACGTCTTCAGTGGACCCACCTTTCCTTCTGGCTTTAGTTTGTAGACAGGCAAACCGGGCAACTTCCTACAGACAACATAGGGCTCAGATCTCCACCTGTCGGCAAGCTTGTGTTTTCCAGGGACCCCCAGATTGCGTAGCAGTACTCGGTCCCCGGGCTGCAGATCTTGCACTCGAACCTTCAGATCAAAATTTCTCTTGTTGCGGGCCCCCCTTTGATCCGAAGCCGCCTGGGCTTGTTCATAGGCCACCTGCAAGCTACGTCTAAGTCTGTCCACGTATCCCTTGTGGGATGTAGCTGAGGTATTGTCTATAGAAGTGCCAAAGGCCAGGTCCACAGGTAGCCTTGCTTCTCTCCCAAACATAAGTCGATAAGGGGAGTAGCCAGTGGCGTCACTTGTGGTACAGTTATAGGCATGTACTAGGGCTGATATGTGCTGACTCCAGTGTTGCTTCTTCTCTGTTTCTAAGGTTCCCAACATGTTGAGCAGGGTCCGGTTAAATCTCTCCGGCTGAGCATCTCCTTGTGGGTGGTAAGGCGTGGTTCTGGTCTTCTTTATTCCTAATGAATCCAAAAGTCTTCGGATCAACCGACTCTCAAAGTCCCTTCCTTGATCTGAGTGGAGTCTCTGTGGTAGTCCGTAATGGACAAAATACTTCTCCATAAGTATCTTGGCCACGGTGGATGCCTTCTGGTCTTTGGTTGGGAAAGCTTGAGCATAGCGGGTGAAATGGTCGGTTATTACCAGAACATTCCCCAATCCACTCAGGTCGGGTTCGAGGCAGAGAAAGTCAATGCATACCAGATCCATTGGGCCTTGACTCTGTAAGTGGCCCATTGGGGCAGCTTGATGGGGTAGGGTCTTTCTCTGAATGCATCGTGCACAGGAATGGCAATACTCCTCTACTTCTGCCCTCATGCAGGGCCAATAGAACCGATTTCTGACAAGCTGGAAGGTCCTTTCTGCCCCTAGGTGACCATGATGGTCATGCAGGGCAATTAGTACAGTCTCTCGGTGCTTCTCTGGAAGAAATAACTGCCACTTATCTTCTGAGTCATCAGAGGGGCCCCTTCGGTAGACCACTCCCTGATGTACCTGTAGCCTGTCCAATTCCTTCCTCAACAGGCGAGCCTCCTTTGAGGGGTGATGTAGGAATTTGTTGGGATCCTGATTCTCCAGGGCTTCGAGGACCAATCTCCCCATGGGGTCTTCCAATTGGTCACACCTCAACTCCTTCTTGGACAGTCTCGGTAGGTTGTCTTCCTCCAGTTGAGTTACCCCACAATAGTGTTTGGGGACTCCTACCATGGTAACCCCTATTTCTTCTGCTCTGGAGCCTCCTCTGGCTTGGAATTCAGCCCCTTGACAAAGGGCCCGCACCCCGTCCGGTGCCACTTGGGTCCAATCTTCCCAGTCATTTGTCGTGGCATGAGACCTCCGGGACAGGGCATCTGCATCCCTATTTCCGGCTCCTGGTCTGTACTTCAGACTGAAGTTGAATCCAGACAATGCGGCCAACCACCTGTGTCCGGTGGCATCTAGTTTCGCGGTGGTGAAGAGGTAGGTCAGGGGGTTGTTGTCTGTCTTCACAGTAAACTCTGCCCCATACAAGTAGTCTTTTAGCTTGTCTACTACCGCCCATTTGAGGGCCAGGAATTCCAGCTTATGAGTGGGGTAATTCTTTTCTGAGGGGGTCAGGCTCCTGCTCACATAGGCCACTGGTCGCAGTTGTCCTTCATGTTCTTGGTAGAGTACACCACCTAGACCCTCATGGCTGGCATCCACATGTAATTCATAAGGTCTGGTAGGGTCGGCGTAGGCCAGGACTGGGGCAGTGGTTAAGCTCCTCTTCAGAGCATGAAAGGCCTCTTCACACCTTGGGTTCCACTGATCTTGAACTGACTCACCAGGCCTCCTGGGCCCTGAGTCATCCTCTTCCCCTTCTGCCTTTAGCAATTCATTCAACGGGCGGGCAATCCGAGCAAACCCCTCCACAAACCTCCTATAATAGGAGCAGAACCCCAGGAAGGATCTGAGCTCTGTTACTGTGGTGGGTCGTGGCCAGGAAGTGACTGCTTCCAACTTCTCAGGATCTGTGGCCACCCCTTCTTCAGACACTATGTGCCCCAGATAGTTCACAGAAGACTGGTAGAACCGACACTTCTCGGGGGAAAGCTTAAGTCCCTCTTCGCTGAGTCTTCTCAATACTTTCTCCAACCTGGCTTCATGTTCTTCCAAGGTTCTTCCAAAGACAATGACATCGTCCAAGTACACAAGGACTTCTATAAGATTCATGTCTCCAACAGTCTTCTCCATAAGGCGTTGAAAAGGTAGCAGGAGCTCCAGACAGACCCTGAGGCATCCTATTGAATTCGAAGAATCCCACCGGGGTTATGAAGGCTGTCTTCTCCCTGTCTTCTGGGTGCATAGGGATTTGATAGTACCCACTCTTGAGGTCCATCACACTGAACCATTTGGCTCCAGACAAACTTTGTAGGGCATCTTCTATCCTTGGCGTGGTGTATTGGTCAGGGATGGTTCTCCTGTTGAGAGTCCTGTAATCGATACAAAGCCTCAACGACCCATTCTTCTTTCTGACCACCACGATTGGGGAGGCATAGGGACTTCTAGACTCCCGGATCACACCAGTCTTCTTTAGTTCTACAAGTTGTTCCCTCAGATCCTCCAGATCTGCCAGGGGGACCCGCCTGACCCTTTCTCGGAAGGGCTTATCTTCTTGGAGGCGGATCCGATGGGTGGCACTTCTTGCACACCCCACATCGAATTCATCTTCGGAAAAGATCTTCTCCCACCTGGTCAGCTGGGCCTTGGCTCTTTCTTTCCAAGCCCTGGGTAGGTTCGGGTTTTCCACGGACAGTTTCTCCCAAACATCTCCTCCGTCACCCGTCCCCTTGACTTCGGACCAAGTGACCGGGGCAGCAGGGCTCACCTGACCAAGCAACACTCTGGCAGGGATCTCCATGGGTCCTCCCGTAGTGTTCCTAACACTCACCGGAACTCTGCCATGGGCCTTCTTCAGGGCCTTGAACGGAATCACTTCTGGTATCACTTCCAGGCCTGAGGACTCTTCCCTTGGGTCTGATTCCAGCATGACAAAGGGGCCAGGTTGTTCCCACGAAAGCTTCACAGTGGCCCTAAGACAGGTTACTTCTCCGGGCTGTAGCACTACTCCTTCTCTGCCAAGTCTCCACACCTTCCCTATCCCCTCTCCCGGGGTCTTCTGCTCTAAGACCAGTCGTTGGTAGGCCGTCTTTAGCATGGGATGGATTTTGGTGGCTGAATGGTTGCTCTCTTTCACTAGAGGGGTCAGGAGTCTCCTGACTAGATCCGTGTTTGTCCCAATGATCAGGGAAATCTTGCTGGCTCCAGGCGGCCGGGGACACACAACTGCCAGGGTGTCAAACTCTTCAGCCTTCCCAGCCACGGATGGGTCGAAAGTCATCTTTATGGGCAGGTACCCATCATAAGGGAAACTCTGGGTTCCAAGTCCCCATATCTCCAGCTCTTCTATCTTCTGGATAGGCAGATGACTCAAGTGCCTATCATAGAAGTCCCGGTATAGTAAAGTCACCTGTGCTCCGGTGTCCAAAAGAGCTTTAGTATAGACTCCTTCCACTTGAATGGGCACAGTAGGAGACGGGCCCACCAGTTCCTTTGGGTATGGCCGGACTGGGGTCACCTCTTTTTTTTGGCTTTCGACCCTTGCCCTGCTCCTTTTGGACTTTAATTTTTCCTGAGCCTGGCATGCATTGACTTTCTCCCTCTCAATGGGGGCACAAACCCGCTGAGGGATGATATTGTTCCTTTTAGGTGGATGTTCCTTCTTTGGGGTGCTGTACTTCCACTGAGGGGTCTTGCCCCCTCCCTCTGGGGTACATCTTGGTGGGGGTGTACTATACCTCCTCCTAGGAGTTTTGTCTCCTCCATTCTTGGCCTTTTTTTTTAGTTTGGAGCGCACTGAAGATGGGCACCCGGTTGACTCCTTCACCGGGGCCCTTTGGAGTTTCCCGCCGGCTTGCAATTATCTGTTCTCTTCTTCTTTGGGCTGGAACATACGTTTGCAAAGTGGCCACTCCCTCCGCAGTTATAGCAAATCACCTCTTCTCGGTCCTGTAGGGAGGCCGGTGCTGAGGTGTTCGGGAACAACTCCTTTCTTGGGCTTGGTTTCTCTCGTCTTCTCTGATCTTTCTCCATCAAAGAGGTCAGCATCTCCAACACTTGGGCCATTTGCAATTTCAGAGTGTCAACCTCCGCTTCTCTTTCTGGGCTCTTGACCGAATGTACCAACACTGGTACAGGTGTGACATTCGCCTTGGCCACCTGCTGATCTTCCTCCAGCGCCTCTTCGTCCCTAATAATTTTTATTAGATCAGAGTAGGTTAGTGACATTCCTCCTCCTGAGGTTTTCAGGTGCAGCCAGACCGGGTCTGAGCGCCGCGCTCCCCTCATGATCTGCTTCATGCGTGCTTCATCTGCATCTTTGGGCAGCATTCCCTTCTTCAGTACAATCTTGCATAACTGCCTGTTCAGCCTTCTAACATATTCTGACAGTTTCTCATTCGGCTGCTGGAGAGTGTGTTCAATTTGATAAATCATCTCTGACACCTTCTCCAGCTGACCAAACTCTTCCTGCAGCATGGCCAGGCAATCTTGAGCTGTACAGTTTTCATTTCCAAACCGGAAGCTCTTCACCGATTCTGCCGCGGCACCTTTCAGACTTTCTAAGACTCGCTGTCTCTTCTGTGCCTCAGGCACCTCCCATGCTTCTACTGCCTGCAATGCCTGTTCCACCCAAGTGTCAAAATCTTCCTCCCCCGCAGGGACGGGGAGCTTCCCTGAGAAGGTGCTAAGCTTCTGGTAACCGGCCTCCACATGCACCGTACTGCTTTTCAGGCACTTAATTACAAGGTCTCCTAGAGCATTCAACAATTCAGGCCCTATAGTGGCCAGCGGTGATCCCGGGCTTAATAGTTCCTTAAGCTTTTCTGCTTTAGGGGATAGTGGTGGAGATAATTGTGGGAGTGATGGCTTTGGTGTCTGAAACCATTCTTCCTTCACTGGCAGCGTATGTATCAAGTGATAGATCTGATTATCTATGGCTTGTATACTCTGACTTTTAAAATGCTCTGGGATTTCATTTTTCCATTCTACCAGTGCGTATGTAAACGAGATCACTGGATCTGGCCTAAAATCCATCACCCATGCTTTGTGGCTCGGAGACAGTAACAATACGAGATGTTTTATCTCCTCTTCCTTCCATCTTTCCCCCGGGAGTACAATGACTACCGCCGCGGTTGGATCGGCGCCAATCGCTGCGCACCACTGTGACATTGCCAGCGGGTCCATGCTGGTACTTCTGACCGGCTTGATTGCAGCGTGCAACGTACAAGGATCCCGGACTCGAGCCCCCACGTGTAGCGCTACCCCCAGTTAAGAGAGCCGCTGATATTGATTTGGGCCCTGTAGTGCACTGCTGTCAACCCCTGGCAATCGGCTCTAACCTCCTGTGGCACAGCTGGTGATAGAGGGATAGGACCGCGTGACCGCAACTGTTGGTGACGTAGTCCTATAACAAACATACACAGAATATACTTTAAAACTCCTATTAAAGTAAGCGGAACTGACACCAAATGTACTTTACCCAGATATTTTACTGAGGCTAATGGGCAAGTAATAAACAACAGTATAACAAGTTGCAGATCCCTGCAATAAGCAGTAATAAAGATAAACAGAGTAATCAGAATAATTAAGTATTGCTATGCAACTCTAGCGCTGCCCTTTTACAGCTACTTCCCCTCATGGGTAGACTAACACCCAGCAATGTCTACCTATGCAGTCAGGCCTGACTGATCTAAATGGAAGTTCAGTGAAACAATATTTGCTAGCAATCTCTCGGTGGTGCACTTAAAGAACAACTTTGTAATCCCAACGAATAGTAAAGATAAAGTATCTGTCTTTAAACAGCTCTCACCACCTGGACAAGTCCAAGTCCCTTTCCTCCATCAATTCGTCTAGGAACAGGAATCCACCGACATCCAAGCCTTCAATCCTTCTGGTGTACTGCAGCAAGGAGGATTAGATGTCTCTAAGGCTCTGCTAGGCTGGCAGAGGGCTCTTTGGAAAGGAGCACACGGCCCAGGCTTCAGGCCTTGTGCACACGGCAGTTCAGCACAGAGATCCTCTTGCTAGGAGAGGGGTGTCCAAAGAGGCCGACCAAAACTCCGCCTCCCCTTTATAAAGTCTGCCCCAGCAGTCTCTGTTCTGGAGCAATGCACCCTGGGTGCTGCAAGATGTACTGGGAGATGTAGTCTCTCTCTCCTCTGCTTTCACTTCCATAATGTCTCTTTACTTCCTCCCGACTCACCTCTCACCTGGAACTTCTTGTCTCTCTGCATTAAAGGGGAACACCCCGCTACATATATATATATATATATATATACATACATATATAACATTCAGGGAGACAGTCGGGGTAATTATGCAAGAGTTGTCTATGTACTTCAGTAAGGCCATCCACAAACTAAGGCCAGGTTCACACTATTGCGAACTGGATGCGGGATCTTCGCATCCAATTCACAAAAGCAGGAGAACGTGAATGGCTCTCTATGGAGCCGGTTCACATATCTCCAAAATTCAGGCTGAAATCGGACCTGAAACGGTGAACCAGGACGCACAGGACCCCTGCTGGGGGCCGCATCGGTACCCAGTGTGAATGGAGCCTAAATCTTTCATCTCAGACATTCAATATCCAGACTGTTGTCTAGCAGCCTTCAGAATTGGGTTCAGCCCCTATATATGCGTTTCTACATATGCATAACATCTTATTAAATATGTACAAGATACAGCATTATATGTTCTTTTGGTTGAGCAATTAAACTGGTACATAAATAAATATATAAGGATTTCAAGTGCTTTTTCTTCAGCACAAGGATTCTTGTCATACCCGGAATCTTCCTCATTAGTTACTCTATTTCTTACCAAATGAAAAAGAAAATGGGAAAATTGCTTTTTAACCACTTAAGCCCCGGACCATTTGGTAGCTAGAGGACCAGAGGTGAATTCAGAATTTTGCACTGCGCTGCTTTAACTGTAAATTGTGCGGACATGCAATGTTGTACCCAAACGAAATTTGCGTCCTTTTCTTCCCACAAATAGAGCTTTCTTTTAATGGTATTTGATTGCCTCTGCGATTTTTATTTTTTGCGATATAAATGGAAAAAGACCGAAAATTTTGAAAAAAAATGATATTCTCTACTTTTTGTTATAAGAAAAATCGAATAAACTCAATTTTAGTCATACATTTAGGCCAAAATGTATTCAGCCACATGTCTTTAGTAAAAAAAACGTCAATAAGTGTATATTTATCGGTTTGCGCAAAAGTTATAGCGTTTACAAACTAGGGTACATTTTCTGGAATTTACACAGCTTTAAATTTATGACTGCCTATCTCATTTCTTGAGGTGCTAAAATGGCAGGGCAGTACAAACCCCCCCCCCAAATGACCCCATTTTGGAAAGTAGATACCCCAAGGAAATTGTTGAGAGGCATGTTGAGCCCATTGAATATTTTTTTTTTTGTCCCAAGTGATTGAATAATGACAAAAAAAAAAAAAAAAAAAAAAATTACAAAAAGTTGTCACTAAATGATATATTGCTCACACATGCCATGGTTATATGTGGAATTGCACCCCAAAATACATTTTGCTGCTTCTCCTGAGTACGGGGATACCACATGTGTGGGACTTTTTAGGAGCCTAGCCGCGTACGGGACCCCGAAAACCAATCACCGCCTCCAGGATTTCTAAGGGCGCAAATTTTTGATTTCACTCCTCACTACCTATCACAGTTTTGAAGGCCATAAAATGCCAAAATAGCACAAAACCCCCCCAAATGACCCCATTTTAGAAAGTAGACACCCCAAGGAAATTGCTGAGAGGCCTGTTTAGCCCATTGAATATTTTTTTTTTTGTCCCAAGTGATTGAATAATGACAAAAAAAAAAATACAAAAAGTTGTCACTAAATGATATATTGCTCACACATGCCATGGTTATATGTGGAATTGCACCCCAAAATACATTTTGCTGCTTCTCCTGAGTACGGGGATACCACATGTGTGGGACTTTTTAGGAGCCTAGCCGCGTACGGGACCCCGAAAACCAATCACCGCCTTCAGGATTTCTAGGCACAAATTTTTGATTTCACTCCTCACTACCTATCACAGTTTCGAAGGCCATAAAATGCCAAAATAGCACAAAACCCCCCCAAATGACCCCATTTTGGAAAGTAGACACCCCAAGCTGTTTGCTGAGAGGCATGGTGAGTATTTTACAGCTCTCATTTGTTTTTGAAAATGAAGAAAGAATTTTTTTTTTCTTTTTTTTGTTTTCAATTTTCAAAACTTTGTGACAAAAAGCGAGATCTGCAAAATACTCACAATACCTCTCAGCAAATAGCTTGGGGTGTCTACTTTCCAAAATGGGGTCATTTGGGGGGGGTTTGTGCCATCTGGGCATTCCATGGCCTCCGAAACTGTGATAGGCAGTGAGAAGTGAAATCAAAAATTTACACCCTTAGAAAGCCTGAAGGCGGTGATTGGATTTTGGGGTCCCGTACGCGGCTAGGCTCCCAAAAAGTCTCACACATGTGGTATCCTCGTACTCAGGAGAAGCAACAGAATGTATTTTGGGGTGTAATTCCACATATGCCTATGGCATGTTTGAGCAATATATCATTTAGTGACAACTTTGTGCAAAAAAAAATAAATAAAAAAAATTGTCTTTTTTCCGCAACTTGTGTCAACATATAAAATATTCCATGGACTCGACATGCCTCTCAGTATATAGCTTGGGGTGTCTACTTTCCAAAATGGGGTCATTTGGGGGGGTTTTGAACTGTTCTGGCATTTTATACACAACATTAGGAAGCTTACATCCACTTTTCTAACCACTTGAAGACAAAGCCCTTTCTGACACTTTTTGTTTACATGAAAACATTTTTTTTTTTTGCAGGAAAATTATGTTGAACCCCCAAACATTATATATATTTTTAAAGCAAAGGCCCTACAGAATAAAATGGTGGGTGTTGCATTTTTTTTTTCCACACAGTATTTGCGCAGCGATTTTTCAAACGCATTTTTTGGGGAAAAAAATACACTTTTTTTTATTTTAATGCACTAAAACACACTATATTGCCCAAATGTTTGATGAAATAAAAAAGATGATCTTAGGCCGAGTACATAGATACCAAACACGACATGCTTTAAAATTTTGCACAAACGCGCACTGGCGACAAACTACATACATTTTTAAAAGCCTTTAAAAGCCTTTACAGGTTACCCCGTTAGATTTACAGAGGAGGTCTACTGCTAAAATTACTGCCCTCGATCTGACCTTCGCGGTGATACCTCACATGCATGGTGCAATTGCTGTTTACATATGACGCCAGACCGACGCTTGTGTTCGCCATTGGGCAAGAGCAGGGCAGGACAGGGGTGCTTTTTTTTTTTTTTTTATTATTAATTTTGCTTTTTTATTTTATTTTTAAATTGTTCCTTCCATTTTTTTTTTTTATCATTTTTATTGTTATCTCAGGGAATGTAAATATCCCCTATGATAGTAATAGGTAGTGACAGGTACTCTTTTTTTGAAAAAACTGGGGTCTTCTAGACCCTAGATCTTTCCTCTGCCCTCAAAGCATCTGACCACACCAAGATCGGTGTGATAAAATGCTTTCCCAATGGCACTTTTTATATCCGGGGGGGGGGACATTCCCTCCCACTGCTTGTAAAAGCAGTCCAGAGGCTAATTAGCCACTAGGGTTGCTTTTACATTAAAGCCGGCCGCTGGCTGAAAAGAATGATACCAAGATGATACCTAAACCCGCAGGCATCAATCTGGTATAACCAAAGTCCAGCAACATACCAGTACGTTGCTGGTCCTTGTTGGACATGTATTGTAATCTTTTTTTTTCATGCAGCCAGGTGGCTGAACGAAAAAAAAGATTGATCGGTGGGTATGCCCACCATTAGAATACCGCCCTTCATCCACCCACTTCTAATGATGGGCATACATGCACCATTTATATATGCCGAAGCATGGGGGCATCCTCCCGCAAAAAAGTTATGCCGCACACACATGGTCGGACTTTTCCACGGGCAAGCCTCCGTCGGAATTTCGACCGTATGTACGCGGCATTAGGAGCAAAATCGCTCCTCCGCTCCTGCTGCCCCAATGCTTCGGCATATTTGCTTCTTTTTTTTTTTTTTAACTGTGGTGGTGAAATCACCTCCTACAGCACTGGAGTCGCAGGGATCAGGCCTGTCTCTGCGAACGCTGCAGTTATGTGTGTTGTGATTTGTAAGTGACAGTGATCGATCGATACTGCACTTGGGTGGCCTGGGCTGGACGGAGGGGCAAAACGCAGGTGCTAGCAGGTATCTCGGCTGATCCCGCTAACACTGCGTTTTTGGGAACCCTAAACTGCTGGGGACGCTAGTATAGATCTGATCAGATCAGATATTGATCTGTTCAGATACTATACCACTAAGGGAGGTGTATGCTTCACGCGTGGGTGTTAGCGTTACTGGCACTAACCTGACGCTGCCTGGGGTGTGACGCAGACCCTCTCTGACGCTAAAACCTAATTGATATCACCCGCCGGGCGATCAGGGGGTTAAACCTTTATTGGGTTATATACGGCGGGTGCCCTGACACTATAAAAAGCAAACTAACTAACCAGCGTCACCCGTAACACTTATATGATGATTACTGGTGAAAGGGTTAACTAGGGGCAATTAGGGGGTTAAAACCTTTATTAGATAATATATGGGGGTACCTGACGCTATAAAAACCTGCGGCGAACCTAAAAAAAATTACTGGCTACCGATCTGCATCACCGACGCTAAGACATCGATCAGAAAAATGATCGCTTAGCGACAGTGGTGATAGGGGGTGAAAGGGTTACCTGGGGGGCGATCAAGGGGGTTAAACCTTTATTAGATAATTTATGGGGGGTACTCGACGCTATAAAAACCTGCGGCGAACCTAAAAAAATTACTGGGTACCGATCTGAATCACCGACGCCAAGACAGCGATCAGAAAAATGATCGCTTAGTGACAGTGGTGATAGGGGGTGAAAGGGTTACCTGGGGGGCGATCAAGGGGGTTAAACCTTTATTAGATAATTTATGGGGGTACCCGACGCTATAAAAACCTGCGGCGAACCTAAAAAAAAAATACTGGCTACCGATCAGCATCACCGACGCTAAGACATCGATCAGAAAAACGATCGCTTAGTGACAGTGGTGATAGGGGGTGAAAGGGTTACCTGGGGGGCGATCAAGGGGGTTAAATCTTTATTAGATAATTTATGGGGGTACCCGACGCTATAAAAACCTGCGGCGAACCTAAAAAAAATTACTGGGTACCGATCTGCATCACCGACGCCAAGACAGCGATCAGAAAAATGATCGCCAAGCGACGGCGGTGCTAGGGGGTGAAAGGGTTATCTGGGGGGTGATCAAGGGGTTAAACCTTTATTAGGGGGGTTAGGGGGCTACACTGGACCTAAAACTAAATGTAGTGACACTTTTACAGTCACAAATGTCACTGATTGCAGTGATCAGTAAATAAATGGTCACTGCAATCAGTGACACTGTGACTGGGGGCTGGGGGGTGATCTGGGGGGTGATCTGGGGGGGCCATTTATGTGCCTGTGTGTGCTGGTGTTAGTGTAGTGTTAGTGCACTGACCTGTGTGGCTTCTCTTGTACGACGCTCGGTATATGTGAGCGCCGCACAGGAGATGACATCACTTCCTCCTGCTTTCTCTATCTGTGTAAACAGTACACAGACAGAGGGGGCATTTCTATTCGCCGGGAGCGATCGTGGGAGGGTGGTCGGAATCGAACGGCCGCCCCCCCATCTCGGAATGCTCCCAGACGAATTCCGACCGCTCACTGTACAGAAGGGGGGTCCGATCGGACCCCCCAACTGTACAAAGGCAATCACGTATGCTCTACGTGATTGTGCCTGTCGGTGCCATTGTGCCGACGTATATATACAGTGAGCGGTCGTTAAGTGGTTAATGAAACATGACTGGAAAAAAAAAAATCAGATGATCTACCAAGACTGCCTAGATCAATTAAACTTATGGAGATTTAGCCAAGGAAGGCGAAAAATAGGAGAGTTGAATGAGAAATCTCCATGAACTTGCAGTCTGTTTCTGAAGAGAAAGCAGGACCACATCTCTATTTCCCTGGAGGTGTAAATCAGATTAAACTGCACAGGCACCAACTCATTCTATATACTCTGCTTGGTATGTGTAAAATTATATATCGTATATATTCTTGAGTATAAGCCGAGGCACCTAATTTTACCACAAAAAACAGGGAAAACTTATTGACTCGAGTATAAGCCTAGGGTGTCCATCTGCATGCCTCACTATGTCCATGTGCATGCCTCATTGTGCCTTACTGTGCCCAATCCCCCTACCTGATCTCCAGCGCTGTGACTAGAGACTGACATTTAACATGGGAGTCTATGGAAGGGGTGCCGGCTTTGAAAAATCGGTGCTCCCCGGCTGTTGGTCCCCTGGACAACAAACTTTGCACACTTGTAGATAAAGAGTGGGGCTACATGTGTGCCAAGTTGGCCGGGATCAGGCGCACAAATTTGAAGAAGAAGATGGACACAGACTCGAGTATAAGCTGAGGGGCGCATTTTCAGCACATACACGTACATACATCTATATTTATTTTTCTAAAATTACACACTACATTAGTTCCTTTTAATTTTTTCTACCAATTGACTTCCATATAAAGTCCCTTTTGGATTTTTTCCACTTGATCAGTGCTGCCGGCTATAGCCAGCGTATGGCTGAATCAGTGTATTCTGATGGTGGGGGAGTCTTTCCGCTGTAAGAATACAAAAGTCACAGTGGGGAGAATTCCCCATCTACATCAAATGTGTGGATGGTGGAATCGAGTCAGTTTTTTTTTTTGTTCAACCCTCTGGTTGAAAAAAAAAAAAAAAAAAAAAAAAAAAGGGTTATTTTATGGGCCGCTCTAGCAATATGTTCTGTAAAATCGGAAGTCTGCTGGTGGCACATGTAATAAAATATCATGTACAGCTCATGAAGAAAACAGGAATAGCACAGGAACCAATGTATAAATAGCATGTTTATAGTAGACACACACTGACTTTTCCTGCCATTATATAGTGCTATCTAAAAAAACAAAAAAAAATGCATTATCTGATCCTGCCAGGTCATCAGCAAAATGGGTTTTTGAAATATATTTCTAACTTGTTTTAACTGTTAAGAAAAAAGTTTAACAACATGAATCTTTCTGCCATGAGCCAAATTTTGCATAAAACAAATGTTTGTTTTGGTGCATACTGTAATTGCATGTGCTTACAGGCATATGGTGTTTAGAAACGTATACATGTAAAATCATTTAAAGTGGTTGTAAAGCTCAGACGTGAAATATGAACAAAACATGTCTCTGTATAGCAGTGGTCTTCAAAACTGTGGGCCTTTGCTTGCCAACAATGGGACACTAGTCCTTCCACTGACACCAACAATGAGACACTATTTCTTCCACTGATACCAACAACGGGACACTATTGATCTTTTATTGAAAAGAATCAAGCAACCAATTTTTATACAAAAGTAAAAAACAAAACCATAGTACAAAACTTCAACAGAAAACAAAGGAATACACATCCATGTTCAGAATATATACAATATATACATAATCCACTACCAAAACATCCCTAGAAAACTATCTACATAAAGCAGCAGAGAGGGCCTAAGAGGCACAACCCATCACCTATGTACGCAGCCATTTATCAAAAAATAATCAAAAATAATAATAATCTAGGGTGATAAGAGACAGCCACACCCGGGAAAGAGACTCCTGGCAGTCAGGGAGGCTTGAAACCCCTCCACGCCTTCAACCAAGCCCCCTGACCCCGCTTGTCTCTCTCAAACTCCCGAATCTTCCCCACCTCATGCAAAATGTCATACACCACCACCTCAACAGGAAGGATTTTTTTCCGAATGCTGACCTGACACCGTGCGTTCCAGGTGAAATAACGGACTACTAGGCTAACTAAAAAAAGTGTATCCAAACAAAAAACTCCACCGGTATTGAATGCTCCGTACACCCACTCAGCATAACCCAGCCTGGAGAGGAAAGGAACACCGAGGGCCCGCCCCACCTGTTTATACACCTCTATGTTAAAAGGGCAATGAAGCAGAAAATGGTCCATAGTCTCCTCCTCATCCGCACACTCCTCCCGAGGACAGCTACGATCCATCCCACTGCGGAATTTCAAATTGCCCCGAACATAGAGCTTCCCATGGAAGCACAACCAGGCCAGATCCCTAAATTTAGGGGGTACTCTATCCAAATTAATCAGTCTTAACCCCGCCCTCAAAACTGGGCACGGGCAATCCCTTAAGGCCAGTGGGTCATGAAAGACTTCGCTCAAGACTCGACTCATAAGGACTTTCCTTGGAACCGATCTGAGATCTTCAGCCGACAATCGCCACTGCCGCAGTAACTTCAGGCAAGGAGCGACATAGGCTGGTAGCTGACCACGATGACCCCTGCGATTCTTCACTTGGCCACCTTCTTCCCAAAGTCGTAGAAAAGGCCTAAACCAAGATCTAAATATGCCTACCCATCCAGGGAGGTTCCACTGCAAGCATATTACCAATGTTAAACTTGAGAAACAGCAGTGAAAAGAAAAGAACTGGGTTGACCATACCTAAGCCACCCTCCCTCCTGGATAGGTAGGTGACATTCCTCTTGATGGGGTTCAGTCTGTTCCCTCACAGCACCCGGAAGAACACACTACTGACCCTAGCATAGAGAGACACTGGCAAGATGCAGACAAAGCTGACATACAAGAAGATCGGAATCAGGTAAGTCTTAATCAGATCAACCCTTTCCCTCATAGATAACTTCCATCTCTTCCAGCTGACCACCTTAGTATTGGCAATTTCCAGTCTGCCTTCCCAGTTTTTGAGGCCATAATCGCCGGGTCCAAGTTCAATGCCTAGTATCTTAATTCTTTCCTGGGGCACCGGAAAGGTGTTCGGGAGATCAAACCCCTCACCTTCCTTTCCCATCCAGAAAACTTCAGTCTTTTCCTGATTGATCTTGGAGCCTGATGCTTCAGAATACCGTGATGTCAGAGAGACCACCTCCTCCGCTTCATCCGTCCCAGTGACAATCACCGACACATCGTCCGCATAGGCAACAACCCTCAATGGCGGCTCACCCGGGAGCCCCACTGGTACCCCACACAACATGCCGCTCTCTAGCCTTCTGATGAAGGGGTCGATTGCAAACACATAGCGCACCCCGGAGCCAACCTCAAAGGACTGCCCAACCCAACCATTAACAAGAGGGAAGCTTTCTGCCCCCTTATACAAGACTTTCAGCCAATCGACAAAACCACCCGGCAGACCGTACTTACTAAGGAGCAACCACAGGTACTCATGGTTAACACGATCAAAAGCCTTTGCCTGATCCAATGTCAGCAAATACTTTCCCCAGCCTGCAGCCCTGCACCACTCCAAGGCCTCCCGGACAGCTAAAACCGCTGTGAAGGTGCTCCTACCCTGGACTGAACAGTGCTGATGACGAGAAAGCAAAGACTCTGCCACTGACGATAGGCGCCAGAAAAATATCTTTGCCAGTATCTTTCTATCGATATTAAGAAGGCTGATGGGGCGCCAATTCTCAATCATCGAAGGATCTTTACCCTTTGAAAGAAGAATCACAGCCGAGTGCCTCATGGAAGGGGAAAGCACCCCCTCAGCAAGGCAACTGTTAAAAACCTCTACCAAATGCGGGGCCAGAATAGACTTAAAGGCTTTGTAAAACTCAGCCGTCAAGCCATCCGGTCCAGGGCGACTTTTTGATGGCAAGCTGTTCAATTGCCCTCATCACCTCTTCGACTGTGATCTCCTCTGTCAAATTCATCAATGGAACATCTCCACCATTTAGACCTGGAGTAGAGTCCAAAAAGCTTTCCATCTTGTTACGGTCAAGCTCTTTCCTCCCAAGAAGGTCGGCATAAAAGGACCTCACGACCTCCAGAATCCCTGACCTGGACTTTGTCAAGGAACCTGTACTGTCCTTAAGGCCAACGACCGTTTTAACAGCTACACCTTGTTTGCAGTTCTGGTAAGGGTCAGGCGAGTGGTACTTCCCATAGTCCCTCTCCAGAACCAAAGAGGCATGCCGGTCATATTGACACTTCCTGAGGAGGAGTTTCACTTCGGAGATTGCCCCAGGATCTCCTCTAGACTTGTGCACAACGGAAAAATTCGTTCCGTTTCGGTTCGTTTCTTTCCGGTCCTGTTGATTCGTAATCATTCGTAATTTTGCTAGACGGGATTTTTCGTGTTCGGACTCATTCGTATTTTTGCAAGCGACATTTTTTGTTGAATTTTTTGTTGCTTTATAATTCGTACTTTCGGTAGAGTACGTTGTTTTTCGTTGATTCTGGACACAACTCCTACTTTCGTAACTTTTTTTGGGTTCGTTGATTCGTAATTTTCCGTGTCTCTCTCACAACGACGCTGCCTATTATGCCTAATGTTCTTCGAATGGATTTGTACTTTTCTAAATACATAGCGGTTATTTGTAACGATTCGAAATCTCGTATTTTACTTTCGTTTTTTACATGCGGCTATAGGCTCCGCCCCTGTACACCATTTTGAGAGGGTTCAGCACGGTGAGGGAGAAGCAGAGAGCAGAGCAGAGTGAGTGTTATTGTGCTTCGAATGGATTCGAAATCTCGTATTTTACTTTCGTTTTTTCATGCGGCTATAGCCTCCGCCCCCTGTACACCATTTTGAGAGGGAGTTCAGCAGGGTGAGGGAGAAGCAGAGAGCAGAGTGAGTGTTATTGTGCTTCGAATGGATTCGTACATTCGTAACTTTTTTCATAACAAATTATGCCGAAGACCTTCGGGCATTCGCTATTTTGCGGTATAATTTATTTCGGATTCGGTTTTATTCGTAATTGCTCTGTTCGGAAATTCGAATGCTTCCGAATGTCCGAAAGTTGATAAATTCGGACGAATTTCGATTCGTTACGAAACGAATTGCACAAGCCTAATCTCCTCCTCTCGAGACAAGAATATCCAGCTTCCTCCGTAAACGTTAGTAGGTCATGTATTTATTAAACTGATTTCTATTGGCTAGGCCCCTGAAGAATCCAGCGATCCTCTTTTTGGTCAGCTCCCACCACTCAGCCTTGCTGCTACAAAAGTCCAGGATGGTCACCTGTGCCTGAAAGAATTCCTCAAAGGATTGTCTAACATGTTCTTCCTTGAGTAGAGTCGAATTTAATCTCCAGATGCCCTTGCCCCTCTGAGGGGCGTCTGAAGCATTCAGTACCGCAGATAGCATACAGTGATCAGAGAACTCTACTGCCTGCACCACTGGGGGCGAGAAAGCAGAGGCCTCCTTCAAAAAAAAAAAACTATCTATCCTACTCTGACTATTACCACGATGAAAAGTGAACCCGGTGTCATCTGGGAGGTGCTTAATGTGCACATCCACAAGACCAGCATCCCTAACCATACTATTTAAAAAAACGCTATCATATCCCAGCCTGTCCTTGAAGTCCTTCCTGTCCTTGGGCCTAGTTACTGTATTAAAGTCACCTCCAAAGACCACTTGCCGGGATGTAAAGAAATGGCTTGATCCTTGTAAAAAGGCATTTCCTGTCCCACTTTGTGTGCGGCCCATAAACATTGATTAGGCGCAGGTCCTGCCCTCCCACAAGGACGTCTAAGACCATACATCTCCCAATCTCCACCTCAATAACCCGCCGGACAGTTACCATGCCGGTTTTAAACAACACCGCCACACCGCCGTAAGGCTCGGCCGCAAGAGACCAGTAAGATGGACCATACCTCCACTCTCTCTTGGCCATATGAATATCTGCCAAGGAGATGAGCCTAGTCTCTTGCAAAAATAAAATTTCAGCATCTAATTGGCTGAACAAAAAGAAGGCCATAGAACGAGCTCTTACTGACTTAATGCTGGCGACATTAATTGTCACCACTTTTAACGGAGGGGGAACCGCCATTTGGGTTATTGGGTGGATTGCTTCTTAGCTCCCCTCTGCTGCTCATCACCAGAAGCCTCTCTCTTTCTAGAGGCCGCCTCAAAGTTCATTTCGGAATCAGAACTTCTCTCGGAAGAAGCTCCGGATGAAGAAATATCCCACTTGGAGGACCTATGACGGCTGGAGACAGGCACCGGAGCTTCCCGTCCCCGTTCCGTCCTCACCGCCTGCCTCTTCCGCCTCCCAACCTTCCTTCTCTCTTCCAAGTACTGCAGGTCAGCCTCAGAGATGCCCTCATCTCTTACTTTTTTCTTTAAAGTCTTACCACAAGACTTCTTTACAGAGGAAGAAGCGACCTTTTTAGTACACGCTGGTGGGGGTGGGGGGTGATCCCTTTAAGTCAGACTCAGGAGGGGTAGACTCCTGGGGGGTAACTGAGTTCGAGGGGCACAGACTTGGAAGGTTCTGACACAAGAGGAGAGGGTACAGTAGGCTGGGGGGACACAGAGACAGATACAGAAGGAGTACTTACAGACACAGGAGGGGTGGCCACAGGAACTGGAGAGGGATCCTGAGCAGGACCGGGGGAGGCGGTCACCGCAGAGGAGGATGGTACACCAGGGGCCTCACCCTCCATCCCGTCCAGCCTTGACATGTCCTCTACTACCTCCTTCTTCATATTGTGCCAGGCTTCAGGACATCTGCTGTAGGGGTGGCCAAGGCGCAGGCACAGGTTGCACCTGATCTTCCTGGTGCAGTCCTTAGCCATATGACCCTGACCCCGACACACTGAACATATCAAGGCTGAACAGGAGGAGCTCAAATGCCCCTTTTCTCCACAGCGGTGACACAGCTTCGGCTGACCAGGGTAGAAAACAGTCATCCTATCCCTCCCTATGAAAGCTGAGGAGGGCAGGTGATGGACAACATTCCCATCCCTGGCCAACCTGACTGTTACCGACCATCCCCCAGTCCAGATGTTACGCTCATCATGGATTTTATTGGGCTTTGTCAAAACCTCCCCATAGTTCCTTAACCAGACCTCTAGATCCCGAGCAGGAACACTCTCATTGGTCAGGATAATGGTAATTTTTTTTTACTGTTGACCTCTGAGAAACCGCAACTGGGACCAGACCTTCCCATTCAGGTCTTGACCTGCACCGAGCCTCATATCGCTCCCAGAACAGGTCAAGACCCTCTGGCCTGGTGAAGCTAACCGTATAATCCCGTGTCCCAGCTACATGTATAAAGGCATACAAATCGTTTGCCTCAAAACCCATCTCCAATATCATATCTACCACTGCACACCGTGCTGGAGGGATGGCACCACCTTCCCATTTCAGAATAACTACATTCCGTCTGGGACCCCCAGCAAAAGCCAGAGACCCAAGACCAGATCCTGGGGCGCTCAAAGTGGCAGCTTGTAGGGGAAAACCACGCTTGGGAGCGGGACTACCAGGAGCAGAGTGTGCCACCTGTGCAAATGTAAGTTTATCAGGGCCAGGGGCCCACACTGAAGTAACATTAGTCTGCACATTATCTGCATGAACAGAGTTGGTAGGATTGTCCATCACACTTGTACTGGGACCATTGTTCATCACACTTGTACTGGGACCATTGTTCATCACACTTGTACAGGGACCATTGTTCATCACACTTGTACAGGGACCATTGTTCATCACACTTGTACAGGGACCATTGTTCATCACACTTGTACAGGGACCATTGTTCATCACACTTGTACAGGGACCATTGTTCATCACACTTGTACAGGGACCATTGTTCATCACACTTGTACAGGGACCATTGTTCATCACACTTGTACAGGGACCATTGTTCATCACACTTGTACTGGGACCATTGTTCATCACACTTGTACTGGGACCATTGTTCATCACACTTGTACTGGGACCATTGTTCATCACACTTGTACTGGGACCATTGTTCATCACACTTGTACTGGGACCATTGTTCATCACACTTGTACTGGGACCATTGTTCATCACACTTGTACTGGGACCATTGTTCATCACACTTGTACTGGGACCATTGTTCATCACACTTGTACTGGGACCATTGTTCATCACACTTGTACTGGGACCATTGTTCATCACACTTGTACTGGGACCATTGTTCATCACACTTGTACTGGGACCATTGTTCATCACACTTGTACTGGGACCATTGTTCATCACACTTGTACTGGGACCATTGTTCATCACACTTGTACTGGGACCATTGTTCATCACACTTGTACTGGGACCATTGTTCATCACACCTGAACTGGGATGATTTTTATCAGCCACACACACATTCCCATCAGGAATGGTCACAGTTTCTGCAATACCAGTTGTCTCCTGATGCTGCACTGTAGAGCCCTCAGCAGCAGTGGGGCAAACAGCTTTGGACTCAGCCAAAGAAGGGTTAATGGGCTGTTCTGACACTTGCAGTTCATTTGCAGAAATTATTTTTTTTTAAATGCAAACCTTGCTGCATTGCAGCCTCAGCAGGCACAACATTGCTGCACACAGACTTAGCAGCCTGATTGTCATTAGGCAGATTATCAGTCATGGTGCTAGATGGTACAAAAACAGTCTTATCCACAACATGGGACTTAGCAGGCTTTACTTTATCAGGTACATCATCAGTAATGTTCTCATCATGAAACACCATCTGATCCCCCCGCATAGGAGACTCCATTACCTGGATGGCCCTCAGCATGACTCCTGAGTCCTGGGAAGGCATGGGGCTGCTTACCTCTCCCTGGGGGGGGGTAGGGGGTCAGAACTGGGGGTCTCCTCCTCCTCCACCTCCATCTTTGTCACCCTTGCAAACCTTTTGTCGTTGCAAAACTTTTCCTTAAAGGGCCCATCTCTGCCTTCCATCATGGCCACGATGTTCTCCTGATGATCCACACGGACCTTGGCCAGTTGGATTTCCGGATCCATGGATCCCCGTTTCTGGCTATGTAAGCCCTCACGTTGCCTTCTAAAGGCGCTTCAGCTCCGCTCTCAGCTTGTAGAGCTTGTCCCTCTCCCTGTTTAGGACCTTAATCCCGGCCACCACTCGCTCCCGAATGGCCTCCGAGCCTTCATCCTCACCAGGGGCAGAGAGATCAGCTTGTGCAGAGGATGGCATGTCACCCGATGGCCCAGGAGATGGCTGGGAGCCTCCAGCAGGAGAGGCCCTGCCGGCCTCCATGGCCTCCCCAGAAAGGGGGCCAGGAGAGCTGGGATAGATTTCAACACCACTCCCTTCTCACAGAGCAGCTTCAGAGGCACCTTCCTCCTGACACACCTGTGCTCCAATGATGGGCGGGGCACTATTCCTCCCACTGACACCAATGATGGAGCACTATTCCTTCTACTGACACCAACAATGGGACACTAGCCCTTCCACTGACACCAACAATGGGACACTATTCCTTCCACTGATACCAACAATGGGACACTATTCCTTCCACCGATACCAACAATGGGACACTATTCCTTCCACTGACACCAACAATGGGACACTATTCCTTCTACTGACACCAACAATGGGACACTATTCCTTCTACTGACACCAACAATGGGACACTATTCCTTCTACTGACACCAACAATGGGACACTATTCCTTCTACTGACACCAACAATGGGACACTATTCCTTCTACTGACACCAACAATGGGACACTATTCCTTCTACTGACACCAACAATGGGACACTATTCCTTCTACTGACACCAACAATGGGACACTATTCCTTCCACTGATACCAACAATGGGACACTATGACCCCCTTGACAAGGGATCGTACCGACCCATTTCTCTTCTGCAAAATGATGTAAAGATCCTCGTCAAAGTCTTGGCAATACGATTAAATAGCGTTATTTCTACCATAATACACTTGGACCAATCCGGGTTTATGCCTCAAAAGTCGACTGCGATAAATCTGCGGAGACTTTTCCTCAATATCCAATCCCAGGCAGACAACATAGGTGATCGAGCGCTGTTATCCTTAGATGCCCACAAGGCGTTTGATAGCGTTGAGTAGAGTACCTGTGGGCGGTAATGAGGAAATTTGGATTTGGAAGCGGGTTCATTGCGTGGATATAACTTTTATATTCCTCCCCAGTTGCTGTAACCCGGGAGGAGTTGCGGTAACCCGGGAGGGGGGGGGGTTCATCTACTTTTAACTTAGAGGCACAAGGCAGGGCTGCCCCTTGTCCCCCCTCCTATTCGCCCTGGCCGCCCTAATCTGTGCTAATTCCTCAATACAGGGATTCCACTATGGAGATCTTCAGAAGATCATGCTATATGCCGATGACACCATGCTGCTCCTTGGCAATACGTTTACTTTGGGAGTACTTTGGTCTAGTTATTAATTGGACCAAGTCCTCCCTGCTACTACTGGACCGTGAGCCTTCCTCATCCCAACTGACCATGCAGGATATCCCGGTATCAACATCTTTTCGGTATCTTGGTATACAGGTTACTGTCTGCTGGACTATGTCGGTCTCAACCTCACCCCTTTGATCAGTTGCTGTCGCGATCGGGTCAAGTTGTGGAGCAGGCTGAAGTTGTCCCCTGTGGGGAGGGTAAATTTGATAAAAATGATCCTCATGCCACAACTACTCTATGTGCTCCACAACTCCCCAATGGTCATTCCCTTGAAAAAGTTTAGAATTATTAACTCAATTTTTAGATCACTTATATGGCTCACGAAGCCCCCTAGAATCAAATTTGAGCAGCTACAGTTTAACCACTTCAATACAGGGTGTTTTATACCACTTCCATACCGGTCCTATCCTGGCACTTCTCTCCTACATGTACAAATCATCATTATTTTGCTAGAAAATTACTAGCAGACACCCTAGGGAATAAAATGACGGTCATTGCAACTTTTTATCTTGCACGGTATTTGCGCAGTAATTTTTCAAACGTCTTTTTTTGGGAAAAAAAAATGGTTTCATGAATTAAAAAAATAACAAAACAGTAAAGTTAGCCCAATTTTTTTGTAAAATATGAAAGATTATGTTACGCCGAGTAAATAGATACCTAACATGTCACACTTTAAAATTGCGCACACTCATGGAATGGTGCCAAACTTCGGTACTTAAAAATCTCCATAGGTGACGCTTTGAAATTTTTTACAGGTTACCAGGTTAGAGTTACAGAGGAGGTCTAGTGCTAGAATTGTTGCACGCGCTCTAACGCATGCGGCGATACCTCACATATGTGGTTTGAACGGCGTTTACGTATGTGGGCGGGACTTGCGTGTGCGTTCGCTTCTGAGCGCGAGCTATTGGGGACCGGGGCGTTTTACATTTTTTTATTTATTATTATTTGTAATTTTTTTTATAATTTTTTTTTATTTTTACACTTTTTTTTTTTTTTTTTGATTACTTTTATTTCTATTACAAGGAATGTAAACATGTAATAGGAATGGTGTGTGACAGGTCCTCTTTATGGGAGATGCGGAGTCAATAAGACCCCACATCTCTCCTCCAGGCTGGAAAGCATGAGATCAGGAAAAATAAATCACGATCTCATGCTTTCAGTCGCAATCGCGGCTTTGTGTACCTTTGGGGACCCGGGTGTGACGTCATCACATTGCACCCGGGCCTCCGACGGTCATAGAGATGACTGGTGACCAGTCATCTCTATGCTCGTCATGTGACCACCGGTGCCGGACGATTCTTTCTCCGGGCCCCTGATGGCACGGGAGAGCCCGGAGAAGCACCGGATGGCGGCAGAACCGCCTCTATGATCGTTCTTATGGTGCGCAGAATCGCCGGCAGAAGAGAAGGATATCTGAATGATGCCTCTAGCTGCAGGCATCAGATATCCCCCCACAAAACACAGGACGTCATATGACGTCCACCCGGAGGGAGAGAGGGTTCCTGCCGGTGTCATTTTACAATGACCCGGTATGGAAGTGGTTAAAGGACACTGGTGGTTTGGCGTAACCCAATCCCTGGCTGTACCATCTAGCCTCACAAATGCAGCATATTGCACGGGTTGTGCGCCCTAGAGGTAGGACTTGAAACTGAACTTGCTGGACCGGATGGTTTAGAAGCCCTAAAATACAATAAATCTAATAAACTCATTCCAAATCTTCTGCATGAGAGCATAAGTGGGAAAAAGGTCAAGATGCTCCAGGGAGTGAATGGGTTCACCAAATATAGCCCTATTTGGGATAATCACTATTACCAGGAAATAGCGAAATTACCATATGGTTTGAAATGGAAACAGTACGGTGTGTCACACATGACTCACGTATTTAAGGATGGCAAACTGAGACCCTTCCCGGAGCTTAGGGAGGCCTTTCAACTTCCGGCTTCTTTGCACTTCTATTACATGCAACTCAAACATGCAGTTGATGCTCAGAGGGGGGCGGATATTTGGGCCTTGGATTCTACATCATTTTTTAACTACCCGTTTGAAGTGGCTATCTATAAGGGGTTTATATCTTGCTGTTATGCCATGCTGCTGAATCTCTTCCTACGGGACACCCCTCGGAAGGCAGTGTCTCAGTGGGTGGACCTGGTGGATTAAACAAAGATTTTGAGCAATTACTAGTCTGCATTAGTTTTCCCTTTTCACCTGGCAGTTGCTATATATAGTATTCACCTATTATCCACGATCCATTATTCTTACACATTAAATATCTTTACCCTTATGTATAGGCGCATATTAGTATATGATTATCCCTTGGTATTTAATACCCCAGCTGCATCTAATTAATGTGTATTTTATAAGTAGTCCTATTTAAGTTCATATTTTTATTTAATTTTAAGTCTAAAAATATTTTAGACTAGTTATTATTGATCTTAATATTAAATAGTTAATTATTAATTTAATGAGCCCGGCAGTCTGTAATACATATATCTTTCACACTATCTATATTTTTATACATTTTTTAAAACTCTTATTAAACTTATATATGGTTATCTGTTCACATCGATTTGAACAGCAATAGGAATTATCCTAGATTATGTTTTTTTATATATTTATCTGCATATTATATGTTCTTTGTTAGATAGATAGATAGATAGATAGATGTTTATCCATTTCAGGCGTATATATATTTATTGGGGTGTGTTATGTATGATGAAGCAGGTTACATAATTTATGAACACGCTTGCATCAAGGGGTATGTTGTGAAATTCCTCCACTGCCGTCCCGATTATACTTCTTACCGAAATTGCGGCATCCCTTATGGGTTAACTAGGACACCGTAGGGCCTTTGGCATAATGTAGTAAGTGAAGATAGATGTAATAGCTACATGTCTGCATCTGTATCCAAATAGCTTTTCCTTATGCAGTATAGTCATTGAGGACCATTATTCATCACTAGAGTGTCTGTGGTCGTCGGCAAAATGGCCGCCGACGCACCATATTAGATTGACAAACTCACCGTCCAATCAAATTTCCCCCTGAAGAAGATACAACGCCCCCTGTATCGACACGCGTTGGGGAGGGGGACAGGACGGCAGGAGAGTCTGTGTGAGGCTGCGGAGGACTTTTTACCATATCCCGATCTTTGTATTTCGCTACGGGCCTGTTATAGAGTGGTGCACTACCGCACCTATACTGTGTGAGTACCCCGGGAGGGGATTTCTTTTGGTTAAATTAAATTTTACAAAACGTTACTTGCACCATCTGGTTTTTCTTATATATTTTATGGTCTGGAGTTACTTACCAAGGAGACCAGGAACCCAGGATTATCTATTAGAACCCAGGTGTGGTTCATAAGCGTGCACAGACCAAGCTTAGTTGCAAGGTCGCACGCGCTGAGGTGAGCGTCCATTACCATAGGGGAGCACCTGTGTGACTACTCCTTGGCATGACTTTTGGATCACTCACTGGGCCGTGTGTAACTGTATGAACTGTACTAAACATCACCCTAGGATCGCTGCTATTGATTACTACATGCACTGAAGCACTGAGGAATATTTTTACTTCTTTATATGCACTGAAGCACCTAAGAATACTTATATATGGACTTGTGTGTCATTATTTAAGGATTGTACTGTTTATCACTATTATTTATCATGCATGTTTATGCACCTTAGAGTGATGCAGATTTAATTTGATTGTGTATATATATATATATATATATATTCATTTGTATTTTTGCTTGCACATCTCTACATCACTTACTGGACATTACCCCCCTTTTTCTATATAGTGGTGTGTGCGCCAGCATTTCATTAGCGCTGCGTTTTGTTTATTTATATAGTGTCTCAGTGGGAACAAGATGTTGGTGCATTTGAGGATGAGCAGTGGGAGGAAGCCTTGCAGGCGGTCCCAATGTGTTCGCTGAATGTGGTGCAAAGGCTGTCACAGCTCTATATACTCCTTAGGGTGCACTATACACCGGCTAGGCTGGCCCGTATGGGGGTAAATACAGATTCTACCTGCACCAGATGCTGTAGAGATCATGGTGATCTCATCCATCTTTTATCGCGGTGCCCTAAACTGGACGTATATTGGAAGAAAGTCATTGACACTCTTAATGGGGTTTTCCAGGTCCAGATACCTTTAAACCCTAAACTGTGTCTGCTGGGGATAATAGATGGCCTCCAGATGGAGAATATCCTTAAGCAGGCTATTGGTCGACCTTTGTTTCAGGCTCGCAAGTTGATTTTAAGGCACTGGAAATCCACTGACCCGCCCACAGTGCAGGAATGGATTACACAAATGGGGGTTACACTTCGTTTGGAAAAACGTATATATCAGTGTAGCGTCCTGCTCCCAATGAGGGTGCACTATATGTTAAATTATATTTGTCTGAGCAATAGTTTGGCTTAGAAAGATTGTGTTATAAATTACACTCTGTTTCAGTTCAGCTGGTTGTGGGATTTCCCTCCTGACAGTGGGTGTAGCTGCCACCGCTGGTCAGGATTGGAAAGGCTACAGGCTGGACGTATTGGGTACCTCTTTCCTAGTAAGCAGCCCAGAGGGCGTGGTGAACCCGCTGTGCATGCTGGAAGGGGATATTTAAGTGACAGACACCATTAGGGCGAGGAGAGATCTTGGGGTCGTGTCTTCGGTACCCATCTGAGGGCCCTCATGGCCTCAGGAAAGTGTTGGCAGTTTCCGCCTCAGGGCCACGTTGGCCTGAGGCTTCGTTACTGACAGGTAGGCCCAGGAGTTGCTGGGGCCTACTGATCCAGGGATGATCCTGTGTCACCTTGCCTGTTGGAAGGGACCAAGCAATTGAGGACTCAATTGGAGGATGCACCTGGATCGTGATCTACCTCACAGTGCTGCCGGAATGGCTGAAAGATTCTAACACTGAGAGTTGTGTTCTTCATTCAGAAGGTAACCCAAGTAACAGGTACCCAAGTCTGTGGCAGAGACTGTTTGTAATCAAGCTGTACATCGGCTGATAGGCCAGTGAGATTGGACCTATCCGGTGTTTTCTGAGTCGAGTGTGGAGGCAGTTGTTCCTCTGGACCTAGGAGAAACTTTTATGATTCGCAACTAAGGTACCCGAGTCCCCCCCATCCCTTCATTCCCTCTGTTGAAACTTTTATTCAAATAAACCCTTGAAAGAGACTTTTGTGTTGGTGCAAACTTCTTCTATACAACTCTTCAAGTAGAGCCCCTGAGACGAGCATACGGAACAGTGAGGTAACGTGCAAGGCCAAAAATTAAACCAGCGGCCCCTTCGGGGGTATTGCTATATCAGCGTAAGGGGACCCGTACCAAATACGATAAACTTTGGGCCCCTTGGTTGGATGTCCCGGGTCTAGCCCCGGTGAATTTGGTGTATGATCGCTTATTTTAAAAGCCCACACCGGGCATACTGATCTACATATCTGTGCACGTTGGTTACCTGTTTGTATTGGCCGACTTGAGCAACCGATTGATGGTAATTGCTTGTAAGAGGACCATGTGAGACACTTATTCACGGTTGGGAGTGGTTGTTACACTGTACTAATTATTTTGATTGTGTGCTGTACCATGCAGATTATATGTACTGCTTGTGCTTTGAAACTGTCTGTTACTTTTCTTATGTTCAATAAAACCATTTGTTTGAGAAAAAATCAAAACAATGGGACACTATTCCTCCCACTGATACCAACAGAACAATGGGACACTACACTATTCTACCAACAATGGGACACTCTTCCTCCCACTGACACCAACAACGGGACACTATTCCTCCCACTGACACCAACAACAGGACACTATTCCTTCCACTGACAACAAAAATGGGGCACTATTCCTCCCACTGACACCAACTATTTCTTCCCCTGATACCAAAGATTGGGCATAGTTTACTCCCACTGGGCACAGCCCCCTAAAGTGTGAAGGACAGTAAGCTTTGTTTAGAAAATTTAGACCCCTGCTCTATAGTGTGTCTGAATTAAAGCGGAGCTCCCCTGAAAAAAAAATATTAAAAACCAGCAGCTACAAATACTGCAGCTGCTGACTTTTAATATTAGGACACTTACCTGTCCTGGAGTCCAGCGACGTCGGCAGCAGAAGACGAGCAATCGCTCGTCACTCTGCTGCCCCCACCGCCATTCTCGGTGAGGGAACCAGGAAGTGAAGCCTTGCGGCTTCACTGCCCGTTTCCCTACGGCGCATGCGCGAGTCGCGCTGCGCCATTCTCACTGGTCCCTGTTGTGTTCTGGGAGCCGAGTGTCTCCCAGAACACAACGGGTATTCTGCGGGAAGTGACATACTACCCGCAGAATACCCGCAGAGAGGACTCCCGGAAGTGGATGCAAATACCTGTCTTAGACAGGTATCTGCACCCCCTCCCCCCTGAAAGGTGCCAAATATGACACCAGAGGGGGGGGAGGGTTCCGATGAGCGGAAGTTCCACTTTAGGGTGGAGCTCCGCTTTAAGAGCACTACGTTTCTAATTTCTGTTGGCTGCTTCATTCCTCTGCTATCAGCATGAATAACTTCTGACAAGTTTTCCTGAAACCAAGAGAAAAATGGTGGCAGTTGATTAACGGCCTCAGCTCTGTTCCAGTGAGCTGTGTGAGGGGGGGGGGGGGGGGGGGGTAAGGTGTTTCTTCCGTTCAATCAGCTGTCACAGCGCTCCTCGCTGAGCTCTGCAAAGTGTAAGCTTCAGCTCCCCATCCCCCTTTTTCTGAACTCTCAGACAAGCTTGAGAATTCAGCACTGAACGGATGTAGAGAAAAGAAGGCTGCAGACAAACAGATACATCTTATGTAGGAGGATTTGTTTCATCTTTGTGTATCACCTGAGACCAGTCACTGCACTGGTTATATGTAAAGCCCTGTACACATGATCGGTTTTACAGATGACAACAGTCCGATGGACTTTTTTCATCGGACAAACCGATCGTGTATGGGACCCATCGGTCTTTTTTCCATCGGTTTTAAATAGAACATGTTTTAAATTTATCCGATGGAGAAAAAAAAACGATAGCAAATTCCGATCATCTGTGTGGAACTCCATCGGAGAAAAAACCCACACATGCTCAGAATCAAGTTGACGCATGCTCAGAAGCATTGAACTTAATTTTTCTCGGCTCATCTGAGTGTTTTTACGTCACAGCGTTTGGGACGGTCGGATTTTTGACTAATGGTGTGTAGGCAAGACTGATGGAAGTCAGCTTCATCGGATTTCCGATGGAAAAATCCATCGGATTTGAATCCATAGGAAATCCGATCGTGTGTACAGGGCTTAAGAGTTCTTCCATGGTAAAAAGGTTGAGAACGCTCCTATAGTGTCACTTGAATGACAACTCTGAGACTGCTGACATTTAATCCAAGATGGCAATGCCCAGCAGCAATCTCAGGGTTTTTGATGTTCACACAAGGGAGGCTTTTATAGGTATAAAAACATTCATAAAATACGTTAAATGCACATAGAATATTATGGAAAGATTTGTGTTCACCTAAATAGTCTGCCAACAGAGTCTCTTCCATCTCCCCAGAGCTGACTCTTCCTTATCCTAACCTCCTAGTATTGTCATGAAAACTAAAGCCTCGTACACACGACCGAGTTTCTCATGAAAAAACGACAAGAAACTTGCTGGCAGAGCTTTCTTGCTGAGTAAATCGGTCCTGTGTACGCGGCTATCAGGTTTCTCGTCAAGAAAACCGCCAAGAATCTCGACGAGAAAAATAGAGAACCTGCTCTCTATTTTCTCGTCAGGATTCTCCATTTTCTCGCAGAGATTCTCGTCAGCATGTTTCTCGACGAGAAAAGTGTGTGTACATATACCTGTCGCCGTGGAAACCCGCGCATGCTCAAAATGACTTTGACGCATGCGCGGTAGCTTCCTAGGCATAGGTAGGGTGTAGCAAGATGGCGGCAACGGCATAGAATGTGACGAGCGCACGCTCGTCGTAGTTGATGACGTCACCGCGTTCGCTCCATTCAAAGAACCGCGGGTTCTTTGAATTGAGCGTGTGTACACTCGGCCGGGACAAGTTTCTTGTCCAAGAATCTCATCAAGACTGCCCATACATTCATACAAAAAACTTTCATCAATGCATTCATTCAATGATTTGAAGAATGTGTTTCGAAAGTGCTTCAAAATGTAGTTTGCTTTTAACATTCAATTTTGGAAGGACTGTAATTTCCTAAACCACATTCGCCGTTAAAAAATTTGCTAGTTGAAGAAAAAATTTCCATCCTGCTCCTTCGAATATTCTCATCACTGTGGTTGAAAACAAACATCAATTTGACGCCACTAATGTAGGTCCCAAGTACAGTATCCACCAGCCTCTTTTACTGCTATAAATTACAGATATAAATCCAAAGTCAAAAATGTTTTAATTTATATATATACATACACACATACATACATACACACATATATATATATACACACATACACAAAAAACTGGGAAAACTTATTGGCTCGAGTATAAGCCTAGGGTGTCCATCTGCATGCCTCACTGTGCCTCACTGTGTCCATGTGCGTGCCTTACTGTGCCCATGCCTTACTGTGCCCATGCCTCACTGTGTCCATGTGCGTGCCTTACTGTGCCCATGCCTCACTGTGCCCATGCCTCACTGTGTCCATGACTAGACTGACGTTTAACATAGAAGTCTGAGGAAGGGGTGCCCGGATTTGAAAAATTGGTGCTCCCCAGTCGTAGATCCTCCGGACAACAACTTTGCACACTTATAGAGGAAGAGTGGGGCTACATGTGTGCCAAGTTTGGGGTCCAAGTCCAGGAGATCAGGCGCAAAAAGGTGACTCGAGTATAAGCCGAGGGGGGCATTTTCAGCACAAAAATATGTGCTGAAAAACTCGGCTTATACGGTGTGTGTATATATATATATATATATATATATATATATACACACACATATACATACACACACACACACACACACACAGTATCTCACAACAGTGAGTACACCCCTCACATTTTTGCAAATATTTTATTATATCTTTTCATGTGATAACACTGAAGAAATTACACTTTGTTACAATGTAAAGTAGTGAGTGTACAGCTTGTATAACAGTGTAAATTTGCTTTCTTCTCAAAATAACTCAACACACAGGCATTAATGTCTAAACCGCTGGCCACTAAAGTGAGTACACCTCTAAGTGAAAATTTCCAAATTGAACCCAATTGGCCATTTTCCCTCCCAGTGTCATGTGACTCATTAGTGTTACAAGGTCTCAGGTGTGAATGGGGAGCAGGTGTGTTAAATTTGGTGTTATCGCTCTCACTCTTTCATACTGGTCACTGGAAGTTCAGCATGGCACCTCATGACAAAGAACTCTCTGAGGATCTGAAAAAAAAAATTGTTGCTCTACATATAGATGGCCTAGGCTATAAGAAGATTGCCAAGACCCTGAAACTGAGCTGCAGAATGGTGGCCAAGATCATACAGGGGTTTAACAGGACAGGTTCCACTCAGAACAGGCCTCGCCATGGTCAACCAAATAAGTTGAGTGAACATGCTCAGCATAGTTTCCAGAGGCTGTCTTTGGGAAATAGACGTATGAGTGCTGCCAGCATTGCTGCAGAGATTAAAGGTGCGTGTGTGTGTGGGGGGGGGGGGGGGTGTCATCCCATCAGTGCTCAGACCATACACCGAACACAGCATCCAATTGGTCTGCATGGCTCTCATCCCAGAAGGAAGCCTCTTCTAAAGATAATGCACAAGAAAGCCCGCAAATAGTTTGCTGAAGACAAGCAGACTAAGGACATGGATTATTGGAACCGTGTCCTGTGGTCTGATGAGACCAAGATAAACGTATTTGGTTCAGATGGTGTCAAGTGTGTGTGGTGGCAACCAGGTGAGAAGTACAAAGACAGTGAAGCATGGTGGTGGGAGTGTCATGGTCTGGGGCTGCATGAGTGCTGCCGGCACTAGAGAGCTACAGTTCAATGAGGGAACCATGAATGCCAACATGTACTGTGACTTACTGAAGCAGAGCATGATCCCCAACCTTTGGAGACTGGGCCGCAGGGCAGTATTCCAACATGACAATGACCCCAAACACACCTCCAAGACGACGACTGACTTGCTAAAGAAGCTGAATGTAAAGGTGATGGACTGGCCAAGCATGTCTCCAGACCTAAACCCTATTGAGTATCTGTGGGGCATCCTCAAACGGAAGGTGGAGGAGCGCAAGGTCTCCAACATCCACCAGCTCTGTGATGTCATCATGGAGGAGTGGAAGAGGACTCCAGTGGCAACCTGTGAAGCTCTGGTAAACTCCATGCCCAAGAGGATTAAGGCAGTGCTGGAAAATAATGGTGGCCATACAAAATATTGACACTTTGGGCCCAATTTGGACATTTTCACTTAGGGGTGTACTCACTTTTGTTGCCAGCGGTTTAGACATTAATGGCTGTGTGTTGAGTTATTTTGAAGGGACAGCAAATGTACACTGTTATACAAGCAGTATACTCCTACATTGTAGTAAAGTGTAATTTCTTCAGTGTTGTCACATGAAAAATGAAAAAATATACTAAAATATTTACAAAATGTGAGGGGTGTACTCACTTTTGTGAGATATATACACACACACACACACACACACACACACACACACACACCTCAAAAAAATTAAAGGAACACTTTGAAAACACACCAGATCTCAACGGGGCAAAATCTCATGCTGCATATCTATACTGATATGGACTTGGTAATGTGTTAGGAATGAAAGGATGGCACATCATCATTTGATGGAAATGAAAATTATCCACCTACAGAGGGCTGAATTCAAAGACACCCTGAAAATCAAAGTGAAAAAATGATGCAGCAAGTTAGTCCATTTTGCTGAAATCACATTGCAACAACTCAAAATGGTCCTCAGTAGTTTGTATGGCCCCCAAGTGTTTGTATGCATGCCTGACAACATCAGGGCATGCTCCTAATGAGACGACGGATGGTGTCCTGGGGCATTTCCTCCCAGATCTGGACCAGAGCATCACTGAGCTCCTGAACAGACTGAGGTGCAACCTGGCGGCTCCAGATGGACCGAAACATAATGTCCCAGAGGTGTTCTTTTGGATTTAGGTCAGGGGAGCATGGGGGCCCATCAATGGTATAAATTTCTTCATCCCCCAGAAACTGGCTCCATGCTCTCGCCACATGAGCCTGGGCATTGTCGTGCACCAGCGTAGGGTCTGACAATGGGTCCAAGGATTTCATCCCGATACCTAATGGCAGTCAGGATGCCATTGTGTAGCCTGTAGAGGTCCGTGCGTCCCTCCATGGATATGCCTCCCCAGACCATCAATGACCCACCACCGAACCGGTCATGCTGAACAATGTTACAGGCAGCATAACGTTCTTTGCGGCTTCTCCAGACCCTTTCACGTCTGTCACATGTGCTCAGGGTGAACCTGCTCTCATCTGTGAAAAGCATGGTGCACCAGTGGCGGACGTGACAATTTTGGTGTTCAATGGAAAATGACAATCGAGCTCCACAGTGTCCGGCAGTGAGCACACAGCACACTAGAGGACGTCGGGCCCTCAGGCCACCCCCATAAAGTCTGTTTCTGATTGTTTGGTCAGAGACATTGACACCAGTGGCCTGCTGGAGGTCATTTTGAAGGGCTCTGGCAGTGCTCATCCTGTTCCTCCATGCACAAAGGAGCAGATACCGGTTCTGCTGATGGGTTAAGGACCTTCTACGGCTCTGTCCAGCTCTCCTAGAGTAACTGCCTGTCTCCTGTAATCTCCTCCATGCTCTGGAGTGCTGGGAGACACGGCAAACCTTCTGGCAATGACACGTATTGATGTGCCATCCTGGAGGAGTTGGACTGCCTGTGCAACCTTTATAGGGTCCAAGTATCGCCTCGTGCTACCAGTAGTGACACTGACCCTAGCCAAATGCAAAACTAGTGAAAACAGGCAGAAAAGATGAGTAGGGAAAAAAAATGTCAGACACCTCCACCTGAAAAACCATTCCTGTTTTGGAGGTCATCTCATTGTTGCCCATCTAGTGCACCTGTTGTTAATTTCAATTAACAGCAAAGCAGCTGAAACTGATTAACAACCCCCTCTGTATACACCCCTCCCCCTCTGCTACGTAACTGACCAGATCAATATCCCAGGAGTTCTGATTTAAAAGTGTTCCTTTAATTTATTTGAGCAGTGCATATATATATATATATACATACATACATACATATACACACACACATATATATATATATATATATATATATATATATATATATATATATATATATATATATATATATATATATACACACACACACATACATATACATATACATACACATACACACATATACACACACACACACACACACATACATACATAAACACACACACAGTATGTAAGCACCATGCTTCACAGAATCTAGAGGGCCACCCAAGAATCTTCTGGGGAAGATGTAATGGCCTGTCTGTGCGTATTATCTTTAACAAATTAATCTGTAAATGACTCCCATATTGGCCATGGCCATGTTTGCGCAGTACTAGTTCTTCGATGGTCCACGGAGACACTTCATGATGCTTCCACTTATGAAAGTCATGGACGCCATATGCCTGGGAACAAGCGGAATACACAAACAAGCTATAGAGTGTTAGCATTAGGGGAGGGGGAAAAGCCTTTTAATGTATTGTGTGGGGTAGAGAGCAGTCCAATTCATGGAGGTGAAATTAAATTCCCATTATATGTGAAGAACTATTAGATGTATGATGAACAGACAAAGTATATCTGCCTGGTTGCTTTTTTAATGAAATCATTTAACTCTAGTAAAAATGTTCCTAAACCGGCATGACAACCACAAATGTATGCGCTTATTGTTATAGCTCAGCTTTTTCTTGGTTCCATTCATATTCTGGAATTTCCATAGAGGTGTACAAAGCCCAGGTCATTTAGATTTGGCTACCAACGACTGAGCCTGTGCGGCATGATGGTGCTTAGCCAACTTATAGGAGAAGTATGGCCACAGCTATTTTGGCTAGGTTTCTCCTATGGACCCGTTTTTAGCGGACATTGGGCTTTAGTAGAAATCTTCCTCTTCCAAACCCCCCTACCCCCTGCCATGATCTTCCAGTGCAATGGGAGTAAGTAGAGCGAAGGGACCTGTGACAGGCACTCATCAAGAGTGCCAACCCCTCCACCCCCATCCTCTATTCACAAAAGCTGTACTATAGCTTCTATGAATGAAAATCCATCTATGAATGGAAGATGGAAAGATGAATGAAAGGCCCACCTCCTCCATTCACAGATCAGGTTTCATTCATAGAAACTGTAATATGTGTATAGTTCATGTGATGACAGAAGGAGAAAAATCAGAGTGACAGAGAGATGATCCGATTGCTGTGCTGCTTCTCCTCTCACTGTCCAGTCACAGGCTGCAGATGGTCCAGGATGACCTGGGCTCAGATGAAGTGGGTTGAATGATGCTGCCTATCAGATTGAGGACAACTAGTGTCAGAAAGAAATACGGCACGGGGAGATCTACTATTGCAGTAAAAGCTGGTTTTGTTATTTTATCTTTTAATGTGCTAATCATTTTTATTGTGTTGTTATTTTTGGCTTTTAAGACATTGATATAGCTTCACCCAAATAGTAGTTAATATAGCTAAATTTTCTTTCTTCTGGACTTCTGGTCAACAAGCGTGCCCTGAGCACAGAAGAGATCAAAATCTTTGGGACTACATGTCCCATGATTCCTGAGGGCTGTCCATAGTGTGCATGCACCCCCTGAGTATGGCACCCAGTGGTGCTTGTAGGTTTAGTCCCTGCTCAGAGCACGCACATCAGGATGACTCCAGGGAGACCCTGCCAGGCAAAGTAACCAGGCAGAAACTCCACACACCAGACATTCAAAGGCAGATTATGCTGTAAGGACTGCACAAAAATACTAGTGATGTAATGTATCCAGTTACAATTCATTATTTTCTTCATGGAGGGTTTAGTAACACTAGGAATTCAGAAGGGGGAGAGCGGAGTGTTAGGGACACAATTTATCCTAAGGACACATGAGGCTCATTCACACTATGGGGTTCATTCACTTACCCTAGGTTCACATCTATGCTTTTCTGCAGACCGTGTTAGCGTGGGCATAACCGCCCAGTCATTTCAATGGGCTTCCGTGCCTGCTATTCCCACAGGAAAAGGACCTTTTTTAAGCCGCGGCCCAACAGGGAAATCCCATGGTTATTTTGATCATGGGATTCACCTGCGGTTCCTGCACCCGCACTGAGATTTTACATGCGTGAGGGAATGGCAGTCCCACAAGTTTTCTCTAAGCAGCGCGTTTTCACTGCGGCTATCACTGTGATTCTCGCACCTGCAGCCACACACATAGATGTGAACCAAGCCTAATGGTGGCCATACACTAGACAAAAAAATTGTTCAAAAATCTGTCATTTGGACAGTTCGTCCGTCCATCGTCTAGTTAACCACTTCAATACAGGGCTTTTTATATCACCTCAATACCGGGGCTATTCTGGCACTTCTCTCCTACATGTACAAATCATCATTCTTTTGCTAGAAAATTACTCAGAACCCCCAAACATTATATATGTTTTTTTAGCAGACACCCTAGGGAATAAAATGACGGTCATTGCAACTTTTTTTCTTGCACGGTATTTGCGCAATCATTTTTCAAACGTCTTTTAAAAAAAAAAAAAAGTGGTTTCATGAATTAAAAAAAATAAAACAGTAAAGTTAGCCCAATTTTTTTGTAAAATATGAAAGATTATGTTACGCCAAGTAAATAGATACCTAACATGTCACGCTTTAAAATTGCGCACACTCATGGAATGGCGCCAAACTTCGGTACTTAAAAATCTCCATAGGCGATGCTTTTTACAGGTTACCAGTTTAGAGTTAGAGGAGGTCTAGTGCTAGAATTGTAAAAGAAAATTTGCGCTATGAGTCCAAAATTATATTATTTTGATAATGAAACGTCCAAACAGAAATGCTTAAAGGGCTGATGTCAATTACAACACTGATCTTGGGTCCTAATGGACTGGTGAGGTTGTATGCTTACCAGAAGATGAGCCAAATCGAACAGATGGCTATAACCCAGCCTAGGCCTTTAAATGCACTTCGGATAAGGTTTTTTCAATGATATTGAAGGACGACAATAGAAGGGTACTCCGCAGTATTGGGGTAAGTTATCCAAAAATTGCATGTATTGAAAAAACAAAAAGCAAAGAAAACATAGTGTAATCCTGCCACAAAGAATCTCCCTGTAAGGGACTGATGCTATAGGGTGGGGGAGATGATACAATAACCAGTGAGTGACTTCTATATTAGTGAACCATCACCGTACATATAGTCTCCTTACCAGAGATACACAAAAAAGGAGGTCTTATAGAGTGTAGAAATGACAAACAGATCCACCCTGAAGTGCACCGCCACCGAATAGAATGTCTGCTTACCAGATTGCAAACAAGATATGCAACACAAATCAACCGCAGGTCAGTAGATGGCTGGATAATTGTGGACGTCTATATAGGTATGATTGAAAGCATAGGGTGGATATGAATTCCTCACTGTCAATAAGAACTTCCGTATGGTATAACGAACCAAAGAGAAAGGATAGGAACTGGATAGTGTGATACCGTCTCAGCAATTTATTATAAAAAATTTAAAGTTACACTTACATCAGCGAACAATAAAAAGGACATGTATACAAGCCGGCCGGCTAGAAAGCAAACTCCCGTCCTATGAGCGTGGTGACGTCAGCACGTACCCCCTTAGACGCGTTTCATCATCATAGACATTGTCAATAAGGGACCGTTAGAATTGTTGCAATGCGCTCTAACGCACGTGGCGATACCTCACATATGTGGTTTGAAAGCCGTTTACATATGTGTGCGGGACTTATGTGTGCGTTCGCTTCTGATCGCGAGCTATCGGGAAAAGGGGCGTTTTACTTTTCTTTTTTACTTTATTTATTTATTTTTTTGATCACTTTTATTCCTATTACAAGGAATGTAAACATCCCTTGTAATAGGAATGGTGTGTGACAGGTCCTTTTTTATGGAGAGATGCGGGGTCAATAAGACCTCACATCTCTCCTCCAGGCTGGAAAGCATGAGATCGTGAAAAAAATGTCACCAATCTCATGCTTACTAGCCGCAATCACGGCTTTGTTTACTTCTGAGATCCCGGGCCTGACGTCATCACATCGCGCCCGGGCCTCCGATGGTCATAGAGATGACTGGTGACCATCTGGTCACCAGTCATCTCTATGCTTCCTATCCGGCGCCAGATGATTCATTCTTCGGGCCCCCGATGGCACGGGTGTCCCCTCCCGCCTCCTATAAGAACGATCAAGCGGCGGAACTGCCGCTATAATTGTTCTTATTGTGCACAGAATCGCCAGCAGAAGAGAAGGATATCTGAATGATGCCTCTAGCTGCAGGCATCATTCAGATATCCCCCCACAAAGCCCAGGATGTCATATGACGCCCACCCAGGATGGAAGATCCCATCTGTGGACGTCATATGGCTATGGGCGGTATTGAAGTGGTTAATGGAGCACAAATCGAAATTCGGTTGTGACGTTTTTAAACCGAAAAATCGAAGGAAAAGTTTGGAAAACTTCGGCCGAACAGACGATAAATTGAAAGGTTAATGTGTTTCTCACCCGAACAGTTTACACTTGGCTTATGTGACAAAGCAAACAATTTTTTTTTTATTTATGTCAGTTGAACGATCGATCAAATTTTCGGTCATTACATGATGGCAAAATCATCTGCTCTCACGACCATGTGTTCGTTTTTCGTAAGTTTTAGTAAATGAACCCCTATACCCCAAGACCTATGTTTTTCAACAATTGATTTCTATGTACCCCCCTTCACATTGCAACCCTGGTGTGATGTGCAACACAGTGCGTAAAAATGCAGCATGTTTGCATTTTTCTGTACCATAGTCAATGTCACCGCAGAGCAGCCCACTTCCTATAAAGTTGTAAGGAAAAAAAACTGAGCAGTGCAATGCGCTGAACTGAGCACTCAGGCCACTCCCTGTCAGAACCAGCACTGATTGAGTGGGCAATAAAACACTATTTTACTGTGCAGGCTATAGTGTGTGAGCATAGCCTTAGGGGAATTGACACAGTAGTAAGCCCAAAACTAAAAATATTTTAAATTGCAGCTTACCAATCATCAGATGTGGTGGCTGCATTCGTTTTCTTTTTTAGGCTTTTTTTCCCCCTCTGTTTTCTGATCCAGCCAGTAACACCACTCCTGTATTAGGGTGTCTGCAGTTTGGATGGAGGAGCAACAGAGACACATTTCGACAGCAGCAATGTCAGTTTAGGGGAAGGGGAGTGTTAGATGTACTAGCAGATTTAGATACACTAAAAAAAAAACTCCAGCTAACACTTTATAAGCAGTTACAGCAAACAGTTGCGTTTTTTTTGGGGGGATAAAAGTTTTACATAAATAAAAGCGGACCATTGTAGCCCAACTACGGGCAAAAAAAAAAAAAGTGTTCCCATGCAGTGGGGCTGTGCCGCAATGCATGGGTCAGCTGCCCATTTTGTCTAGCCATGAGGAGAAAGCTTATACTCACCCGATCCTTCGTTCTACCAGAAAATGGCGCTCCCCCACGATCCAGCAGTGGAATGTTCCTGGTCTATGGAGATTGCTCTGGGATTGATGACATCAGAAACAGTCCACAACTCAAGACCGCTGGAGCGCGGGGGTGTCTGACCGGTCTTGTGCTGGGAGAATCAGAGGATTAGATGAATAAATCACCTTTCTCCACTCCCAGAGAAAAAAAACTAGCAATTAGCCTGTGCATTGCGGGCACAGCCCCACTGCATGGGAACACTTTTTTTTTTTGCCCGAAGTTGGGCTTTAAATGGGTTTTCCCAACCCTTAAAAGTGTTACTAAACCCACAACAGTAAAATCAGTCTGTATATGCAGTATAGAATGCTTGTTATGCTCACTGTAGAATGTAAGGGAGTTACCGTATATACTCGAGTATAAGCCAACCCGAATATAAGCCGAGGTACCCAATATTACCCCAATAAACTGGGAAAACGTATTGACTCGAGTATAAGCCTAGGGGGGGAAATGTGCCCATTGCCACCTCACTGTGTCAATTGCCCAACGTTACTGTGCCCATTGCCACCTCACTGTGCCCATTGCCAGGTTACTGTGCCCAACCTCACTGTGTCCATTACAGCCTCCCTGTGCCCGAGTGTACCTGAAAATCTTCTTATACTGCGGCCGGCGTCCATTGTTTAAATATCGCGCCTTTCTCCTGGTCCCTTCCGCGATAGGCGTTTCCAGCAAACACTGTGTTGAGTGTTCCGCCTATCACGGAGAACCTCTCATTCTCAGACTCCGTTTCCCAGCAGGCACTGTGTTCAGTGTTCCGCCAATCACGGACGTCTTTTCATCCTCGGACAAGAGAACGTCCATGATAGGCGGAACACTCAACACAGTGTTTGCTGGAAACGCCTATCACGGAAGGGACCAGGTGAAAGCCGCGATATTTAAACAATGGACGCCGGCCGCAGTATAAGAAGATTTTCAGGTACTGACTCGAGTATAAGCGACTATGTGTCAAAAAAAAGGGGAGTTGAACAGGGTGGGACTTTGTATGTGCCTCAGTGGAGTAAATAAACATAGAAATACCACAATGTATAGAAAAATAGACAATTTTTATTATCCTGCCCAAATGGCAGCAATATAAAAAGGTATTATCTTACAAAGATATAAAATCACATTACGGTTCAAGTAATCAGATATCGGGATGTGCAATTCCCATTCAAGGAAAACAGAGGCCTACGCGTTTCGCGACTCGAGTATAAGCCGAGGGGTGTACTTTCAGCTCTAAAAAAAGGGCTGAAAAACTCGGCTTATACTCGAGTATATACGGTAATCCTCTACATTGTGTATAAAGGCTGTTTTTCCCTGTATGCACAGATCCTCCCCCTCCTGCACTGTCTATCTGGGGAAGGCCAGCTAACACAGACAGGGTAGCCAACATGCACATGCTCAGTTGTCTTTTATGCTGGAGAGAACAATTACTTGTTCTCAGAGCTAGCCAGATCACATTATACTGACATCATACATGTGGGCGTGTATACCGGCTGAAGTGGAAATCTCCCCCTACCTGAACTCTCAGCACTGGAGAAACTGTGCAGTTCATCACTGACTGTGGTATACAGATCACCCAAAAATATAAAAAGAAGATTTATAAGCTGTGGGAACTATTTTCATATTTCTGGGTTTAGTAACACTCTGATGGCTACATCTGCTAGACAAGATTGTTCTGTTGAAAAAAAACAGACTTAAAGGCTCATTCACACAGGACGATGCAGGGCCATGTTTTACCAGTACGGGGGTGCATGGGTGTTGCATTCATCCCTGTGCTAGCAGTCCCATTTCTGTCTATTGGGATGCAGCGGCTGCACAGACACAGCTACTGCTACCAATATGACATCCGTACGGGCGAATGGCCCCAAAACGCAGCACCAAAACCTGCCCACTGCTGGCAAATTCCAAACCACACATAATATTAAATAAAAGGTATAAAAAAAAAAAATCTATCAGGAAAGTGGCACCTGGAGAGTCAATGGGGTTCCAAAATACCAATCAATATGGATTTTTGGATGCCTTGGACTGAGCAAATATAATAAACCAATATAAAAATAAATCTCCTTCTATCGCAATGAGAGCCGCAGTTTGTATCGCACTGCAGACCGAAGTAAAGTTCTCAGCAAGGACAGCGCTGGTCAGATTCCATAAATATGCTCCATACTATGGTGTTGTCCTGACAACCGCAATGCACAGACCCACAAATTGCCAGGATGTCTCAGGTGGCGTTACTATAACAACAGATGGAATCTTTAAGGTACAAGTAGTACGGGTATGTGCACTAGATTGATTCTTGTTATCCATAGTCCAGGTTACAGAACTGAGGAGAGAACACTTCTCCGACGTTCGTACATCCTAATTATAAACGCTAAAAACACGCATTTATTACAGATCTGAACTTACACAGCAGCAGCCTTTTTTATGTTTCAATACAACAAAATTGAATTTACTTTTTCCTACAATAAAAAGTCTGTCTGTTCACTGCCTGCAATGGGGAGCTGCATACCCATCCCTGCCTACCTGTGCGGGTATGTCCGAACCGCCATTCACCGCCGCTGCATGCAGCTCCAGACGAATAAACTAACGTCTCGTTCCCACAGTACAGACCCCTGGGAATGAGGCCCAAGTGAGATATCGCTGGCTGAATATCCATCTGTGTATTACACGGTGTCTGGTAGAGCTGCACGATTCTGGCCAAAATGAGAATCACCATTTTTTTGCTTAGAATAAAGATCACGATTCTCGCTGCGTAAAATCTTTCACATTATCCCCCCAAAAAATTGGGCTAACTTTACTAGTTAGTTTATTTTCTTATTATTCATTAAAGTAATTTAAAAAAAATTGCATTTGAAAGACCGCTGCGCAAATACAGTGCGGCATAAAATATTGCAACAACCACCATTTTATTCTCTAGGGTCTCTACCAAAAAATATATATAATGTTTGGGGGTTCCAAGTAATTTCCTAGCAAAAAAAATGATTTTAAACTTGAAACCAACAAATGTCAGAAAAAGGTTTATTGTTTACATCAAAGGTGTGTAAATAAGGACAGTTTAACCACTTAAAGCGGTTGTATAGTCTTTTTTTTTACTTTTACCTACAGGTAAGCCTATACTAAGGCTCACCTGTAGGTAAAAGAAATATCTCCTAAACCTACACGGTTTAGGAGATATTTGCAAAAAAACACCTGCACCGATGTCTACGGCTCACGCGCGCCGAAGACAACGGTGCATTCACAGGGTTAATCCCATTCAGAATTCCGGCGCTGCCGGAATAGAAAGCTCCAGCGCGCATGCGCGGAGTGACGTCTTCGCTGCTCCGGCCAATCACAGCGCCGGAGCGGCGCTGTGATTGGCTGGAGCGGCGATACCCGGAAGTAACGTTCCGGGTATCTGAGGAGCTATGTCTGTGGCCGGAGCGGGGGACGAGGATGGCTTCGGGGGTCCCGATCTAAGGTAAGTGATTCATAATGAGCTAGTATGCTAGTCATACTAGCTCATTATGGCTTTTTCTTGCAGGTGATTTGAAGAAAAAAAAAAAAAATTTGTCTGGGTTTACAACCGCTTTAAAGGACAAATTGTTACAATGTTTAGACTAAGACCCCTTTCACACTGGAGCGTTTTTACAGGTATGTATTATGGCTCCTTCCCACAAGACCACATGCTGAAATGTGCGCACGCTGCTGTACGTTGTGAAGGGGCAGTGTGAGGAATTGCGCTGTTTACTTTTTTCTTTTATTTGACTTTATTATATGTCACAAAATAGCACTTTATTTAAAGTGGTTGTAAACCCACTAACTTTTTTTTTTTTTTTTTTTTGCCAACCTGCAAGAGAAAGGCATAATGAGCTAGTATGACTAGCATACTGGCTCATTATGTACCACTTACCTTAGATCGGGGCCCCCGAAGCAGTCCGCGTCCCTCTGTCCAGACGAAGACATCACTGCGGCGATAGCCGGAATGTTACTTCCGGGTATCGCCGCACCAGCCAATCAGCCGGAGCGGCGAAGACGTGACTCCGCGCATGCGCTCGGGAGCCGTCACATTCGGCTACGCCCAGCGATTGCTGGGAAGTAGCCGATTTTGTGAATGGGATTAACCCCATGAATCCGCCGTTGTCTACGGCGCGCATGCGCCGTAGACAGCGGCGCCTGTTTTTTTAGTAAATATCTCCTAAACCGTGTAGGTTTAGGAGATATTTCTTGCACCTACAGGTAAGCCTTAATCTAGGCTTACCTGTAGGTGCAAGTTGAAAAAGTGGGTTTACAACCACTTTAAAGCAGAACCAAAAAAGGCAGAGATACACTATTACAAAAAGTATTGGGGCGCCTGCCTTTACACGCACATGAACTTTGATGGCATCCCAGTCCAAAGACTCGTACACACGCTTAGATTTTCTGACGACCGAACGTCTGTTTTTTGTGGCATGCTAGTCTCATGTTGAAAGTGAAGAGGTTACTCACAATAGAATTTTTTCATATGACAGAATACAACGTCAGAAGTGACGTCATGTGTTGAATAGTTTTGTACAGTAAGTGCCGCCGATTTTGTGTCAATCTCACCTCTTCTAGCGGCGAGATTGACACCCTACGAGCTCCGTCGCGAGAGCCAGCGCCCAGCTGTCTCGTCATCAGGAAAGGAAAAATTTTAATGAAAAAATAAGACAACAGTAAAAAGTTAGCCGAATTTTTTTTTTTATATTGTGAAAGATAATGTTACGCGGAGTAAATTTTTATACCCAACATGTCACGCTTCAAAATTGCGTCCGCTCGTGGAATGGCGACAAACTTTTACCCTTTAAAATCTCAATAAGCGACATTTAAAAAATTCTACAGGTTGCATGTTTTGAGTTACAGAGGATGTCTAGGGCTAGAATTATTTCTCTCGCTCTACCGATCGCGGCGATACCTCACATGTGTAGTTTAAACACTGCTTTCATATGCGGGCGCTACTCACGTATGCGTTCGCTTCTGCATGCATTGGTTGTTAAAAAAAAAAACATGGCTCCTAACTTTTTTAGCTGGCTCCTAGATTCCAAGCAAATTTGTCAAGCCCTGGTCGGCGGCACCTACTGTATGTATTCTTTCATTTCTGAGCATGCGTAGTCGTGCTCTTATGATTTTTTTCGTACGAAAACCATACCAATGAAACGAAAATCGGACGTTGAGTTCCCATCCGACAAAAAATGTATAGTCTGCACATCCAGCTTTTGTCTGCCGAAAAAGCGAAAATCGGCTGTCGAAAGTGCCGTACTAATGTTCCGAAAATCGTCAGACAGCTCATCGTACAAATTTTTCAGATCGTGTGTACGGGGCATTAGTCTGTAGGGTTCAATGTTGAGTTGGCCCACTCTTTGCAGCTATAACAGCTTCTACTCTTCTGGGAAGGCCGTCCACAAGGTTTAGGAGTGTCTATGGGGAATGATAGACCATTCTTCCAGAAGCGCATTTGTGAGGTCAGGCACTGATGTTGGATGAGAAGGTCTGGCTCGCAGTCTCCACACCAATTCATCCCAAAGGTGTTTTATCGGGTTATGGTCAGGACTCTGTGCAGGCCAGTCAAGTTCCTCAACCCCAAACTTGCTCATCCATGTCTTTATGGACCTTGCTTTGTGCACTGGTCCAAATCATTTGGTGGAGGGGGGGATTATGGTGTGGGGTTGTTTTTTTTAGGGGTTTGGCTTGGTCCCTTAGTTCCAGTGAAGGGAACTCTTAAGATGTCAGCATACCAAGACATTTTGGACTATTTCATGCTCCCAACTTTGTGGGAACAGTTTGGGGATGGTCCCTTCCTGTTCCAACATGACTGCACACCAGTGCACAAAGCAAGTTTTGCCTACACACCATCAGACAAAATTCCGACCGTCCCAAACGCCGTGATGTACAACACGTATGACGGCACTATAAATGGGAAGTTCAAATCCAATGGTGCCACCCTTTGGGCTGCTTTTGCTGATTTCGTGTTACCGCGTGTTAGTAAAAGTTTGGTGAGAGCCGATTTGCGCTTTTCAGCCTCCATGCTTTTCAGTCCGTTGCAGCATGACGAATGTGCTATCTCCATTACGAATGCTAGTTTTACCAGAACGAGCGCTCCCGTCTCCTAATTCAGTCTGAGCATGCGTGGGTTTTTTCTCTGATGGAGTTCCACACAGACGATCGGAATTTCCCATCGTTTTTTTTTCCTATTGGAAAAATTTGAAACATGTTCTATTTTTTTTCACCGATGGAAATAAGTCAGATGAAAACAGTCCATCAGACTGTTTTCATCTGTAAAACCGATCGTGTGTACAGGGCTTAAGAGACCGTACAGAACTGTACACACTACCACATCCTCCTCCAATATGAAAGGGAATATTCCTCCCTTCTCATTCCAGAAATACAAGCAAAGGCCATGTACAAAATGCAGTAACCAACGGCAACACGGCTCCTCTCACACCTGGTATGGTGGCTGTACAGGTATCAATCAGGTACGAGTGATCGAGAGATTCATCACCGAATATAAAACACAACACAAACTGGATCGATTGAAAATCAGATATGAGCTAAGAAAAACCATCAGTACATCGATCAATATTATCATCAATAGTCGGACACACACACACAGATATTAGTTCAGTCAGAATTGATTGATAAAATTTCACCACTGCCCATCTACCTGCCAGTCTCATAATTTGTTGAAATATTCCTAAATCAATGGAACAGAGAGGGGGCGCCCTCTAAGACTCTGATTTCATTCCATCAAATGATCGATTACATGATCATATCAGTACGTGTGTATGGTCATCCTTCCACAAGGATTCCTAATTGTTGGGGTTCACTGCACTGTGCATACACCCTGTATAGTACATACACCCCTATATTATATGTACCTATGTACTGTACACCTCTTTATAACTTGTAAGTCATATACACCATACACCTCTTTATAACTTGTACCCCCATATACACCTCTGTATTATATGTACCCCTATATACTGTACACCTCTTTATAACTTGTACCCCTATATACACACACACATCTATATGTACCCCTATATACACCTCTGTATTATATGTACCCCTATATACACACACCTCTATATTATATGTACCCCTATATACCTCTTTATAACATGTACCCCTATATACTATACACCTCTATATTATATGTACCCCTATATACTATACACCTCTATATGTGTACCCCTATGTAGCATGCATCCTATATTATATGTACCCCTATATTACATGTACCCCCATATAGCATGCACCTCTATATCATATATACCCCATATATTGTATGCACCCCTATATTATATATACCCCCATTAAATATGTATCTCTATATAATATGTACCCCTATATAGTATGCACCCTTTATGATATACACCCCTATAACGTTCCCCCCCTTACCTGATATAAATATTATATATATTATGTGAACCCCTATATTATATAAACCTCTTATATAGCATGCACTCCTATATTATATATAGCTCTATATAATATACACCCCTACACAATAAACACCCCTATACAGCATGCACCCCTATTTTATATGTACCCCTATATTATATGTACACATATATAGTGTGCACCCCTAAAGTATATACGCCCCTATATTTCATATGTACCTCTATATAATATACATCATCCCTATATAGTATGCACTGCTTTGTAATACACACCCCTATATTATATGTGCCCCTATATAATATACACCCCTATATAACATGGATATAGGTGTGTGTGGGTTCTGCCCATTGACCCCCCATTGTGTCCCCCTCTTACCATGTATGGGCCACAGTGAACCTCCTCTGTTTGGGGATATTACTGTTGATGAGCATCCTGCGGAGGAGCCGGGGAGAGTTCCTGGGGGAGATGATGGGGGAGAGCCGGGGGGAGGCGGTGGAAGTCTTCCTCGGGGTCCGGTTTCTGTCATGCTGCAACAGGTTCTCCCGCAGAGTCTTCACCAGATCCTCGTTCAGGTACGGATTACCGCCGCCGCCTACTCGTCCGCTGTCCACCTCCGGGACCGCCAGGGTGTCCGAGATGGGCGCCGACTGCTGCGACTGCTGCTGAGCCATGTCCTCCTCTCCTCTCCTCTCCTCACCACCGTACAACTTACTGCAAAGTCTCACCACACCGATCACTGCAATCCCACCTCTGCCATACCCGGCACTGGAGGAGAGCAACTGACACCTACCGACCGACCGACCGACCGACCGCCTCATACAACTACTCTATACAGAGAGGAGACACTGAGAGCGGGAGGAGGAGACCCGACACTGCATGACTCTCCTATATACACCCCTCTCCTGTACTATATACACCGGCTTCTCCTATATACACCCCCTCTATACTATATATACAGCTTCTCCTATATACACCCCTCTCCTGTACTATATACACCTTCTCCTATATACACCCCTCTCCTGTACTATATACACCTTCTCCTATATACACCCCTCCTCTATACTATATATACACCTTCTCCTATATATACACACCCCCTCCTCTATACTATATATACACACCTTCTCCAATATACACCCCTCCTCTATACTATATATACACACCTTCTATATACACCCCTCTCCTCTATACTATATATATACACACACACACACCTTCTCCTATATACACCCCCTCCTTTATACTATATATACACACACACCTTCTCCTATATACACCCCCTCCTCTATACTATATATATACACACACACACACACCTTCTCCTATATACACCCCCCCCTCTATACTATATATATACACACACACACCTTCTCCTATATACACCCCCTCCTTTATACTATATATACACACACACCTTCTCCTATATACACCCCCTCCTCTATACTATATATATACACACACACACCTTCTCCTATATACACCCCCTCCTCTATACTATATATATACACACACACACCTTCTCCTATATACACCCCCTCCTTTATACTATATATACACACACACCTTCTCCTATATACACCCCCTCCTCTATACTATATATATACACACACACACCTTCTCCTATATACACCCCCTCCTTTATACTATATATACACACACACACCTTCTCCTATATACACCCCCTCCTCTATACTATATATACACACCCTCCTCTATACTATATATACACACCTTCTCCTATATACACCCCTCTCCTGTACTATATACACCTTCTCCTATATACACCCCTCTCCTGTACTATATACACCTTTCTCCTATATATACACACCCCCTCCTCTATACTATATATACACCTTCTCCTATATACACCCCCTCCTCTATACTATATATACACACCTTCTCCTATATACACCCCCTCCTCTATACTATATATATACACACACACACACCTTCTCCTATATACACCCCCTCCTTTATACTATATATACACACACACACCTTCTCCTATATACACCCCCTCCTCTATACTATATATACACACCCTCCTCTATACTATATATACACACACCTTCTCCTATATACACCCCTCTCCTGTACTATATACACCTTCTCCTATATACACCCCCTCCTCTATACTATATATACACACCTTCTCCTATATACACCCCCTCCTCTATACTATATATACACCTTCTCCTATATACACCCCCTCCTCTATACTATATATACACCTTCTCCTATATACACCCCCTCCTCTATACTATATATACACCTTCTCCTATACACACCCCCTCTATACTATATATACACCTTCTCCTATATACTATATATAAACCTTCTCCTATATACACCCCCTCCTCTATACTATATATACACACCTTCTCCTATATACACCCCCTCCTCTATACTATATATACACCTTCTCCTATATACACCCCCTCCTCTATACTATATATACACCTTCTCCTATTATACACCCCCTCCTCTATACTATATATACACCTTCTCCTATATACACCCCCTCTATACTATATATACACCTTCTCCTATATACTATATATAAACCTTCTCCTATATACACCCCCTCCTCTATACTATATATATACACACACACACCTTCTCCTTTATACACCCCCCTCCTCTATACTATATATACACACCTTCTCCTATATACACCCCCTCCTCTATACTATATATACACACCTTCTCCTATATACACCCCCTCCTCTATACTATATATACACACCTTCTCCTATATACTCCCCCTCTATACTATATATACACCTCCTATATACTCCCCCTCCTCTATACTATATATACACACCTTCTCCTATATACACCCCTCCTCTATACTATATACTGGAGCACTGACTGGGGTTGAGGTGTGGTAGCGTGGAAGAGTGAGTGAGTGTGAAGGTGACAGGACCCAAATTGACCTAACCGCCCCACCGTTGATCCAGAGGAAGGTGAAAACCCCAGCCGAGCCTAGGCCAATTGCTACAGCAGGGGAGAAAATTCCTTCCTGATCCCCCGAGAGGCGACCGGGTGAACCCTGGATCAACTTCCTATGGTTGGTTGTGCCCCGATGAATTCTCATGTGTTTGATGAACTGGCAGGCACTCAAGGGTTTGATCGGGAAAGGTAGTAGGGGACAAGAGTTTGACTGTTCAGGTAGGAGTGACAGAAGGCGATCGAGTAAGGTTACTGCACACCAGAGATTGTTTGTTTTTAGAGTTAAATGTCTAACCCGATGCCTGATCGCTGGGTTTTGGATAGTGCCAGGTGGAGGATAAAGCGATCTTGGTAGCGAGCCAAGTGAGGTCTACGTAGAACTTGGCCGGCGGGGTAGCTGCGGGTGAACTCGCTAGGCCGCAAGAACCCGTGGTAGACCGAGTCGAAGGCTGCTTGAATGACCAGGCTGGGGAGAAGGCCAAATGGGGAACTAGCGAGGGTAGTGGACATTAACTGGTGCTGAGGGCATAGTTGTACGGGCCTGCGTAGGAAGGACATGACTTGGACTTGCCTTTACTAATAATATCGACCGTGGCCTGGTTGTCGGTGATGAAGGCCACGGTTTGTCCTGTCCAGATATGACCCCCAGAGCTGAGCGGCTGCCACGATCTGGTATTGTTCGAACAGGGAGGAAGTCCAGGTAAACCCTGGGATTAGGAGTGTCTCTGGAAGCCATGGTCCTGCAAACCAATAGTGGCCAAAAATTGCAGCGAAGCCTGTGGAGGCTGCGGCATCTGTCACTACCAGCATGATGGGGGAGATATTGATGGTATACTTTGATACTGTTTCACGTAGTAAGGAACTCCTCCCATAACGACAGGTCCGCTACTGCCGCGGTGTCTAAGTTAAGGATCTGAAGTTAAGGATCTGATTGGGGTCCTGTGTCTGGGAGAGGAAGACCAGGAGGCGTGATACAAAAAGATCGACCCTCGGGAATGATCCTTGCTGCAAATTGAGCATTCCCGGGAGAGACTGAAGCTGCTCCTTAGTACACCCCCGTGTACGGGTGAAGTCTTGGAGAACTGACCTGACGCGGGTCGGCTTTAGGGACGACAAACGTAGTGAAAGCTAGTTTGAGTGTTTAGCACGACAGAGAATAGGTGAGCAGCCAAGTTGCTACTGGAGATGAGTGACCGATTCGAGTCGGAATGCTTGCAGCGACTGCAATTAAGCCGCTTTATTGGAAAAATGAAAACAAAGTTAGCGGAAATTTTGAGTATGTAGGAACGACCGTGCGCAACATTGTATATGCAGATGGAGTGAGATGTAAAGGTTTATGCTTGATAACGGACGTAAGGCCAGGAATCTGAATTGTAAGTACCACTTTATTGGTATCACTGATGCGAATAGTTCGAATCGGGCTGAGGTGTGAGCACCGGTGGGGTTTGGTTTGTAAAGGATCTTAAACGTTGAGCCGGTGCTGCGACTGGACTCGGATCGGTCGGTGAAGTTTGTATTGCCGAGGATCCGAATCGTTGCACCGATGATGCGACTAGATTTGGAACGGCTGTAGATGTAAGGTGATGAGGGAGCTCATGTTCCGGATCCGCGTCGTTGCACTGATGATATGACTAGACTCAGATCGGCTGATGGTGTTAGTGGTTGAAGGGGTTTGTGATTGCTGAGGATCCGAATCATAGGGCCGACGTTGCGACTAGATTCAGATCGGCTGTTGGTAAGTGCTTGGTACACATCCTTTTTTTTTTTATAGGTTTTTTTTTTTTTTTTTTTTATAGGTTTTTATTTTTTATTTTATTTTTTTAGGGAAAATTACGTCCAACCTGGTGCAGGGTGGACCTACTTGACTGACCTGGAGGAGAAATGACAGGTGGTGAGGGGTTTGACTAGCTGATTTGAACACGACTGCATCTGTTGTTTCATACATGCTGTTACACTCGGCACTGGTTTAGTGCCTTTTACATGCAAGTGCATTTCTTTTTATTAAATATCCTTTTATATGCGGAGAACACTATGGTCTGCCTGTCATATATATATATATATATATATATATATATATATTTATATACACACCTCATTGGAGTCATTTGTGATCCGGTCCATCTGCTGTTGTCATCCAACTATCCCGGAGCTGCAATACATGCCTGAGACGTATATACCCATATGGGAAGATATCTGTGACTCTCTATAACCAAAGGGTCCACTTTGGGAGGTGAGCGACCATTCTTATTACTGGTGGAGGTCTCTCACTGTGTTCACATCATCTGCATGTTTCCGATTCTATAAATCACTCTAGAAGATCACTGGGATTGTCTTTTGATCTATGGACTTGTTCAGTGCTGCACTGCCTTTTTATATAAGTGAGCGGATCGGATAGTGGAGCGTGTCGGAGAAATTAGTGACAAAAATGTCCCATGACAGAGGCATGAATCGTGCTGCGCTGTGCGCCTATCAGCAAGCAAACTCTGGAGCATGTACTGAAATGAGGCCAGCAACTGGGACATGTATGGGACGAACCTGCACATAAGAATGCGCGTGGATTCAACTCAGATGCGTGATGGTGACATGACAGAATTCTCCCATGATCTAGGCACGAGACGGTGCGCCGCATGTGCGGCTGACAACGAGCAAACTCTGGAGCATGTACTAAAATGAGGCCAGCAACTAGGGCCCGCCGGGAAAAATCGGTGCATTGTGGATGCGACTTGGATTCATATCAGAGTGATGCAGAGGAAATCACTATCGATGCAAGACAAATCAGTAGCTATGTGCAGGGTTTCACAAGGAGAGAGGAGGGTGTGCGAGATGAGACAAATGAAATTACTATCAGTGGAATGAGATGACAAACTAGCGGGGACAAACCAGTGAGTCGCTGATGCGACTAGATTCGACCGGAGGGTAATGCAAAGTAAAATAACTGTAATGATAGACAGTGCATTCTAAGTGACATAAGCCTACTACTTGGCGTGAAACAAGAAAGAGGGAAAAAAAAAAAAAAGCACAAAACTAAACTGATAAAAACAGCTCTGCGTTTGTGTTCACGAATTGCACGACAAGACTGTGGTCTTGCACGAGGCTGAAATAAGGCCGCATATGGAGACTTGACTAATGACTCGCAAGTTCCACAGCGGGGTTTTGATGACATGGTTTACCTGGCAAACAGTGCGTTAAGCAAAGAAATTGCACGAATCCTACCTGTGACAGTTTGAAAACTTGATGTACGAAAAGCATGACATGACATCCAAAAAGTGTGGTGTTGCGCCATGCATGACGCACAAAAAATTACTTTGGTTTGGTAAACGAGTGAGAGGAAAAAACGTGTACAAACAATACGCAAGTTCCGCTGCGGGAACTAAAACACACGGCATGAGGGCAAACAACAAATGGCAACGATGGAAAGTATGCAACGTATGTGACCCGAATCAGTTCGTAAATATACGAAAGGAATCCGATACGAATCGATAGTGAGGAGTATAGAATTAATGTAATGCAAATTGGTTGTATAGTGTATGCCGCCCTTTACTCTAAAACTGAACACCAATCAATCACCCCTCCCCCCAGGCTAACCAGTGCAGAGAGGCAGCAGGTGGGACTAATTAGAGTCTCCCTTTTTTTTTTTTCCCCAAATGGAAGAGACGGCAACCTTATGGACAGTGAATCTTTATGTCCAGTGAAACCTACGGCGAGTGATATCGGACAATGACCAAAAGCGACTCGGAGGTTTGGATTTATAAATGAATCGTATGTATGGGACAGACAATAACTCAGAAGCAGACTTTTAACCACTTAAGCCCCGGACCATTTCGGGCCATTAGGACCAAGCCTGTTTTTGGGATTCGGCACTGCGCTGCTTTAACTGTAAATTGTGCGGACATGCAATGTTGTACCCAAATGAAATTTGCGTCCTTTTCTTCCCACAAATAGAGCTTTCTTTTAATGGTATTTGATTGCCTCTGCGATTTTTATTTTTTGCGATATAAATGGAAAAAGAACGAAAATTTTGAAAAAAAAAGATATTTTCTAATTTTTGTTATAAGAAAAATCGAATAAACTCAATTTTAGTCATACATTTAGGCCAAAATGTATTCAGCCACATGTCTTTAGTAAAAAAATGTCAATAAGCGTATATTTATTGGTTTGCGCAAAAGTTATAGCGTTTACAAACTAGGGTACATTTTCTGAAATTTACACAGCTTTAAATTTATGACTGCCTATCTCATTTCTTGAGGTGCTAAAATGGCAGGGCAGTACAAAACCCCCCCAAATGACCCCATTTTGGAAAGTAGACACCCCAAGGAAATTGCTGAGAGGCATGTTGAGCCCATTGAATATTTTTTTTTTTGTCCCAAGTGATTGAATAATGACAAAAAAATAAAAAAATTACAAAAAGTTGTCACTAAATGATATATTGCTCACACATGCCATGGTTATATGTGGAATTGCACCCCAAAATACATTCTGCTGCTTCTCCTGAGTACGGGGATACCACATGTGTGGGACTTTTTAGGAGCCTAGCCACGTACGGGACCCCGGAAACCAAGCACCGCCTTCAGGATTTCTAAGGGCGCAAATTTTTGATTTCACTCCTCACTACCTATCACAGTTTCGAAGGCCATAAAATGCCAAAATAGCACAAAACCCCCCCAAATGACCCCATTTTGAAGTAGACACCCCAAGCTATTTACTGAGAGGCATGTTCAGTCCATGGAATATTTTATATTTTGCCACAAGTTGCGGGAATATGACAAACTTTTTTTTTTTTTGCACAAAGTTGTCACTAAATGATATATTGCTCACACATGCCATGGGCATATGTGAAATTACACCCCAAAATACATTCTGCTGCTTCTCCTGAGTACGGGGATACCACATGTGTGGGACTTATTGGGAGCCTAGCCGCGTACGGGACCCCAAAAACCAAGCACCGCCTTCAAGGTTTCTAAGGGCATAAATTTTTGATTTCACTCCTCACTACCTATCACAGTTTTGAAGGCCATAAAATGCCAAGATGGCACAAAACCCCCCCAAATGACCCCATTTTGGAAAGTAGACACCCCAAGCTATTTGCTGAGAGGCATGTTGACCCCATTGAATATTTTTTTTTTGTCCCAAATGATTGAATAATGACAAAAAGAAAAAAAAAATGTACAAAAAGTTGTCACTAAATGATATATTGCTCACACATGCCATGGTTATATGTGGAATTGCACCCCAAAATACATTCTGCTGCTTTTCCTGAGTACGGGGATACCACATGTGTGGGACTTTTTGGGAGCCTAGCCGCGTACAGGGCCCCAAAAACCAAGCACTGCGAACGCTGCAGTTGTGTGTTGTGTTTGGTAAGTGACAGTGATCGATCGATACTGCACTTGGGTGGGCTGGGCGGAGGGGCTAAACGCAGGCGCTAGCAGGTATCTGGGCTGATCCCGCTAACACTGCGTTTTTGGGAACCCTAAACCGCTGGGGATGCTAGTATAGATCTGATCAGATACTATACCACTAAGGGGGGTGTATGCTTTGCGCGTGGGTGTTAGCGTTACTGTCACTAACCTAACACTGCCTGGGGCGACGCAGACCCTCTCTGGCGCTAAAACCTAATTGATCTCACCCGCCGGGCGATCAGGGGGGTTAAACCTTTATTGGGTTATATACGGCGGGTGCCCTGATGCTATAAAAAGCAAACTAATCAACCAGCGTCACCCGTAACCTTTATATGGTGATCACTGGTGAAAGGGTTAACTAGGGGCAATCAGGGGGTTAAAATCTTTATTAGGTTAAATATGGGGGTACCTGACACTATATAAAAACCTGACGGGTAACCTAAATAACTAAATAACTTACTGGCTAACCAGTGACACCAGTGACGCTTATACGGCGATCACTGGTGAAAGGGTTAACTCTAGGGGCAATCAGGGGGTTAAAATAATATATGGGGGTACCTGACACTAATAAAAACCTGCGGCGAACCTAAAAAAAAATAACTGCCTATCTAAAACACCAGCGACACGAATACAGCGATCGGAAAAACAATCGCTTAGTGACGCTGAAGTTAGGGGGTGAAAGGGTTACCTGGGGGGTGATCAAGGGGTTAAACCTTTATTAGGGGGGGGTTAGGGGGCTACCCTGGACCTAAAGGGGCCTAATCCTAACTGCCCTGCAACTTTTTACAATCACAGATGACACTAAATGCAGTGATCAGTAAAATAAATGATCACTGCAATCAGTGACACTGTGATTGGGGGCTTTGGGGTGACCTGGGGGGTGATTTGTGTGCCTATGTGTACCTACGTGTCAGTGGACTGTTAGTGCACTAACCTGCTTCCTCTCTGCTCGGCGCCGGGAACGGAAAGACCGCGGCGAGGGAGATGACATCACTTCCTCCAGCCTTGTTTACATCACATGGCGGAGGAAGCATTTTCATTGGCCGGGAGCGATCGCGAGGGGGGGGCGGAATCGAGCGGCCCCCCCTCATGCCTGATCGCTCCCGAACACTTAACGGCCGCTCACTGCAGTGAAGGGGGGTCCGGATGGACCCCCCAACTGCACAAAGGCGATCACGTAGATCTACGTGATTCTGCCTGTCCGTGCCATTCTGCCGACGTAAATCGGCGGTGGGCGGTCGTTAAGTGGTTAAAGAAAGGAATGCAGGACAGGAAGCATTACTAATTGCAAGATTGTACCTGACGCAAAAGATTCGAAAAGTACCTGCGATAGTGAGCGGGAACCGCCGACAAAGACCACGAACGAAGACGCCGAAATGCCCTGCGATCGAAACGCCAGGACTCACAAACATGAGGTGAGCTGGTAAGAGTCGGCCCAGTGAGATCCATTATCACTCACAGGAAACCAACGAAGACTGCAGGTGAGTGGGCTGGTTAAATAGCCCCCCGGGCTCCTCCCATAAATTCAGGCCAGCATACTGGCCTTCTAATATATATATATATATATATATATATATATATATATATATATATATACATACATACATACACACACCTTCTATATACACCCCTCTCCTTTATATATACACCTTCTATATACACCCCTCTCCTTTTTATATATATATATATATATATATATATATATAATGTAGCGGGGTATTCCCCTATGTTGGGAAGAAACTACATTACCCATAACCCCATTCTTCAGATGTTCCACCGCAGAGACTCATGGGAGGGGTTATAAAAGGAGGAGGCGAGGCCGGGCTCGGCCTCTTTGGGGACACGAGACTTCACAGACGGATCCTCCTGTGCGGAGGTGTCGGAGTGCAAGGCCTGAAGCCTGAGGCCTTGCTCTGGACCAAAGAGCCTTCCACCCTCCCCTCTGCGAGCCTGGGTGGCATCTGACTTTGTGAGCTACAGCCTTGTCGGATCGGGAGCCCGATCGTTGGAGAGATCGAGTGTGTGTGACACGGCCGGTGGAGGTTTCCCGGACTGGATCCGTAGTCCGGCGGGTGAGAGGGCGTAAGCCCAGCTAAGATACTGTTACTGTATATAGGCCTATAGACTGCCGTGGCCTACAAGTTATTTTCATACCCCTATTGAAGAGCCTTGTCAGAACTGAGCCTGCGGCTTTATTTAACCAAGTTCTATACCCCTTGGATTACAAAGTTATACTCTGTTTAAAGTGCACCACCATTACAGACCTGCCGGTGAAGAAAGAAGGACTAAGCTAGGGTGACCAGACATCCCCGGTTTCAGGGGACAGTCCCCGGATTGAGGACACTGTCCCCGGACCAAGTCTGTCCCCAGTTTTGTCCCCCGATTGGGTTTGAACAGGGGCTGGGGCAATTTCAAAGACAGTCAGTGCAGAATAAAAAAGAGAAAATTCTGAATTGCACCCCCCCCACTCCTACTAGCTTAGGGGGGTGTATTTTTTTCCATTATCTGTGCCCCTTTCTGATGATCATGTGCTGGTCGGAGCGGAGGGAATATTTCTTCAGTTTCGGGCACATGCCCATTCAGCTCCGCTCGCATGTTCTTCTGCCTTGGCTCAAGTCCCGGCCAGCCGCCTGCCTGCTTATCCCCACCCAGTAGTAGCCGGGGCCTGGAGACTTGACAGGCTGTGAGGCAGGCGGCAGCGGCGACGGGCAGAGAGTCGCTGATTGCCGCCATTACTAGTAAAAAAAAAAATATGTCCCCGGATTTCATTTTAAAAATCTGGTCACCTTAGACTAAGCTAAATATTAGAACCAGGCCTGGTGGGGATTCTAGCGTGTTTGATTACTGCGCCATAGGGCACTTAGTTAACGGTCGCCCGTATGGCGCACCAGTAGCGTGTGTTACTATATAGTGTGTTAGAGTGGCAGGACGCTGCCCTTAGAAGTGATTATCTTGAACTGTGATTACTGTTTCCCCTTTATCCATATTGAGAGAAATGAGTAAAACACTTTACCTATTACAATTCATTACTGTGTCCTTGCTTAGTTATTCTATTGCATAGGACATATCATTGATTGTTAGTACTAGCTGTGCCAGAAGGGGGTAGAGCCTATTGCCGGGGGTTGGCGGAGCTGCACTCAGGGCCCAAATCTAATTCTGCGGCCTCCTTAGTTGGAGGTATCGCTACATATATATATACAGCTTCTATATACACCTCTCTCTCTCTCTCTCTCTCTCTCTCTCTCTCTCTCTCTCTCTCTCTATACACCCCTCTCCTCTATACTATATATACACCTTATCCTATATACACACCCTCCTCTATACTATATACACCACTCTCCTCTATACTATATATACACCCTCTCTCCTCTATACTACATATACACCTTCTATATACACCCCTCTCCTATACTAAATACACCTTCTCCTATATACACCCCCTCCTCTATACTATATATACACCTTATCCTATATACACCCCTCCTCTATACTATATATACACCTTCTATATACACCCCTCTCCTCTATACTATATACACACCTTCTATATACACCCCTCTCCTCTATATTATATATATACACCCCTCTCTCTTCTATACTACATATACACCTTCTATATACACCCCTCTCCTCTATATTATATATACACCTTCTATATATACCCTTCACCTTTATATATACACACCTTCTATATACACCCCTCTCCTCCTTTATATATATATTGTGAGGGGGTTAGCTCGGCAGCGGGTGTGTGTGACCCCCGGGATGGGCTCCCCACACAAAAACAGGCCCAGCAAACGGAGGTTGTGGTTTTCAAAATCAAAAAAAAGGTGCGGTTTATTTTCTATTTACAGTGACAAAACACAGCAAAGCCAAAAGAAACATATAAACAAAATAAATCCTGGTCAACTTGACCTCTGACTAAACATACAGGTTTCCTAACTAACAACTGGGATCAGCCTAGTGCTGTCCTAGTCCCTAAGTCCCTGGTTTTAAATGTCCAAGCAAATAGCCACACAGGCTTTTTCTCACCGCACAGGGGTTCACTCTCCCTAGACAGTCCACACAGGTCTGGTTCCAGGCATGAGCTAACATCTAATGAAGCTGGGAGTTCTTATAGAGGCCTAAATGAGCTGACAAGCTTCAGCTGGCCTCATCAACTCCCTGCCTGCACGACGCCCAGCCCTCTCCCTAGAGGTATGAGTCATCCATGAGCCCACTAGCCTTAGCTGGGCTTATACAACTCTCCACCTAGTTGTATAAGTCGGCGTAAAGCCTGAATCTGGGCGAAATATATCTACCCCCCTGGATGCAACCAGGTGACTTTACCTTCCTGCTGTCACATACCCCCCCCTCTTGTTTTAACCTCGGGGTTGGAACACCAGCAATCAGGCATTCATGTACTCGAGACAAAGCATCCACATTCCCCATTTGAACGCCAGGGCGATGCTTTACTGTGAAGTTGAATTCCTGGAGGGCCAGGAACCACCTATTCACTCTTCTATTTGTTTCCTTGTTTTGAGCCATCCACTTTAACGGAGCGTGATCCGTAACCATGTCAAAGTGCCTACCTAGCAGGTAGTACCGAAGGGAATCTAGAGCCCACTTCACCGCTAAACACTCCTTTTCAACGGTGGCGTAATTTACCTCATGGGACTTCAACTTCCTGCTGAGGTAAATGACTGGGTGCTCTTCCCCGTTCCAGACCTGGGACAATACTGCTCCTAACCCCACATCTGACGCATCACTTTGTACGACAAAGTCTTTAGAGAAGTCGGGTGAGTACAACACTGGCTGGCTACATAAGGCTTGTTTCAAGAATTGGAATGCTGCCTCAGCCTCGGGGGTCCATTTAATCATGACCGACCCTTTCCCCTTCGTTAGGTTGGTTAGGGGCACAGCCTTAGAAGCAAAGTGGGGAATGAATCGCCGATAATACCCAGCGATTCCCAGAAAGGCTCGTACCTGCTTCTTGCTGTTGGGACGTGGCCAACTCTGGATGGCCTCGACTTTGTTGAGTTGGGGTTTTATTACTCCCCTCCCAATGGTGTACCCAAGATATTTGGCCTCCTCCTGCCCAATGGTACACTTCTTGGGGTTAGCCGTAAACCCCGCTTCCCGAACAGAGTCCAGGACTGCTTGCACTTTTGGCAGATGTGAGGCCCAATCTGTGCTATGGACAATTACGTCATCCAGGTAAGCCGCAGCATACTTCCGATGGGGCCTCAGCATCTGGTCCATTTTCCGCTGGAATGTGGCCGGCGCATTCTGTAACCCGAACGGCATTCTTTTATATTGGAACGCCCCGTCTGGGGTTACAAATGCGGTTTTCTCTTTGGCCAATTTGGCCAGGGGGATTTGCCAATACCCTTTTGTGAGGTCAAGAGTCGTCATGTATCGGGCTGTTCCCAGCCGGTCGATCAACTCATCTATACGTGGCATGGGGTAGGTGTCAAATTTTGTAACTTTGTTCAACTGACGAAAATCGTTACAAAATCGCCAGCTCCCATCCGGTTTAGGCACCAACACAATGGGACTAGACCAATCACTTTGGGACTCCTCTATCACCCCTAAGTTCAGCATTTTCTGTACTTCCTCCCGTATTGCCTCCCGTCGGGCCTCTGGGATCCGATAGGGTTTTAACTTCACCCTTTCACCGGGCGGGGTAATGATGTCATGCTCTACCCCAAATGTTTGTCCCGGCAGCTCAGAGAATACCTCCTTGTTGCGAAGCACAAACTCCTTAACCTCCTGTTGTTGGGGTTGTGACAAGGTGGCTGCTATTCCAACCTCAGGAATCACGCAACCAGTTTGAGCTGGTGACCAAGTGTCTGCGACTAGGGACTCTCTATCCCTCCAGGCTTTCAACAGATTAACGTGATAGATCTGTTCGGGCTTTCGCCTTCCTGGTTGTCTGACCTTGTAATTCACTTCACTCACTTTTTCCATTATCTCGTAGGGGCCTTGCCATTTGGCAAGGAATTTACTTTCAACCGTAGGGACAAGTACCAGTATCCTATCCCCCGGGGAAAAGGTACGGGTCTTGGCTCCACGGTTGTACACTCTCTGCTGTGCTAACTGCGCTTGGGCCAAATGTTCCTTCACGATGGGCATTACCTGTGCAATTCGGTCTTGCATCAGGGCGACATGCTCAATCACACTCCTGTGGGGAGAACTCTCACTTTCCCAAGTTTCCTTGGCAATATCCAACAGCCCTCTTGGGTGTCTCCCATACAGTAACTCAAAGGGGGAGAATCCCGTAGAGGATTGGGGCACCTCCCTAATAGCAAACATCAGATAAGGAAGTAGACAGTCCCAATCCTTTCCATCTCTATCCACCACTTTCTTCAACATTTGTTTTAGGGTTTTGTTGAATCTTTCAACCAGCCCATCGGTTTGGGGGTGATACACAGATGTACGTAATTGCGTCACTTTGAACAATTTACACAGCTCCTTCATAACCCGGGACATAAAGGGTGTACCTTGGTCCGTAAGCAGTTCTTTACAAATACCCACCCGGCTAAACACAAGAGATAGCTCTTTGACTATGGTTTTGGCCGAGGTATTTCGGAGAGGGATCGCTTCTGGATAACGGGTGGCATAGTCCATTATAACTAATATGTACTGGTGCCCCCTAGCGGACTTGATTATAGGACCTACCAAATCCATGGCGATCCTCTCAAACGGGACCTCAATGATGGGTAGAGGGACCAGCGGGCTACGGAAATGTGGCATCGGGGCCGACCTCTGACACACAGGGCAGGAGGAACAATAATTTTCTATGTCCTTCATCACCCCCGGCCAATAGAATCTCTGTAATACCCTCTCTCGGGTTTTCTCTGTCCCCAGATGACCTCCAAGAATGTGCCCATGGGCCAACTCCAACACCAACTTCCTGTAAGGTTTGGGCACCACAAGCTGCTCAACGGTTTCTTCTGCCCTTTTTGCCACCCGATACAGTAGGTCCTTCTCTACGCTGAAGTATGGGTAAGTGCAGGTATTATCTGGGTTCACTAACTCGCCATCTATTTTCACTACGTTTTCGCGTGCCTTTATTAGGGCGGGGTCTTTCAACTGTTCTGTGGCAAAGTTTTCCCTGTGAACCTCAAGATCAGAAAACTCCACAGACGGTAGGTTTTCGTCTGAGGAGGTGGGCTCCTCTCCAGTTTCTTGAGTCTCCCCTGCCAATACTGATAAGGGAAATTCCGGAGAGTCCTCACCACTCTCAGGGGAGTTCTGGCTATCACATTCCTGGTACATAGGGGCACCAGTGGGGGGCTCAGGATCATCCCACAGTTCCCAGAACTTCGGAAAATCCCTTCCCACAATGGCGTCATACGGTAACTGAGATACTAAGCCCACTGGATGAGAGAGGGTACCTTTGGGGGTCTCGAAACACACTGTAGTCACTGGATACTCTCGGGTGTCCCCATGCACACAAATAACAGCTACCTTGCTATTCCCAGAGACCTCTGTTTTAACTAACTCAGCCTTTATCAGGGTCACAAGGCTACCTGAATCCAGCAATACCACAACATTTCTACCATTAACACACATTTTGCATAAATGTTTCTCAATTCCTCGAATGGCAGTGCATGCGACTGTCGCACACAGCGACTGACGTCTGCCCGTCAGAAAGTCACACTGCATGGGTTCCTCCACAACCGGGCAATTGGCTGCAATATGTCCCGCTTGCCGGCAGCGGTAGCAAACGATCCTTCTTGCCGCCTCTTGAGCCGCTGATTTCCCAGGCTGTTCTCGCCAAACTTGGGGTAGAGCTCCCACCCTCTCACTCTCTCCACCCTTACCCCTTGGAATCCTCTTATCCGCCCCTGGGGATGGTCTGGTCTTAGGGTGGAAAGTCCGAGTGTCTCTGGAAGAGGCCGTCAGGTTCTCTGTAGCCAAGTATTTCTCCACACGATCCACAAGACCATTGGCCGTCTCTGGGTCTCCATGGCTTACCCAGTTTTGGATGGCAGTAGGAAGAGCTCTCAAAAACCGATCCATTACAACACGTTCCACAATCTTTGGTGCGGACAAAGTCTCTGGCTGTAGCCACTTTCTGCTCAGGTGAATGAGATCATACATTTGAGACCTGGGGGGTTTTCCAAGCTGGAAAGTCCAGTTATGCACACGCTGAGCCCGGACAGCCTGGGTGACACCCAGCCTTGCCAATATCTCAGCTTTTAGCATCACATAGTCTTTTGCTTGGTCAGGCTCTAGGTCATAGTAAGCCTTCTGCGATTCACCAGTTAACAGAGGAGCCACCAGTCCAGCCCACTGCTCCTCAGGCCACTTTTCTCTTTCAGCAGTCCTTTCAAATGTGGTCAAAAATACCTCTGGATCATCCTCTCCAGTCATTTTTGTCAATAAACGACTCACCCCAAAGGACGCGGTATTAGTGGGACGGCTTTCCTCACTGGTCTGCGGACGTTGCTGCATTACTGCTTCCATTTGTTGTAGTCTCTGCTCTTGCTTCTGTAACAGGTCTATGAAGCGGGCCTCAGATTGCTGCTGGGCTTGTTGCTGAGCTTCCAGACTCTGTTGGTGAGCTTGCTGCTGGGCTGCAAGGCTCTGTTGATGAGCTTGCTGCTGGGCTGCGAAGTTCTGTTGTTGAGCTGCAAGGCTCTTTTGCAAACCTGCATTTGTCTGCTGTTGATTGGCATTTGCTAGAGCCAGCTGCTTCAGTATCTCCTCCATGCTGGCTTAAAAAAAACTGCCACTGGTTCTCCACCAACTGTGAGGGGGTTAGCTCGGCAGCGGGTGTGTGTGACCCCCGGGATGGGCTCCCCACACAAAAACAGGCCCAGCAAACGGAGGTTGTGGTTTTCAAAATCAAAAAAAAGGTGCGGTTTATTTTCTATTTACAGTGACAAAACACAGCAAAGCCAAAAGAAACATATAAACAAAATAAATCCTGGTCAACTTGACCTCTGACTAAACATACAGGTTTCCTAACTAACAACTGGGATCAGCCTAGTGCTGTCCTAGTCCCTAAGTCCCTGGTTTTAAATGTCCAAGCAAATAGCCACACAGGCTTTTTCTCACCGCACAGGGGTTCACTCTCCCTAGACAGTCCACACAGGTCTGGTTCCAGGCATGAGCTAACATCTAATGAAGCTGGGAGTTCTTATAGAGGCCTAAATGAGCTGACAAGCTTCAGCTGGCCTCATCAACTCCCTGCCTGCACGACGCCCCACACTCTCCCTAGAGGTATGAGTCATCCATGAGCCCACTAGCCTTAGCTGGGCTTATACAACTCTCCACCTAGTTGTATAAGTCGGCGTAAAGCCTGAATCTGGGCGAAATATATCTACCCCCCTGGATGCAACCAGGTGACTTTACCTTCCTGCTGTCACAATATATATATATATATATATATCTATATATATCTATATATATATATATATATATATATATATATATATATATATATATATATATATATATAGATATATATACCTTCTCCTATATACACCCCTCTCCTCTATACTATATATACACCTTCTATATACACCCCTCTCCTCTATACTATATATACATCTTCTATATACACCCTCTCCTCTATACTATATATACACCTTCTATATACACCCCGTCTCTATACGATATATTCACTTCTAACACCCCTCTATATACACCTATATACACCCCTCCTCTATATAGGCACCTTCTCTATAGCCCCTCTCTATACTATATACACCTTCTATATACACCCCTCCTCTATCTACCCCCTCCTCTACTATATAACACCTTCTCTATATACACCCCCTCCTCTATACTATATAACTTCTATACTATACACCCCCTCTCTATACTATATACTCTATACACCCCCTCCTCTATACTATATATACACCTTCTCCTATATACACCCCTCCTCTATACTATATATACACTTTCTATACACCCCTCCTACTATACCTAATCCCCCTCCTCTATACTTATATACACCTTCTCCTATATACACCCCCTCCTCTATACTATATATACACCTTCTCCTATATACACCCTCTCCTCTATACTATATATACACCTTCTCCTATATATACACCCCCTCCTCTATACTATATATACACCTTCTCCTATATATATACACCCCCTCCTCTATACTATATATACACACCTTCTCCTATATATACACCCCCTCCTCTATACTATATATACACCCCCTCCTTTATACTATATATACACCTTCTCCTATATACACCCCCTCCTCTATACTATATATACACCTTCTCCTATATACACCCCTCTCCTGTACTATATACACCTTCTCCTATATACACCCCTCTCCTGTACTATATACACCTTCTCCTATATACACCCCCTCCTCTATACTATATATACACCTTCTCCTATATACACCCCCTCCTCTATACTATATATACACCTTCTCCTATATACACCCCCTCCTCTATACTATATATACAGCTTCTCCTATATACACCCCCTCCTCTATACTATATATACACCTTCTCCTATATACACCCCCTCCTCTATACTATATATACACCTTCTCCTATATATACACCCCCTCCTCTATACTATATATACACCAACTCCTATATATACACCCCCACCTCTATACTATATATACACCTTCTCCTATATACACCCCCTCCTTTATACTATATATACACCTTCTCCTATATACACCCCCTCCTCTATACTATATATACACCTTCTCCTATATACACCCCCTCCTCTATACTATATATACACCTTCTCCTATATACGCCCCCTCCTCTATACTATATATACACCTTCTCCTATATACTCCCCCTCCTCTATACTATATATACACCTTCTCCTATATACACCCCCCCTCTATACTATATATACACCTTCTCCTATATACACCCCCTCCTCTATACTATATATACACCTTCTCCTATATACACCCCCTCCTCTATACTATATATACACCTTCTCCTATATACACCCCCTCCTCTATACTATATATACACCTTCTCCTATATACACCCCCTCCTCTATACTATATATACACCTTCTCCTATATACACCCCCTCCTCTATACTATATATACACCTTCTCCTATATATACACCCCCTCCTCTATACTATATATACACCAACT